>WOXC01010258.1:0-253852 GCA_011680675.1 Gymnobelideus leadbeateri
AAAGCATGCACAAGTTAATGACTCATCTGTTATAATTCCAATCCAGAAGGATTGGATCAATTCCCAGATCCACTGGTACATTAGTGTACCTGTCTTCTCACAGTTCTTACTACATTTACCATCTTTGTCTTTTTTTGTCTTTGCCAATCTGATAGGAGTGAAGTGAAACTCCCAGGTTGTTTCATTTTCATATCTCTTATTTTTATTTGTAGCATTCTTTATCATTGTTGATAGCTTGCTTTTAATGTACCTTTAATGGGTGATCTTGTAACAGAATATATTGTTTATATTTAGATATGAGGTCTTCTCTATGTTTTAAATCTTCTCTAGCTCTAAACTTAGTGATAGCTGGTGTCAGGCCAGTAGGCTGTCACTTTCAGTTGGAGGAGTCTGGGCAAGTGCTTCATAACTTTCTATTGTCAAACGTGAATCATTACTTATCATGTGTGGGTAACATTTGGGGAAAGGAGTCTGCAATACTGTATGCTTAGTTAATATTGTTGAATTGAATGTCTCAAAATATAGGCAACTAAATCAATCAAATAAACACCTAATGGTACCCAGGCACTGTTAGTCCTTTTTTTGTTATTCCATTTCAGTCATGTCTGATTCTTCGTGATCCTATTTTGTTGTTTTCTTGTCAAAGATACTGGAGTCGTCTGTCATTTTTTTCTCTGGTTCATTTTACATATGTGGAAACTGAGGTAAACAAGGTTAAGTGACTTGCTCAGGTTCAAATAGCTAGTATCTGAGGCTGGATTTCAACTCGTGAGGATGAGTTTTCCTGATTCCAAGCCCAGTGCTCTATATACTGTGCCACCTAGTTGCCCTGTTAAGTCCAGGGGTTGCAAAGATTCCTTGCCTCCAAGGACCTTCTATTTTATCAAATATATGAGGGAGAAGCAAAATTTTAATAACAAAAGTCAATAGATCAGCATGTCTTCAAGCATTTATTAAGTGCCTACTATATGCCAGGCAAAGGGGGAAAAGCTTCTTTCCTCCTCATGGAATTATGAGTATTGTGATGGCACTTACTGTTTACAAATCACTTTTATGTGCATTATCACATTTTATCTTCACAATAACCCTGAGGAATCTCTGGATTGAAACATCGCTGCCAAAAAGAACATACGTCTCAAAAAATCTCAAGGGATTAGATTTATCCTAACCATCCACATGGTTTTCACTGTTGGGCAAAGCTTCCATCATCAGTCTTTGATTTAGTGGAGTGGGAAGGCAGAGAGAATAATGAGACCATTTACTACATGCTAATGACACTCCAACCCAAACCCTCAATTATCTTTTTTTTTAACTAGCCTTTTCCACACACTGTAAAAGAAATATGGAAAAAACAAAACTCTGAAGTAGTTCACAGAAAAAAAAAAAAACCCTTCGAAGTGGGTGAGAAGTTAAATTGCCTAGCAGTAACCCAGGGTGCTAATGGGGAGAACAGAAGGGAACCGAAATGATTGTATAACAATGTAAATGCCCTTGAATGATACTGCTTCATTAGGATACCCTAGAACAAACTTCTACTTTGCATACTTATCTATTACTGGATGCCTTCCTTAACTTTGGGCAGAATGTACTTAGGTTACCAATCCAGAAGGAATAAAAACGTGCCCTTTCTCTTTCTCAAAAAACAAAGCAGCCCAAACCAGGTTTGTTTTCCCCAGTAGTATTTCATACTTTTTCCTCACCAAAAGAATCAGGTCAACAGGTGTCATGTTCAGTTAGAGGGGTTTGAACATGACCTTCATAATTTCCTGTTGTAGCCAGAAGGTGATTCTCTATCCTTTGTGGGTGGGAAGGTGGGGAAGAGTGTTAGTTTAGATATGTTAATTTACAAATTAACATATCTAAAACAGAACCCTGGATCTTGCACAAGGTACAACATTGGCAGGTAGCACCCTCTCTTGAAGCCCCCCTCTAGGTAGGGAATTTGCTGCTGTTTCTAACCAACCTCAGTGTTGTAAGTAATCAAAGTTCTCACCTTGTTATAGCACGATGGTGAAAATAATAATAACAGTTTTTCCCTATGCAGTGCTTAAGGATTACAAAATGCTTGATGAACATTTTACAGATTAGGAAACTAAAATTCTACAAAGTTAAGTGTTTGGCCCAAATTTAAATAGCTAGTTAAAGGAAGAACTGGGTTATAAACCCAGATCTGATCATTTCAAGTCCAATATAGTTTCCAGTGATATCCCCATAGTCATTTCCAAATTAACATATCTAAAACAGAACCCATTATCTTTCCCCCTACCCCTCATCCTAACTCCCCGGCTTATGTTATCCTTTAGTCACCCAGGTTTGCAACCTTGGAGTCATCTTCAACTCTATCTTCTTCCTCACCCCCCCACCCCCATATGCAGTCATTTGCCAAATTAAGTTAACATGTCAGGAATAATCTTTAAAGCACTTATTTTATGTAAGGCATTGTGCTAAGCACTGGGAATACAATGAAAGGGGAAAAAATTCCTGTCCTCAAAGAACTTACCTTCTAATAAGGAAGACAGCCTATGATCAACTATACACATAAAACATACCTGCATGCATGCATACCTACATAGATATATACATACACATAGCATTAAGGGGATTGGGGAAATTTTCTAAATAAAAGATGACATTTTAGCAGAGGACTGAAAAAAACCAGTGAATCCAGAAGGTATGGGTGAGGAGGGAAATCTTTCCAAACATGGGGGCTACCAGCGAAAATGTTTAGAGCCAGGAAATGGCAGGTCTTATGCAAGGTACAAGGAGGCCAGTGTCACTGGATTGTAGAGGATATGAAGAAGAGTAAAGTGTAAAAAGGCTACAGGTGTAGGAAAGGGCCATGATGTGAAGGGCTTTGAAAGCCAAACAGAGGATTTTATATTTGATCCTTGATCTATTAGAGTTTATTAAGTAGGGGAGTGGCATGTTCCAACCTAAACTTTAGAATTTTGGCCACTGAATGGAAGAGATTGGAAAGGGAAGAGATTTGAGGGAGGGTGATCAACTCAGAAGCTTTTGTAAAAGTCCAGGAATGAGGTGATGGGGGCCTTCATTAGGGTGGTAATCATGTCAGAGAAGAGAAGGGAAAAGTATATAAGATATATTATGAAGATAGAATCAATAGGAGGTGGCAACAGATTACAAATTGGAGGAGAGGTGAGAATGAGGAGTTAAAGATCAACCCTTTTTTTTTGTAAGTCTGGGTAACTGGGAGGAAGATGATGCCCTTGACATTAAAAGGGAAATTTGGAAAAGGAGAGATTGGGAAGAGGGGGGTAAAGATAATGAGTTCAGTTTTGGACTTGACTGTAAGACATTTACAGGATATCCACTTTGAAACAAGGAGTCAGAGATGGGAGACTGAAGGTCAGGAATGAGGTTAGGACTAGATAAATCAATCTGAAAATCATCTTGTATGGAGATTATAATTGATGGGAGCTGATGAGATACAACAGTGAAATTGCGTATAGGAAGAATAGAAGAGGGCCCAGGATAAAACCTTCAGGAATACCCATAGAATGCAGGCATGACCTGGATCAAGATCCATCAAAGGAGTTAAAAAGAAATGTTCAGACCAGTATAAGGAAAACCAGGAAAGAACAATGCCATGAAACTTAGAAGGAAAGAGTCTCAGGAAGCAAGGGGTATAGATAGTGTCAGGGGTTCCAGAGAAGTAGAGAAGGTTGAAGATTGAAAAGAGGCTATTATTTTTGGCAATTAAGAAATCATTGTAAACACATTTCTGTCTCTACAACCTCTCTTGCATCTCTCTCCTTCTTTTCACTCACACAGCTACCAAACTACTTGAGGGTCATTATCACCTCTTCCCTGACCTATTGTGATGTCCTAATTGGTCTCCCTGCCTCCAATCTTTTCCATCACCAGTCCGAACTACACACAGATGCCAAATGAATATTTCTAAAGCACATCTCTGCCTTAGAACACAGTTCAATATTCAAGAAGTTTTACTGGTTCACTACTGCCTCTAGAAAAAAAATAACAACTCCTAAGTCTGACATTTAAAACTAATTACAGTCATCCTTTCCAGACTATCGTCACAAAACACTGCCTCACAAACTATATTCCAGCCCATTGGACTATTTGATAGTCCCCATACATCACTTTCCCTCCCCCATGCCTTTTCATGTTCTAGAGCACAGCTTACACACTTCCAGCTTACCAACATCTATGGATGTATTTAGGGCTTCTTTTAAAAGAAAGGTATACTAATATCCAACTACTTTCTGATTCAGTCCCTTATCTCAGCCTCTAATCATATCAGATCCCTTGTGGGAGTACCTACAGATTCTAGTTCTCCTTCCTCCACATCCCATTTCTAGTGGTTAAGATGTGGTTGACTAGGGCGGCTAGGTGGCACAGAGAATAGAGCGCCGGCCCTGGAATCAGAAGGACCTGAGTTCGGAGCCGGCCTCCGACACCTAAGCCGCACAAACAAAAACCTAGCCGTGTAACCTTGGGCAAGTTACTTAACCCCAATTGCCCTAAAGGGGCGGCTAGGTGGCGCAGTGAGTAAGAGTGCCGGCCTCGGAGTTTGGATGACCTGAGATCAGATCCGGCCTCAGAAAATGAGCACCCACGCATAAATCAAATGACTAGCCCTGTAACCTTGAGCAAGTTACTTAACCCCAATTGCTTTAAAAAAAAAAAAAAGATGTGGTTGACTGCATCGCCCCAGAGTAAGTAGAGATGAATAGTTCTCACAACTGCCTCCTATTATTTTACCTTAGTTTAAATGACCACAGGCTTGAAAATGTGATGCCACTACTAAAACAGTCCCTTGCCATCCAACAACAACAACAATAATAACCAAAAAACCAAAACAACTTTGTGTGTTAGAGTTCAGAGTTTCATGGCACTTTACATTGATCAGACCATATCTGAAGTAATCTTTCCAGTTCTTTAACCAGAGTATAATAAAAGGAGGTCCAACAGTTTGATTAGGAGTCTCAAAGTCATATTATGTGAGATAACTGAGGAAATTCAGAGAACTATGGATTTTAGAAATGAACAAAAATATAAAACAATAATATCAAATATTTATGTCACACTCCAATATATGTAAAGATGTTTACATACATTATCTCATTTGTTCTCATGTATGATCATATGTACATGTCTAGTTTTCCCATGTACTTTTAAAATGAGCTGAAATGTTTAGGGATTTTATTCAAGGTCAAGTAGCTATTTAGTGGTTCAGCCACGGCCAGAATCCAGTTCTGTTTACACTTAATTCAGCTGCCTTTTCATTATGCTACTTATTAAAGCTATTCAGAGACTTAGGCAGTCAGATATTTGGTGACCTAGCATTATTTATTACCTATGTACCAAACACTGTGTTTAGCGATGAAGCTACAGAGTAAGGCAAAAAAAACCAAAACAAACAAGAAAAAAAATACATGCTTTCAAGGAGCTCACAATCAAATGAGTGGAGACAACATGCTTACAATTATGTACAAATGAGATATACAGGATAAATTGCAGGTAATATGAGAGGAAAGGTCCTAAGATGGGCTTGTACAACCTGCAGCCTGTCAGGATTTTGGGCAGACTGCAAAAAATGTAGAGGAAAACATCCTCCACATTTTTCAAAGGCCAACCAAAATCCTTTACCATGCCCATGGTCCATGGACTACAGGTTGTACAGGCATGCCCCAAGATTAGAGGACTGGGAAGAGCTACTTGTAGAAGGTGGGACTTCAGTTGAGATTTGAGGGAAACCAGGGAAGCCAGGAGGTAAGTACATGGATGACATGTTTAGACCTGAAATGTAAGATCGTTTTGACATCTGAGTCAAGGATAGATTGAAACAGGGAGAGACTTGAGACACAGAGACCAAGCAGTGAGCTACTTCAATAGTCTAATTATAGAGGTAGTGTCAGAAGAGGGGAAACAGTACACAAAGGACATATTCATATCTAATGAAAAGACTTGACAACTGCTTGGATAGGGAAGGTAAAAAAGAGTGAGAAGTTAAAGATGGTACCTAGGTTGAGAACCTGGGTGACTAGTATCACCTTCAATGAAAGTATATGACTCTAGAAGCATGAAGGAATAGGTGAAATAGTGGATAGAACTCTGGACTCAGAGTCAAGAAGATCTGAATTCAAATCTTGATTCAGATGCTTGCTGACTTTGTGACCCTAGGCAAGTCATTTAATCTCCTTTATTCTCAGTTTCCTCATTTGCAAAATGGGGATGATAATAGTACCTACTCACAGGGTTCTTTCAGGAAACAGATGATATATTTAAAGAACTCTGCAAACTTAAAGTGGTATATAAAAGCTAGCTGTCATCATCATCATTACTTTTCACAACATTTATCAAATATTTGAAGGGGTATAACGTAAAGAAAATTGATTTCCTCTGGTGCTAAAGAGAACAGAACTAGGACCAATGGTTTGGAGTTCCAGAGTAGCAGGTTTCAGTTTGAGGTAAGAAAAAGTTTTCTGAAAAAGAAAATGTGATCAGACCAAAATGGTTTTTATTCATCTTCCAAAAGTATATCAGCAATCTCACTGATTCCATCCACCAGCCTACTTCCCTCTCATAAGAAAAAAGAATCTCCTTCAGTTTTGTCACTCTATGATGACTGAAACACTTAGAGCTCCTATAGTGAGAGTCAAGTTCATGCCACACAGAAGTATTACCACAGCTAATTATGAAGTTTATTGACGTCATTTGACCATGGAGCCTGAAGTTAATTTTTTGGTGCTTTTTTTTCAGTTTGCAAAATAGTCTTTCCCCTAGCTGAAGGGACAGGTTGATCCCACATCCTTAGGTTTAGAGTGCTAACTCATTCTCCTAGAAAACAGCACATATTTCTGACGTACTCTACCTGCCCACCAGAGTTTTTGGTAGTCTTCAGGGCTTCAGTGGAAAATTAGGAATATCACTTCTTAGATAGCAGCATGTACACTTAGTCATCTTGACCCTCCAAAATCATCATTAAGTCAGAATATTTACTTTTGATGATCTCACCAAACATATAAGTATTACTCTATGCCTTTATTCTCACCTACCTAATCATATTACAATCCCTAAAGTCTAATTCTGTCCTGAACCTTTTCCTGATCCCAAAAGGAGTTCTCATGACTCTTGATTGAAAAGTTGGAAAATAAGTTCAAGAGCTAGATCTGCTTCTTGCTAGCCATGTGATTTTTAGTATATAATTTAACCTTTTTGAGCCTAATAATACTAGCATTTCCACCTCTGCAGTTTTGTTGTGAGGAAAGTACTTTGTGAATTTAAAAATTATATATGTACATACATATATACACATACTTATATATAAACATATGCATATATTTATATATATACATACACATATGATATCCATATGCTTAAGTGTATCTTATCTCTGTCCTTCTCCATCAATCTCTCATCTTTTCATCAGGTGATATGTTTAATCAACCAAGTCCAAAGTACGTTGATTAATTAATTGATATCAACTTGGAAGGAGGTTGATTTCTAGTTCAGTGTAGTAGGCCTCTGTCCTTGGTCCTATTCTGTTCAGAAGTTTTGAAGTTACTTATATGAAGCCATAAATGGCTTGCTTATAAAATTTGCTAGTGACATGGAGCCAAAGAAGATAGATAATATATTAGATGACAGATTTGGCAACCAAAAGGTGCTTGACAAGATAGATTGAACTGAATTTAAAACAGATAAGATGAAATTTAACAGCAATAAATGTCAAACCCTCACTTATGTTAAAAATTTGACATTACAAATCCACAAAGAGGGAGACATAGTTGGATAGCCTTTTGATCTGGAAGTTTTGATGCAATGAAAGACCAATATTATTCCACAGTGTCTTAGTGCAGACAAAAAAAGTTAATGTCAGACTACATTGAGGAGAATACTTTTGAGAAATAAGAAGGTAATAGGTTAAATGTACTCTGCTCTGGTAAGTTCACATCTGGAAGTCTGTGTTCACTTAGAGACACTAAAATGTGGGAAGAACATTTAACCAAGATAAGGTCAGAGTTATAAAGAGTCACAAGTCCATTGCTATGTAAGGATCATTTGAAGGAGTTTGTTATGTTTAGCAAAAAGAAGAGATGGAAGGAACAAAAGGAAAGGAGAAGAGGAAGAGGAGGAGGAAGGGGAAGAAAAATAAGAGGTACCTTCAAGTATTTAAAGGGTTATCATTTGGAAGAAGGGTAAGACTTGGTCTTGGTCCCAAAAAATAAAATTAGGGCAATATGCGGAAATCACATAGTAAATTTAAGGTTGATACCAGGAAGAACTTGCTAGTAATTAGAGCTATATACAAATGGATTGGGCTGCCTTGGGAGGTAATAGATTTCCCTCATTGGAGGTCTTCAAACAGGCTGGATGTTCACTCTTCATGGATGTTGTAGCAAGTTAGTAACTAAATTAGATGACCATCTGAACTTGTGATTCTTTAAGGCTAGATTTACAAAATTACATCTAAAAAAATCAATTTAAATTTTTATGAATATTTAGATGAAAAAAAATCAACCTTGTAACTATAGGAAATAAAGGAAATACAGCTAAACAACAATTCAGCTGGGAAAGATAATGGAGTTTTAGTGGACTACTAGTTCAGTGTGAACTAACAATGAGATGGGTAATGATCTCATATGATCATAGGCTACATTAATGAAAGTATAGGATAGGAAGGGAGACTGGACCTCTAATTTATTGAAAAGGGAGGAAAAGTTTGACTATAGATGTTGTTGGTGGCTTCTCTGTGGAGGTTTTTAATTAGAAACTGGATTAGATAGAAAATAGTGAGGATTCCTTTGTGTATGGTTTGGATTAGGTAGCTGCTAATGTTGAGGATGACCCTCAAATTCATTTGAATCTCTGATCCTGGACTTCCTTCACTAATATAGGTTGGTACCTTTTCTGCAGCTTGTCATCTTAAAACATTGCCTAGAGCAGAGCTTCTTAAACTTTTTCTACTTGTGACCCCTTCAGTGCTTCTTAAACTGTGGGTCATGACCCATAGGATCATTTCTCACAGTTTAAGAAATTCTGGAGAGCACTAAAGAGTTAAGTGACTTACCAAAGGTCCCATACTAGGTATGTGTCCTAGTCAGGACTTGAATTGAAGTCTTGTTGGTTTCAAGGTTGGTTTTACCCAATATGCCATGGTGTCTCTCTGAAAGAGAGAATAGCATTATAGCATTCAGAATAGGGAAGGTTACAGTCCTTCCTAATAGTATTCTAGACCACATCTGGAATATTGTGGTCAGTTCTGTGGGACATATTTTAGAAAAACATTGATGAAGAAGGGCACATGCTTAAGACTGTGATGTGATTAAAAACTAGGACACACAAGAATTAGTCAAAGGGGAACATTATAATTATCTTTGAGTTTTTGAACTGCTTTCACATGTTACCTTGACCCTTGTGGGGGAAATTAGGACTAATGGGTTTCTGAGAAACAGAGTTTGGCTACATATAAGAAAAAAAAAGGTAGAGCTTTTCAAAAATGGAATTGGCTACCTCAGGAAACAACATATTTTCTCTCAGTGGAGCACAAGATGAAGGAACCTCTGCCAATGATATTATAGAGCAGAAGTGTCAAACTCTCAGCTGTCAAAACTCTGCCCTAACCATATTAAAACATAACTGGAAAATGTAAAAAATATATAATGTAACATATGTAATGTGAATTTTTGGTTTTCTAAGTCAATATATGGCCTACAGATTCATTTCTATTTGATTTTGACAGCACTGTTATAGAGGATATGCCTGCTTAATTAGGGATTAAACCAGATGACCTCTGAGGTCCCATGAACTATGCCATTCTGTAATTGTATTAATCCTTCTTCAACTAGAGTGCAAGTTCACACCATGAAAAACTACTTCTTACTCTTAAATACCTTGCATTGTATTCATAATTGTTCAATAAATGTTGATCAGTGTCTTAAAATATTTCTGTGAATGAGGACAAAAGGGAGATTCTATGGGATGTGAAGGGGTGTGTATAACCATGTATTCAGCTCCCACCTTATTGACTGTTTCTATAAATTATTTTCTATGCAGATTAGGTCATTTGGAGCTTTTAAATGAAAATTATCTTAAGTCATTTCCACTTTTCTGACAGCTCAGCAATCTTTATCATTAGTGAATCATATCTTGGTCTTTACAACTGGTTCTTCTGGGTTGATTGGGACAAAATTACCTGTATGAAGTATCACTAGAATGGAAGGAAGCTATAGTCCCTGAACACAAGGAGTTGATCTTCAAAAGACAAGAAATCGTACAAAAGTACGCAAGGCTAACAAAAAAAGTAATAGTTTCTGTTCCCTTCTGAAAGCAAATCAGCACACATATATAATTCTATGTTAATATATTTTTTCACATACGTGAAATGATTATGAATTGTAAAGAGGTTGCTAGACTATTTAATAAACAGATTGTGGTTCTCTAAATAAGTAGAATTACACTTGATCAGACAGGAAGGACAGGTGAAACTTTGTATGCTAGTTTCCTGTTCAGGCTTTCAATTAAGTCATATGATAAGGATTAATATTGTTTGTTGAGTGTCAGCAATGTAGCTGGCGATATGCTGGACACATGACACCAGTCTTTTCTGGGAACACAAAACAGAAAAACCATTCAAACATGAAATGGATCAGTTGAGAAAAAATGACAAAATCTCAGAGGTGAGAGGTTTCTGGGCATTTCTATTTGCATATTTTGGGTTCCTCCCTCTCCTCCACCCCTACCCCCATACCTAGGCTGGCATTCAGGGAAGGGAAAGGGGATTGTCCCATGACCCAAATTCAATATTTGTATGTTTTTTAATAGTCCTGAGTTAATAACAAGAACTATCAACCATGTCGTTCTCAGCATTAAAATGTGTGGGCTTGTCTAACTTTCATGGAAAAGAACGGCTTTAAGCAGCTCCCGTTCTTCATAGGGGCTGTCCCAAAAGTCTTAATGAAGTTCTAAGGTACTTAAAGCTTAAATTTTTGGAACACCTTGTATATTTCCACCTAAGCATGGAAAGAGGGAGTTGGTTACCTATGCAAGGTGTATTTATGCTTTAGTTTTGACTCAGATGACATTCATAAGTTTTAACGTAAGGCACACCTGATGGAGTGTCAGCAATGTAGTTGGTGATATGCCAGACATATGACACCAAACTTTTCTGGGAACACAAAACAGACAGACCATTCAAACACAAAATGGATAAGCTGAGAAAAAAAATGGCAAAATCTCAGAGGTGAGAAGTTTCTGGGCATTCCTACTTGCAGATCTTGGACTCCTCTCTCTCCCCCATTCCTACCCCTGTACTTAGGCTGGTATTCTGGGAAGGCAAAGGGCATTCCTCCATGACCCAAATTCAATATTTGTTTGTTTTTTTAATAGTTCTGAGTTAATAGCAAGAACTGTCAACCCTATAATCCTTAGCGTTAAATGTGTGGACCTGTCTAACTTTCATAGAAAGAAACTGCTTTAAGGAGATCCTGCTCATCATGCAGGCTGTCCCAGAAGTATTAATGCAATTCTAAGGTATTTAAAGCTTAGATATTTAGAATACCCTGCATATTTCTACCAAAGCATGGAAAGAAGGAGAGATCACTTATATAAGATATGTTTATACTCTTGTTTATTTGACAGCTTTAAGTGTTTCTAGGTGGGGGAGGGGCATAAAAAGACAATAAATTAAGAGATATTTTTTCTCTGCTTTTAAAGAAAGGAGTGGGTAGGGAGAGAGAAAAAAATAACTACAGCCATAGATTATATGTAGAACTTTTTTTGCTTTTTTGGAAGGGGAAAGGTAGGGAAATTGGGGTTAAGTGATTTGCCCACGGTCACAAGGCTAGTTTTTTTGTGTTAAGTATCTGAGTTTGGATTTGAACTCAGGTCCTCCTGACTCCACAGACTGTGCCCTATTCACTGTGCCATGTAGCCACCCTCTTATGTAGAACTTCTTAACCAATGATGACATTACAGACCTAAGAGGGAGCAGTCATGCTTTCTGTTCTTTCCCCTGTAATGGTAACTGGTTGTGCTCAATTAATGGCATAAATACATTGCCCATGAAGAAGGATATTAAAAAAAACTGTAGAGAAATTAACTTTTAACATTGTGATAGCATGCACATAAATAAATAACTTCATAGATACAGCAAATGTATGGGGTTGAACTATGTTGGCAAGCTGAAGGAGAAGAGTCTTTGGAAAGGTTAACTTTGAGGTGTTTTGGGTGGCATTTTTCATTTTTTTAAGTGGGGCATTGTTATAGCCTGTGCTCACATATTTGCCTGGGAATAATTTCTCAAGTAAACCTTGCTATGAAGAAATGCTTGCTGGCTTCTTCTTTTTATCTCATCTGACTGCAAAATTTCAAATTAGGATATTTGTGTAAAAATAATAATGATAACATTAGTTAACATACATTTAGTGCTTTATGATTGACAAAATACTTTATATTTATTATCTCACATGATCCTCATAGTAGCTCTGTGAATTAGAGAGTGCAAGCATTACTGTGCTCATTTTACAGAGGAGGAAACTGAGGCCAAAAGAAAGTTGGTGACTTATGGAAAGTAAGTGGCAAACCTGAGATCTGAATCCAGGTCTTCTAAGAAAAAATACAGAAGTCCTTACAGGCTCTAGTTCTGTGATCTGTGTCTCTGATTATTACTAAAGCAGTGAACCTCAGAATAACCAGCCTCTTTTTCTTATCCTTATCAAGTCCCAAATACAAGGCAATACACTTAATGAATAGAATCATGGACTCACAGATCTTAGAGATGTAAGCAATCTCAAGCAAGCATCAGGTCCAGCTTCTACCTAGAAAGTTTATGTATCATCCTTAATATTATTATTAGATGAAGTAACTGAGCCCAAAAGGAGGTAAGTGACTTGTACAAGGTCACATGGCTTGTAAAATGTACACTGTGGAGCAAACTTCTAGTCTCAGATTGCTAGTGCAATATTTTTTCCACTATAACAATATACTTGTTTTCCTTAGCTGAAAAAGTGAGAACATGTGGAATTGATTAATACCATCCATTTATGTTGTCTTTTCTACATTCAGATATTCCTAAAACAAATTTAAGAGGTTACTTTTCAGTAATTTTGAGGGATGGGGGAACAAAGGAGTGCTAGGGGCCAGCGATAGGCCTGATAGGCCTGGAAAAGAATGATCAAAGGGGAGTAGGTGGAGAATAGAGGAGGAGAAAGGGATAGAAAAAAGGAAGAAGAAAAGAAATAAGCAAATATGGTATAGTAAGGTAGTATACCATCAATAACAGATCAAAATACCACCTTGTACCCTTAATGACTACAGATACCTAACCTTTTCCTAAAGAATGTCATTTAACCAAACTTAAGGATAGGTATAAATTGTACTGTAGTTTTTTCCTGTAACAAGCATGGCAAGTATTTTTAAAACCTATTCTATGCCTCTTTATAAAGTAAAAAGAGGGGTGGCTAGGTGGCACAGTAAATAGAGCATTGGCCCTGAATCAGGAGGACCTGAGTTCAAATCTGTCCTCAGACACTTAGCACTTGTTAGCCTTGTGACTTTGGCAAGTCACTTAATGCCAATTGCGCTCCTCTCCCTCCTCCAAAAAGCAAACAGAAACCAAAAACCTTCTTAAAAGCAATATATGTATACATACATACCCACATATGCATGTATATATGTGCGGAAGCATACATGTGAATATGGACACATTAAAATTTTAAATATTCTATTTAATATTACATACATTTATGCATTATACATATTGTATATTTTATGTATATGTATAATATTGTGTCTTTAACATACCATATATCAAGAATAGTATAGTAGCAGTGCTTTACTAGGGCAGAAAATAGTTGTATTAATGGACCACAGTAGCCCTAGAGGTTGTATTACTTTTTTCCCCAGGCTAAGTTCATAATTCAAGTTTAAGAAACAAAGGGAAGAGATTTGAAGAAATCTCCTTTAAATTTATAAAATACGAATAAGTAGTGATAATCCTAACATGTCATTCTGTCACTCTTTTTAAAGCTTTTTCAGGCAGCAGAAGCTTTTTGAGGGGAAATATGAGAGAAGGAATACATCTAAACACATTTAATTTATACTCTCAGAGACTATTTAGTCACATAATTCTAACACCCAAGCCAGTTTGGTGATGAGCCTCTCTGACCTGAACTAAGCAGACACAATCTATTGCTGAGACTGAACTCCAAACCTGTGAAGCATCACAAAAGCTTCTAGAGCTTATGTGCTCTGCTGCTATGGTCTTAGAGAGCCCAGGATCACCTTCCTCCCATGAAGAATGACCTTGGGAAGATGTAGAACTACCGTGCCTATATAAATATTGCCAGTTGTCTTCTCATTTGAATAGGTCCAGTGTGGCTTTAACATTACACTTGAATAGTGCATTATACCTGAATAAGGCAGATTCTTAAAGAGTAGGGAAGAATAATAGGTCACATTTATATAACATTTTAAGGTTTACAAAGACCTTTATTCACAATAGCCTTGTGAGAGAGGTATTGCAAGTATGATTATCCCCATTTTACAGATGAGAAAGCTGTCTAGTGTCATGCCACCACTGGATATCAGAGCTTGGACTAGAATGGAGTTATCTTGAGAGGGAGGAAGCATTTGCAATTTACAAAACACTTCCTCAGAACAATACCCTGAGGCACACAGTGTATTATTATCTTCATTTATCAGATAAAAAAGCTGAGGCAAAAAGAAGCTACATGACATTTTCATGATCACACAGATAGTAAGAATTAAGGCACAGGATTCTTACTCATGTCTTCCACCTCCAAAACTTGGATCCTCTCAGGTGCTCCCCCACAATCCTAATTGTCAGGTGGACATAATTTTACAATGACTGCATGGAAACAAAAAAGACTCTTTTGAAGATAGTGATAGATACTGGACCTCTGATTTCATTATTATGGGGAACTCCTGGTTATGGAAACTCCCCAGAATAAGAGTTCTTAAACTAGGGTCAATTAACTTTTTTTTAATAATATATTTTTATATAATTGGTTTCTTATATATTTCATTTTATTCATTTAAAATATAATTCTGAGCATGGATCCATACACTCCACCGGATATTCAGGGGTCCAGGACACACATACAAAAGCATAATAAGTACTTTCCTAGACCAATGCTTGTCAATACCTTCTCTACAATTTATAATCTTCAAAAGTTGCCTGGCACTAAGCAGTTAATTAACTTAACCAAGACCATATAACCAGTATGTGTCCGAGGCAGTGTTTAAACCCAGACTACCTTAGCTTCAAGGCCAGTTCTCTGTCCACTATATCTTTCTACCCCTCACTAAGATAGCAAGCAGAAAAAGAATAAATCTCACAAGTTCAGAGCTGACCCCAGAAAGTGGCAGGCCCTATGCCTTGTTCTATTTGATATCTACTTCTTCAGACAAAAAGAAAACATTGATTAAACATTGGAGTTGTGAAAATTTCCAAATATCAGCAGGAAATATAAAAATGAGAATATAACGCCCTGAAAGCCTGCAGTCATGCTAGACTGTGGAATATTTTTAGAGTAGTGTGTATTTTTTTTTTTTAATAATTTAATGTACATGCTGCGAAAGATGTCATGAACAGTTCTAAAAAAACCAGCAGGGTTTGTTTCCCTTGGAACACAAAGCTACCTGCAAAAAAAAAAAAAGGTATTAATCAAAGTCCTTTTTGTTTGGTTTAAAATTTTGTAACACCACACTCCTATGCTTTTTTTAAATTTTTCACTCTTCAACCACATGCTAAGTTTGGGACCATGAAAATGTTTTTCTAACAGAAATTAATCTTAAATTGGCCACTACAACAGATATGCACCAAAATGATTCAAATATTTCATCTAATAGCACAAAAAAATTCAAAATTCTTATTAAATCAGGTATTAGAATAACTATCTCTGTAGCTCTCTGTACATGTTTCCTGGGGATTTTTCTCTATGTTCTAGATTAGAGTTCCAATGCATCTAAAAGCCCCACTGAATATGCTTTTTTTATATATGTATCCTGTTTTGTTTTGTTTCTTTGATGGCAATGGTTTTCCAATGGTCATAGGATAAGCTAGTAATTCCATTCTAGGCATTCAGTAGTTAAGCCACCTCTACCAACCTCTGCACTCATCTCTCCTTACTCCACCATATGAATGTTTGCCCTGCTTTTAATTCTGCCATGGTTGTAGCAGAGCATTGTGAGACAGAAGAAAGGGGTCAAAAGAATCTCCAGAGTTTTTAAACCATTTCTAGACATCATCTTAGCCGTTGGGACTCTAAATGTGATATCCTTGTGCAGTGATAACAGGATATATTACTGAAGAAGTTGCAAAGTTTTGTAACTTGGGGTGCTTGCTAGAAATTAAACCAGAACACAGGAGGAAGTGGTAGCTAAAGGAAGGAACTAAGAAAAGTGGTGATAGAGGTGGTTTTATCTAAAATCCAAAAGCAATAAGAAAAATTATTTCTTGGTACATTGGTTGTTTTATATTGCAATACATGGTAAGCCTTTCTAGGAAAACCACCATGAAAATAATTGCAGCTTTCATCTCAACACTGAATTGGAAGGAGCAGATAGAGATATTATATGAAAAAACTTTATACTTCAAGTTAATCTTGCATATACTTTAATATTTGGCAACTTAAATGCAAACACAAGCATAGGAGATGGTGAAAAATATATTTCATGGGGCAACTAGGTGGCACAGTGAGTAAGAGCGCCGGCCTCGGAGTTGGGATGACCCGGGATTGAATCTGGCCTCAGAAAATGAGCACCCATACATAAATAATGACTAGCCATGTAATCTTGAGCAAGTCACTTAACCCCAACTGCTTTAAAAAAAAAAGAAAAAGAAAATATATTTCAAAAATAAGGAATGAGAAAAGTCATAAATTGGTAGTCCATATGGAAATCTCATGCCTGTACATCATGTTTACTAATTTTTTTTTTTAGAAAAGAATTGGAAAGGCTGGAAATAGCAAATGTAATTGATCACTTATTAACAGAAAAAAAACAAGTCCTTACAGGTGCAGTAGGCAATCTAGAATTGGTCAATAATCAGATCACCATTTTTTTTTTTTGGAGGGGTAAAGGCAGGGCAATTGGGGTTAAGTGACTTGCCCAAGGTCACACAGCTAGTAAGTGTTAAATGTCTGAGACCAGATTTGAACTCAGGTCCTTCTGATTCCAGGGCTGGTGCTCAGGAAGAAAAATGAGAAAAATATATCTTCAACAATTAAAACAACTCCAATATAACCTTTTTTAAAACTTTCAGACCATTCTCTCCTAAAATAAGAAATGTAGAGAAAAGTATATAGTGATTTTAACAATGTCATACTGGAGTTTAGTCAAAATAAATTAATGGCCATAACAAGAAAACCAAAAGAATGTAGATACTAATTCAATCAGCAAATATTTATCCCTTTGACAGATGAAGAGATATATAAGAAAATATTTGTTCACAGTTCAAGGGTATTTGCAAAACATTATTAATAAAGTTGATCAAAAATTAGAAGGAATATCTTGAGAAAATAATGAGAAGCAGTGGAGGTACAAAGAAGCTTAAATAGCTGATTAACATTTTAAATCCTGCCTTAGGCACTTAGATAGCTGGTTAAGAATATGGTGCTTAAGAATAAGATTTGTATTTCTGACTGGTACTGTTGAGGCTTAGGGGTGCTCTAGACCCCAAAATAACAATACACTGGGTCCTGAGTCTTCTTCTCAGCCAAAGAAAAGCAAAGTTTATTAGAGATTCGCCTTAATGGGTAGATTCTTAAGGAGCCTAAGTATATGTGAAGCTTCTATTGACAAGCAGGCCAGGATGATCTGACACAGAATGAGTCTGTGCTAGATAATTCTCAGCCCCTTCATGGAGGCAAGATGGATCTTATATACAGACAGTGGTAGGATTTAGGGTTGGTCTAGAGGAGGAGTTTGACACACAATGGAAGGCTAGGCTAGTCTAAGGGTAACAGATTTGGGTATAGATATTTTGATAGGATCAAGGGTGGGAAGTAGCTGGACAATGGAGGGCTAGGCTAGGTTAAGAGTTACAAAGATTTGGGCCTAGCTTATGGTCTTAGGAAAGAAGATTCAATCAGAATTCCGAGGGTGCCCAAAGCCTGTATCCCATCAGCGCTTTAAAATATAAGAATGATGGAATGCTGACAATGGCTAAAGTATGCCCAACAAGTACGGGCAAGAATATATTTGTATAAAGTCTTTCAGATCTAGCCATTAGGACTTTAAACATTTTTTTAATATAGGAGGAAGAAAATTGCTTATGTATATTCACCAAGTTAGATAACATGGAATTTAACTATAATGAAGAAAGAATTGCAGCTGAGATATACACAGAAGTTCACAGCAGAGAAAATTCAAAAAAGAAGCAAGTGGTAAAATCCATGGCCCCCACTGTTTATACTTAAATGCTCAAAGTTTAAGCACAAGCATTAAGATTCGGATAGCCTAACAGGCAAATTTAACTTTGCAGTTATCACTAAGACTTGGTGAGGTCTAGGGTATCCCAAGGACCTGGGATTATCTTCTATTTTTTACTACCATCTGCTCCAGCTCCTGCTGTTTGTTTCACCCATAGTGAAGAATAAATACAAATGTCCCCAGTTTGATTTAACCACTTGCCATAATTATAGGATATTGGCTTCAAAATGATTGAAAAGTTACCTTAGTATCACAGAGGCCTTTTCTCCCCTGTAGTACCATGGTCTCTGGAAAGGAGTAGGCTCAAAACGTAGCTCAGTCCCTGTATAGCTTTGGTTCCACCAAATTCATGCACAGAAGCAGCAGGATTACCAGATGAGTCTTAGTCTCAACTTCAGCTGCCCTGGATTTAGAAACCTCCCTTGGAATGCTGGGGCACTGGAGGTCTCTTTTGACATTTCATTCTCCCAAGGTTGAGGACTTTAATCTCTTTCACCTTAAGGAGAAAAGAACAAATGCAGAATGCATCAACCAAGGCCTGGGGTCAGGGAGGGGAGGCGGGGAACACTGTGGAAAAGGCCCCATGGCCTCTCCTTATGGAACTGTGACTCACCAGATACTGTGAGGAAAGGAGTCACCAAATGAGGCAAAGAAATAGCAGTGAAGCTGCCAGGCCTTTTTGAAAGTTTTCAGAGCAAACTAAAGACTCATATTCAGATAATCAAAATCTGGTCCAGAATGTCTATACATCCTCTCCAATGTCTCTCCAGGTCACTTCCATTATATATCACTGAGACACTTCTGCAAGCAAGATCTCTAACTTCCTCCACATGGAGAGAGGTAGTTTAAGGCACTCTGCACATGTTCCAGACCCTATTATAATGGTGTTACCTTTAAATGAAATAGGAAAGGGTAGAGAATGGGCAGACTAGAGGTAGGAGTGTTGAGGTATAGCATTTAGGGGTGCTCAAAACCCCAAAATACCAACACGCTGGGTTCTGCCAAAGGAATTTGACTCAAGTCTTCTCTCAGCCAAAGTAAAGCAAAGTTTATTAAAGGTTTGCCACAGTGGGTACATTAAGGAGCCTCGCTATCTGTAAAACTTGCATTGGACAAGTGGGACAGAATCATCTGACACAGAGAGAGTCTGCTCTAGGTAATTCTCCAGCTTTCTTTTCATGGAGGCAAGATGGCATCTTATATACAGAAAGGTTGTGGTAGGAATCTAGGGGTGGTCTAAAGGAGGAGTTTGGGGAAGGTCTTCAGGAGGAGTCAAATGAGGTCAGACTCCAGTAATGAGAGATTAAGCATGGGAAGTAAGTAGAGGCTACCAGGAGATAGACAGTGGAGGGCTAGGCTAGTTTAAGGGTGTATAGATTCTTTGGGAGGATCAAGGGTGGGAAGTAACAGATTTGGGTGGAGCTATAATGAAAGGTTTATGGCCTCAGGCAAATGTCTCATCAAATGGGAAGATTCAAGGAGAGTTCAAGGGGATTACCAGAGCCTGTACCTCATCAAAAGGATAGGGAAGATGATAATGAGTTCCATTGTAGTTATATTCAGCCTAAGAGTTCAGCTAAATTGTTCAACAGGTCCTTGGGGTGTGGAACTAGAGATCAGAAGTAAAACTAGGGCTGAAGATAGATAGGTGATAGAAGGATAGATAGATAGATAGATAGATAGACAGACAGACAGTATAGACCACTCTGATAGGTCTTGAGGAATATACCGAGTTTAGAGAAGATATAGTTCTTGTCCTCAAAGAGATTACAATTTAGTAGAAACTACTTGGTCAGTCACCAAACTGGTAGACAAAGCTTTTCTAGCTTCTGAGAACTTATCAGAGTTTATATTCTCCTGGAATAGGCTTTCAGAAGCCAAGGTCATCCTCAGTACTATGATAAGGCATTAGATAAAGAGAGTAAGACTATAGTGGAAGGGGAAAAGAGATAATATTGATATTAAGAATAAAACAGCAAGTCATATGTACATAGTCTTTTGATAATTACTTATATTAATAGTTTTCTCACATTTTGTTCTTACCTTTGTGATAATTCTATGTATTAATATTGACTTATTTGGGTCTTTAGTTGAGGAACTCAATCTTCATTTTTGTTATCCTGCATCCCTTTTTTGATTATGTCACAAGTTACGTTACTAGAGTGTGTCTATTCAGCACTCATTTTCAGACACTCACATTAGCTTAGCTTGCTGGTTCACCCAAGGCTTTTCACCAAGGTAAGCACAACTGCAGAACACCATTTGCTTATTTGAAAAGACACTGGGTGAAATACATAAATGTCATTTTTCACCTTCCATGAGACAGTTTTATTCTCAGTGAGGGAGGCAAATGAAAAATATCTGCAACAATTCTTCATTAAAAGATGCTTAGAGAAACTGAGGTTACTCTTGAGACCTACATGTGAAGGTAAGAAAAAATCAAAATTTTCTGCAATTTGATTTTTATTTGCTGCTCTCAGATAGATTAGATTGAAATTGTAGATTCAGAGAAGTAGTGGGGGATGCTTTCTTTCAAAACCCAGTGGGAATATTTAAGATAGCAATATGATTTTGGCAACAAGACATGTTTTCCCCCCAAAGCCTTAGTGGTCATATAGAGGATTCAAGCTAACCCTTACATGCTAAAAACTCAAGTGAAGTTGTTGGGTCTATTTGTTGTTATGTGAAAGCTAGAAGAGTCTATATAGAATCAAACAGAATGTACTTTATAGAATTCTAATTGAATAAAGAGAATATAATCAAAATTTCAGTTATGAGCATTTAAGTAGTTATTGAGCATCCAAGACAGGGATTTTTTAAATTGTTTTTTGATATTTATATAATTTTGTCGTTCCACATCTTTGAAATTAGTGTTTCTTCTTGTGTTCCTCTTTTATAACTTTTTTTAAATTTAAATTACATTTTACATTGCTGGCAGCTTTTCAAATAAAACACCATGAACTCTGGACTTCAACAAAAGAGGAGTATCATTCTTTGATTAGATCTGTGATCAACTTTTTTCAGTTAGATCAGTGTGGTATCTATCTCCATGTATTATAGCCAATAACAGCACTAAATTCCTTATGATTATAAAGGCCTACGCCTCCTTGATTTCTTTTGTAAACTGAAAAATCCTTAGAAAGAGAGACAGAAAGACTGAAACAGACCAAAACTTCCATTTTTCACTCCCAAATTATCTGGTTGGCCAAATGACAGCATAACTAGCTTTCAGGTTCCTGGAGAGCACATGAGAGTGCCAACAGCAAAGACTGGATGGCAGTAGGGATCGAGGAAGCATAGTACAGCTCCCCTATTTTTCCTTTTTTCTGATTCCCTCTTTCTGTGAAAGAAACTGTAAGTTTTGGTGATTATTTTTTTATTATTAATTTTAAAATGTAGGTAGTGCCTTAAGGTTTGTAAAAACACTTTACATATTTTATCTCATTTGATACTAATAACTATTCTCTGAGGTGCTGTTACTATTCCCATTTTACAGATTTAGAAACTAAGGTGCTTGATTCTCTTGCTAATAACAGCAACAATTACATAGCTTGTGACATTTTGTGAACCATAAGGCATTATTTAAATAATTTGTTACCCATAGAAGAGGGCTAGGTACTACATCTAGGATTTTGCTGGTTTATAGGACTCCTGGATGTGGAAATTCCCTCCACTAGTGCAAATTAGAGTCTTTTCTTCTACTTCTAGAGAGTTACCTAGAACCCTGAAAGTTTAAGTGGTAGATAGGATTACACAGTTAATATCTGTCAGAGATGGAAAATGAACACAGATCTTCCTGGCTCTAAGGCATCATGCTCTGTCCTCTATACAACAGCTATCTCCAAGGGTCAGGAAATGGCAAAATTTTATAAATTGATTTGATTCATGCATTCTTACACTATTCCTTAGAGGATGGGAGAGAAAAGGTAGTAAGTAGCAAGGCATGGATACATTGTAGCTGAGGAAACTGAGTCAAAGCACTTAAGTAGTCACACTGTTAGAGTGGCTGCTCAAATCAAGATCACTCTGTCTATAGGCATCACTTCATTGGCATGCTATAGTGGCTGGATCCTTTTACTGGAGTTGCTTTGGAACCTGAGTTTAATTCCCAACTCTGATTTTTATTACCAGTGTGATCTTGGGCAAGTTTCTTGATGTTTCTTGATCCATCTGTAAGTTAAAGGTGTTAGAATCTTCCATCCAGTCCCCTCCAACAGATTGCCCCTTCTGTCATTCCTACTCTGACTTATTTTCAATCTCTCCATCTCTTGCCTCCTTCCCTATCACCTACAAATATACTTATATCTCCCTTATCCTCATAAAACCTGCACATGATCTTTGCATCCCTACTATTGTCTTGTATCTCTTCAGCCCTTTTTGGCTGAATTCCTTGAGAAGCTTGTCTATAAGTGCTTCTACTTCCTTCCCTTTCATTCTTTTCTTAATACCCTACAATCTGATTGGCTTCGAACTTCATTTCGCCAAAACCTCTCTTTCCAAAGGCACCAATGGCTTACCTGAAGTTCCTTAAGTATGGAAGACCATCCCTTGTCTTTGTGCCTTTCTCATAGTTGCCCCATGTCTGGAATGCTCTGCCTCCCCATATATGCTTCTGAATTTCCCTGAAAACTTAACTCAAATCCTATCTTCTGTAGGAAACTTTTCTTTGCTCCCTCCTCCCAAGTGCTAATCCTATCCCCTCTCAGATCACTTTCAGTCTGTTGTAGATATATTGTTTACATAGCTAATTATTTATAGGTTGTTTCCCCCATTAGGATGTCAGCTCCTTTGGGACAGCAGCTGTTTTTCTTAATATACACAGTGCTTACCATAGTGCTTGGCACATATTAATCACTTAATAAATGCTTGCCAATTTTATTTCATTAATCAAGCTAGATTTGGGGGATTGGGAGGGAGGAATAATTATTTTAAAGCGCCTACTATGTGAAGAGCAGGGGCTTTACAAACACTAACTGCTCTACAAATATTATATCATTTAAGCCACCCAACAACCCTGAGAGATAGGTGATATATTATCCTCATGTTACAGTTTAAGAAACAGAATCAGGCAAAGTGTTAAGTGACTTTTTCCCAGGGTTAAAGAGTTAATAAGTTTGAGAGACTGGATTTGAATTCAGATATTCCTGATGCCAGGCCCAGCACTCTGTCTATCACCTAGCTACTTCAGCAAGAGGCTCATTAAAAGAGAGTTAGATACTAGGTGAGGATTTTTTTTTTAGCCCTAGCAACTAAAGGAAAACATCTCTTGGGTGGTGCTCTGCCATGTTGTTATGAGGCTGAAGCACCAGACTTGGAATCCATAAGACTTATGTTCAAATCCTGCCTTAGATATCTATCTATTAGCTGTATATTACCAAGCAAATCATTTTAGCTTTCTGAGTCTCATTTTCCTGATCTGTAAAATGAATAAAATAGCACTGACCTCCTACTGTTGTTAAAAGGATCAAATATGTCAACATATGTAAAATGCTTTGCACACCATAAATTCGTATTGAAATGTCAGCCTTTAATTATTGTCCATGATAATAAAATCATAGATTCTTAAATCTCAGAGTCAACAGTGTCCTCAGAGGTCATGAGGCCAACCCCAGCAACTGAACTAGATTCTCCAAATCAAGAGAATCAAGTTTCAAATCAAGTTAAGGTCACTGGCCTAGAGTTTGACTAACTGGGACAGCATGTGCTCTGTAGGCTTGTAATATCTTTCTTATTCACCATAGCTATTCGAATATTGCTGTAATAACAAATCAAGTAATTTGTTTAGTATCCACAGATGTAGATCATGTTGGCTTGACTTGAAAACACTGAAGGCAGTTGGACACTGCTTTACTATATTGATTTAGTTATCTTAAGCTCTATTCCTTGATAAACATTTTTATTCTTCCCTTCTTACTCCAAAGATAATTTCCTTACATTAAGAAAGAAGAAAAATAGCGATTAAATAATTTTCCTTTCTCTCTGTTGCCATCGTCTTATCCACACTACATAAGGACCTTCCCCTTTCCTTGAATTTCATCTTTTTTTTCCATGACATAGGGTCAAAAGATCACAGAATCTAGAATAGGAAGAAAACCAAGAGATCATCTCCCAATAAAGCAATCGATAAACATTTATTATGCACCTACTGTGCTAAGTGCATGACAAATCTGATGCCAGTCTAAAAGGGCTAAACTCTCCACCAAAGTGTGTATGTTTGTCCTGGGATAGTTTGAAAGGACAAAACAGCTATAGAATGGATAAGTTAGAGTGAACAAAGAGAATTTGCCTCTTTTGTATCACTAGCACTTGTCTGGCACATAGTAAGCCCTTAATAAATGTTAATTGATTGATAGTAAGAATTTGTCAGTATTTATCCAGCATTGTTCAGGGAAAAGAGTACTCCAAAAAGGTATTCCATATAGCCATTATAGCCTGCATAGTGTATATGTGTGCACTAGGTTACCGTGGCTTAATACCATTATCCATTAATATCATCCAAGTCCCTTTACACACATTCTAGGTTTACTAGGCAAACATCTTATATTACATAAATCTCCATAATGAAGGTAACCTATTTACTAAACAGCATAAAGAAAGAAAGTATTTCCTAGAATCACAGAAGCCCAGAGTTGGAAACTAACTCATGAAGGAAGCAATACAAACTGAGTCTTGGAATAAACTAAGAATTCTTTGAGAAAGATGTGAGAAAGGAGTGCATTGTAAATGTGGAGAATGGCTTGCACAGAGGTAGAGAGACAGAAGATGGAATGGGATGTTCCAGAAATAGCAAGCAGCTGGTTGTTAAGTTCACTGAGTTAGTGAAATCACTGAGAGGGAGGGTAAAAAGAAAAGAAAGGGCTCATGACAGAATCTTGGGGTCATCCAGATATAGGGGATATTAGGTTTATAGATGGATATTGATCCATCAAAGAAGACTGAGAAGCAGACAGTGATGAAGAGGAGATAATAGTATCTTTAAAAAGCCTAGAGAATAGAGAATTTCTGTAAGGAGGTGGTAGTCAGCAATGCCAGATGTTATAGATAGGTCAAGAAAGACGAGGACTAAGAAAACACCACAAGCTTTGACAGTTAAGTGATGACTAGAAATAGAAGTTTGAACTGAATGGTGACTGAAGCCAGATTTCAAGATGTAGAGAAACGAGAAGAAAGGAACTGGATACAAGAAGAATTAGATTTTTCTCTGTCTGAAAAGCATCTATAGAAGGATATAAGGAGATATCAGGGTCAAATTTGTTGTTAAACGTCTCACAAATGTATCCATTTCATTTTATTAGGTTCAGTCCAAAGTTCTAATCTTTTGAAATCTTTTTGAGTTGTCTTTCAAAGATTTGTTGTCCTTTCCTGCTTTGCGTCACATCCAAATACAATAAGCATGCATTTATCCAAGTCATTATTTAAAAACATCAACTAATACCAAGCCAAGCACAGTCCCCTGGATCATTCCAATAGAGACTTCCTTCCAAGCTGAAATTCAGCTGTGAATATAATTAATAGGAATCTAGTATATGTATCTGCTTCCTATAAATAAAATTTGTCAATTTGATGAATATAGTTTACCAAGAGGTTGATAAAATCTGGATGTATTGCTAAAATTAAAGTACTAAAATATTTCCCACTCATATTATGTGATTTTTACCTTTGTATCATGCTTATATGTGGTGGGAAAAATCAATGATAAAATTGTAGGCATGCATAGTAGGCAGTACCGGTAGGGCAAACAATAATGAAAATGTCCATTCATTTATAATCTTAAATTTACAGTGAGTCATTAGTGTTTTTCATGATTGCTACTACAGTGCTAGGTACTCTGTGGTCCCTCTATAAACATTAATTGATGATTATAATTTATTGTTTAAATAGCCACTTTAAAGTCACTTCCTTCTCTACCCTCCCTCCCACCACCTTGAAATTTTAAAAAAATATCATATAAAACAAAGTACCTCACTACCTCTTCACAACTCATTCAGAGTAATGAATGTTTCCCCCCAAGGAGCAATGAAATATTTGTCTAGAATTCTTTTTGAATAGGGTCTTTTCTACAGAGGAACAGATCACAGGATTTTAGGATTATAGTATCATAGATTTAGACCCTTCAGAAGAGATCTTGTATTGATTCCAGTTTCCTCATTTTTAAATGAGGAATTTGAGACCCAGCAGTGACTTTCCCAAGGTCATACAGGTAATATATGGAAGAATAGGGATTTGAACCCAGTTCCTTTGAGTCCAAATCCATTGTTAATAGGATTACAAATTTAAAGCTAGAAAAAAACAACAGAAATCACCATTTTAAAGTTGAAAAAATGTGACCCATAGAGGTTAAGAGCCATACAGATATTTGTATGTAAGAGATCAAGGTGAGGTCATAGATCTAGTGTTTAAAGGGATCCTCAAGGTCTCCTCATTAGATATTCTCATTTTATAGGTGAGAAAACTAATCTTCAGAGAGATTAAATGATTTTCCCAGTGTCACACAGTATATGATAGAATGGAATTTTTAATCTAAGCCTTCTGAGTCCAAATCCAGTTCTTTTTTTTTTTTTTCTTACAGGCAGCTGGGTAGCACAGTAGGTAAGAACACAGGCCCTGCAGTCAGGAAGACCTGAGTTCAACTCCCTCCCTAGACATTTACTGTGATCCTGGTCAAGTCACTTAACCTCTGTCTACCTTAGTTTCCTCAACTGCAAAATGAGGATAAACATAAAATCTACTTCTCAGAATTCTTCTGAAGGCCAATAAGATATTTGTAAAGCACTTAGCACCTGGTACTTAAGAGTGGTTTGTTTTCTTTGTTTGTTTGTTTGTTTGTTTTTTAATAAATGCTTGCTTCTTTCCCTCTTTCACAACCAGCCTCCCTTTACGAGAACTGTCTTATGCTTATTTTGCTGGACTTCCTTAATCCCTATTTCTGATAGTCCTGATTCAAGGTCTATCAGAAATTTAAAAAAAAAAAAATTAAAGCAAATCTGCTTTTCTCTTCTCCCTTCTCCTCTATTTTTCATAGAGGAAATTAAAGCTAGTCTAGATAATTTGGCATTTTCCAGGGAATGTGAAGAAACAGAGAAAAGAATAAGTCTCTTGCCTATCAGTTTTCTCTATCCAGTTAACAACACTCTCCCCTTTGTTGTTCATTTTTAGGAAGACTAGAAAGAAATTTTCTCATTTCAGAATAATCCTGATGTACATTTAAAGCTCAGCAAGCTTGAAACTGGGAGGGAAAGAATTGAAGAGGGCCTATATTCACAGCAGGAAGCCTCAGTCCAATAAACAAATACTCTCAGGTCTTGGACTTAATTTCTTGAGCTTCAGTCTCAAAAGGTCACTTAAAAACTCAGCCCATATCATGTTATGCTGACACTTTCATAGTGTACTAACTGCTTCATCTTCATTTCATTATTAGAGCTTTTGGGGGGATTGGTTTTGTTGACCTCTACCTTGCCAATAAAAGATACTACCTCCTGACATTAAAGGATAGAGGGAAAGGATAGATTTCGTAAACATCATCATAACTTGTCCTTTAAGTACTTTTAAATAGTTTTACATTTATAAATTTATGGTCCTTATTAATGATAAATATGTATTATCATTATATATTTTGTATAAATAATGTGCTTATACAATAACAATATTTTAATTTTAATATTCTGTAGCTACACCTATAAATGGCTTTCTTTGTATATAATACTCAGAATAAACTTAGCAGTAGCTTTTTAAAAAATTTATCATTAGTCAATCAATAAATATTGTTCTATGCCGTCTATTTTCCTAGGAGGAAATTGAGGAAGACATATTATGTGATTTGTCCAGGGTCACACAGCACTACTAAGTGTCTGAGGTCAGATTTGAACTCAGATTTTTCTTAGCCCAGGTCCAGCACTCTAACACTGTGTGTGTGTGTGTGTGTGTGTGTGTGTGTGTGTGTAATACAAGTATAAATAACAATAAAGTTAGCATAGTACATTATAACAGAATTAGAAAGGTAGCCAGGTTATGAAAGGCTTTAAATGCCAAATGGAGGGGTCTGTATTTGTATTAATAGGAAACCACTGGGGAGGAAATGCAAAGGAGCATAGATACAGTTCAGCTATAACTTTTTTTTTTTTAAGCAATTGGGGTTAAGTAACTTGCTCAAAGTTACATGGCCAGATATTATTTATTTGTGGGTGCTCATTTTCTGAGGCCGGATCCAGTCCCAGGTCGTCCCAACTCCAGACCGGCGCTCTTACTCACTGCGCCACCTGGCCACCCGGCCACCCCTACAACTATAACTTTTTCTCAAAATGTTTTTCTTATTTCTGTTTCCTCAGCTAGATTGTTTCCTGACCTTGAGGTTAGTGGACCATAGTTTGATATTTGTTTTATATTCACCAAGTCCAGTACTCAACAAATACCTAATGTGTGTGATAATATATATGTGTATATGTATGTATGTATTTTACCATATTGTGATTAATTAGCACAATATACTTCCTTCCTCCATGGAAGTTACAATCTAGCCTGGCATTTAGAATCAGCCTGATAAGGATAAGTGGAAATGTTTGCATCCCAAGGAGATTTTTTTTTTTTTTGAAAGATAGAGGAATTTGAGAAGGAGAAGTTATTAGAGAAAACGGAAAAAAGGGTCCCAAATTACCAAGATTGTCCAGGACAAGGCAGGGGCAGTAGGTAAGTATCATGTCCTGCTGCTAAAAATCAGGCATCATAGCAAAATTCCTTTAATAAGCATTTAAAAAATACTGCCTAATTGTCATCCTCCCTCTCATGATGAATCTTTGGTAAAATTGTTTAGTGATAGTTACTTAGGATTATTGAGTGCATCCTGAGAACAAAGCCACTACATAGTTTATGCTAAATTTATGTTAATTTTTAAAACAGCAAGTGTGTTTATTTAATGATAGGCTGCTTGCAGAGTACAAAGTATTTGTTCCACTACTATCTACTATGCTAAGAACATTGTTCTCTAATCAAGCAATGGACTCACCTGCTGCTTTGCTTCCTGGACATTCTCTGGCTAATCCATTAATCTTCCACTAATCTTCACACCTAAGTGGCTTTTTCTTCAAATGACTAATAGGGCACCTTTACTCATTATTATGGCCATTTTAACGGAGTGGCATGGTATTGCCCATATAAGCAGCTAGCTAACTAAACCAAAGAATTATGAACTCTGAATTTTTGTGAGGGTCATGGTTCTTGCTTGAGCTAAAGAAAATTAGTTTCTCACAAGGTTGTGAGAAATAGTTAATTAAAATGCTCCTGTAACCATTTCTAAATGATCAAGTCTGGTCTGAATGCTGAGTATCTGTATAAATGGATAACTTTCTACATGCAGTAATCCGTATCTCCCAAATAAGGAAAATGAAAGTATTAATAACTCATATTTTTATATCACTTTAAGGTTTGTAAAGTACATTCTTCACTGGGATTCTATGAGGTTGGTAAGGGGAGCATTATTACTCTCCCTGAGAGTTGAGTAACCTGAGGATTTGAGAGGTTAAATTACTATGTGGACTGACTTGTATTATTAGTCATATAGATAGCAAGCCTTTAAGGCAGAATTTGAATCCAGGTTGCCTGACTCTAGGAACAGCATTCTTTTCCCTCTACCACATTGCCTTAGGGACACATTCATGGTCTCAAAGCTAGTAAGTATTGGATTTTGAATTCAGATCATAGTATTCAAGGGCCAGAAGGAACCTTTGAAGATATCTAATTCAATACTCTTATTTTATATAATAAGGAAACAGAAGCCCAGCAAGGTTTAGTGACTTGTCCCAAATGATTTATGTTGCCTCTCAGAATAGAAGATGAGGGAAAAGGGGCATTTGTCTTCCCCTATCTAAAGAGCTGGCACAAGGAAGAATCGTTAGAATAGTTCTTAGCACCAGTAAATAGACTACTTTAGGTTCCACAAAGAATATCATTTTAATAAGTAGAGGAATTAAAAAATGGAATGGACTGCCTTGGGAAATGGGGTATTGCCCATCACTGGAGATTTACAAAATGATAATGTTGCAGACAGTATTTCTGTACTATAACTGATTAGATTAGTTGATCTCTGACATTCCTCTAATTCCAAGATTGTTACTGTCATAGCTTTTTACCGATATTTCCTAGTTTTTTCAGTTCCTATTTCCTATAATGCCCTGTGCATTATAGATACTTCAAACATATGTTTAGTGTTGAACAACATTCATTTAACAAATGGTTCTCATTTAACATTCAGATAACTAGATATCAGATTTCACTGGGGAAGGCAAGTCTATGAATACTCACGGTGAGTGACCTTTAACAATGCTTAGCTATCCTTTCTCCGTGTTACTTAACAGTTTTTGACAGCATGGACCCCTTTGGCAGTCTGGTGAAGTCTATGAATCTTTTCTCAGAATAATGTGTTTAAACGCATAAAATAAAATACCAATATAACCAAGAAAACCAGTTATATTGAAATATAGTTGTCAATTTTTTAAAAGTTTATCAAACTTTTAAAGTTGTGATACAAAGATAATAACTGCTGTTCAAGATCATCAAAATTTCTCCCCTTTAAGTTTGCCTAATTCTGTTATTTATTTGCATTCTGCTGTGGCTTGTAGAGCATTGGGTCACAATTGACTAGCACTAGCTACAAATTTAATATCACATGCAAAATTTTATTAACATTCACTTAGATATCTCTAATTAATATTTCAAAGTCTGCTGGACCAGCATTCCTTCAGGAAACCAGTCAATACCTCTCTGCAACTGGATGTGCTACAATCTGTATTACCCTTGCTAATCATATTCTAGCCAGTTTCCAATCAGTTTGACTGTGCTTCTCTCCAAGTTAAACTGGGCTAAATTTGGAAGAAAAATTCCTTCAAACATTGTTAGTATTTTTTTAACCAGAGTCACATACTCTGTATGTCGATAAAAACAAAGAAACCCTGTTATACATGCCTATTCCATTTGGTCCTCTTTAAATAAGGGCTATGTGTGAATCACATATCCTTGGTGTTTCCTATGTTTATAGACCAATCTCCTTGTTTTGAACTCAGTATTGAAATCAGGCTGAATTGTTCCATGATTTTCTTGAAAATGAAAAAAAAAAAGACAATTCAGTGCTAATCATTAAGGAATTCACAAGTTCACAAAGAATTTTAAAAAGTAATTGAAAGTTCAAGAACTTAATTACCCTAGTGTCCTGGTACACTAATCACCTGAATATGCTAAATTGTATTCTGCGCAGTGTTGCAATTTCCAGGCAGCTCTTTAACATGCTTTTATTGAGACATTTTTAATAGCTCTTCATTATTTCCTAATCTGTAATTTTTATTATTCTGTGAGAAAAGCATAGCATGTAAAAAAAAAAGCTTTTAATGGTTCAGGCATGTCTTAATCATCATTAATATATGAAACTTCCTTTGATTGAAACTTTTTATTAGAATATGTTTTCATTCACACGCATTAAAAATTATCATATTTACTTTCCTACTTTATTGTTATAAAAGTCTTTCAAAGGACAAGTTCCCCATGACATCATTTTATAGATCCCTTGTTACATATATAAGGCTGGTTACATAAAATAGACTTAATAAGACTAGAGTCACATTGGAGTGCAATCTGTTCTGATACAATTTGTTGCACATGTAATAGTCATGTGGGATCTCAATGAGCTCCATTGAACAACCAAAATTCCTTGATAAACAAGGACTGCTTATTATTTCAAGATAGTAGAAAGAAGATTGGATTTGGCATCCAAAGACCTAGGCTCAAACTCTGTCTCTGATACTGACTGCTGGTGCATCTTAGTGCAGGTCATTTAATCACTTTGAGATTCATATTTAAAATGAAGAGTACAGACTAAATTATTTTTAAGCTTTCTTCTAACTCTAAATTCATTTATTCTGTAAGCCTTCCATGAAGTCAAGAGACAGATTATAAAATTATTAAAGTTTTCTGTGTTTTTCTTTCATCATCTCCACTTTCATGGGATGCAAAGTCAGTTGGGATTAATACAGATTGACTCTACCTTCACTACTATCTTGCCAGCAGTAAAGAATAACGAAATGCTTTGATAATTGTCACAAAGTGTATACTTTAAACTTATTCATTCTCTCTGAGATTTCATCAGTTTCCATGAGGTGCTATTTTCCTAGATGTTATAAGCCTTACCACCCTCCCCACACACCTTCCTCCCAAATACATAATAGCTTTGCTTCCAGAAATATTCTGTTGCAGATGTTCATTACCTGCCTTGGAATTGCCACTAAAAGATAAACAATATAGGCCAAAAAAGACAATGCCTGGTGAATAACACAGGGAATGAGTGGTAACAGGAATTCTGATGAGGGAGTGATTTCTGAAGGCTACAGCAAAAGGAAGAGGTTTTGCTGAGTGTGTTATATTAAGATGACCTTGAAGGATGGATAGTGGCTTTCCAGTATAATTCCAAATACTAGACCAATAGTTTGCCTGCATGTAGTATTTTGCTTCTATTCTGAAAGTTCTGTCTCATTAATCTGCTTCTGACCTCCAGAACCTACTTATTTTTATTTTCTATTGATGTTGTTGTTCAGTCATGTAGTCATGTTTGACTGTACATGACCCCATGTACTTTTGTTTTCTTGGCAAAAATACTGGAATGCTTTGCCATCTCCTCCATTTCGCTCTTATTTTCTGTAAGTCACACCAAATGGCAGGCATGAATAGATTTCAATCTGCATCATTGGAGGGAATGTTCCCTTCAATGTGATCACAGATTTTCCATTTGAGTACTAAGAGCCAACTGCATTATTAGTTTTCATTGGAATATTCATATTTCTTACATGATTTTGAACAGTGCTTTTCTCATTTTGTTTGACTTAAGAAACAGGATTATATATTTTTTCCTTCCTGCTTTGAGTGACAATTGGTCTATTTGACATTCATTAATCAAACATATATTCATTGAGTGTGTATTTTTTTAAGCAAAATACTTTGATAGTTTCTATAGGGTATATAGGGAATTTTAAAACAGACTCCATGCCCTATAAGTACTGACAGTCTGATAATAGGGAGTAAAGGTATAACACATGAGAAGCTAACAATACAGTATTATTTGATGCACATAGGGGCAGCTAAGTAGCACAGTGTTTAGACCTCCAGGCATGAAGTCAGGAAGACTCATTTTCCTAAATTAAAATCTGACCTCAGACATATACTATCTGTGATACCCTGGGCAAGTCACTTAACCCTATTTGCCTCAGTTTCCTCATCTGTAAAATGAGCTGGAGAAAGAAATGGCAAACCATTCAGCATCTTTGCCAGTGAAATACCAAATGGGGTCATGAAGAGTTGGACATTACTGAAACAACTTAAAAACAAAACCTGATTTGTGGTATCAAATGAATCACTTGGATAACTTTAGAACAAGGCTAGAAAAAAATTTTAAATGATATTTGTTTTGATACACATTGCATGTGCCTGTCACTAACTTATTTTAGGTTCTTTTCTAGGTGAATAGTTTCTTTAAAAAAGCACTTCATTATTTAAGAGTCCAACTTTAATTTTCCTAGAATAATAAAGAATATTTACAGTCTAATTGGAGAGACTAGATTACAATCTTTATCACTTATAGGACTATCTCTAATGGAACTACAGCATTTCCTCTCTTTAAAATGACACCAGCATACGTCTTTTTTCTAGTTCATTAAAATGTGCCAGTTCTCCCTATTCACAAAAGGGCATTTCTCCCCTTCCTTCACATTGTCTTTCAAGTTTCCAAACCATCACCTTCATTCCATTCATATTTAAGATCATTAAACATAACCCCTATTCCTGCCCCTTCCATTCTCTATCCTCAAACCTTTTTCCTTAAATATTTCTGGTGTGACTGTTACCCTTTGCATTCTACCATAAATGCCCTTATACAGCTATAATTTAACATCCTCCTCCTCTTTGTCTTGTCTTTATCCCTATCCTATCATATTTTCCTCTCAGGATTTGACATTTCCCCTCACATAACTACAATGACATTGGATTTCTTGGCTTAACTCTTAATTATGATCTAGTTGTGACTGGCATCACTAAGCAGAGGGGGGGAAATTACTGGTCATCAACCAGGATTGTTGAAAGTTAGAAGAAAGAGACATTAGAGATCATCTAGCTTAATCCCTTTTGATGAGGAAATTGAGGCCAAGGACTTGCCCATGGTCACAGATTATAAATGGAAGCCTCTAGATTTGGATTTTAATCCCTGTTCCACAATATCTCAGCTAATACCTTTTAAAGCAGGTTAATTCCTAACCATTGGTCTCTATGGTTTATTGAGTAGTGTGTTTGATAGAATGGCATTTTTGGTTTATTTTTATTCATAGCATTTTGTAATGATAGTTAATATTGCTTCCTTCATTCTTTCATCTTTTGCTTTGTTTTTAATTGGGGTGTTAACCTAAGTAGCAGCTCTGAACCTCCAATTATTCTCTCTCTACTTCTACTTCATATAATCCATTTCACAGCATCTCTTTGGGAGAGTTTTCTGACTTTAGTCCAACCATATTCCTTTTCAAAAAGAAAGGTAGGACATGCAAAGTGCACAAAGTTAATTTCAAATAAATTAGATTACCATTTCCAAGTTTTTATTATTAGAACTGAGAGTACAAAGGAGAAATGAAAATGTTCATCATTCTTTTTTTTTACCTGTAAAAAGACCCAGTTTTTATAATAACAAAGATTTATTTCAGGAAGGGACCTTGAAGAACATCTTACTCAATTCCTTTAGTTTATAAATCACCAAGGAGATTAAATGCCTTGCCAAAGGCACATGGTGGCAGAAGCAACCTAGAATCCTGACTCCTTCCTCTACATCATGAGGCATAGAAGCAGCTATGAGTTCAGTGGATTTGGAGTCAGGAAGTCAAGTCATTTGACTTGGAATCAGGAAGAACTGAGTTCAAATCCATTCTCAGACACTATCTGTGTGATTTGTGGCAAGTCACTTAACCTCTGTCTGCTTTGGTTTCCTCAACTATAAAATTGGGGTTAATAATAGCACCAAACTCCCAGGATTGTTCTTGAGGAACAAATGAGATAATTATATAAAGCATTTAATTCAGTGCCTGGCACACAGTAGGTGCTTAATAAACATCTATTCCTTTCTCCCCTTCATGACAGGGATTTTTAATCAACAAGTATTTATTATTCAGTCATTTCAGTTCTGTCCTACTTTTCATGACAGCATTTGGGTTTTTTTTTTTTACAAAGATAACTGGAGTGGTTTGTCATTTGCTTTTTTTTTCTTCAAAATATTGTTTTAGACTCAAACACCAGAACACAGATATAGAATAGAGAAAAGAAACAAAAACATATCAAAAACTTAAATATTGGAACTTAAATATAAAGAAAAAGCAGGTTATGTGCATCACAGAACATGAGAGGATTCAAAATATGTAACAATAGATTTTCATTTCAAGAAAACCTATGTGATAAATAATACTCATATTGAGAATTGTCCATCTTTTCTTTGCTTCCTTGTGAGTTTTCTTTTGTTCTCTGCTGTGCACTTTTTTACTTTGTTCTTTTTTTCCCTTTCCCCAATGTCCCCCCAGAAGGCTACAAGAAAGCTTAAATATGTTTCTCTATAGTTATAGATATTTCTATATATAGATATGTCTATATCTATAGATATAGACATACACATATGCATATATACATACATATACAGACATATGTTTTCCCAAACCTTTTCTACTCCTGGTCTTTGGTTTTGTTTTGTTTTGTTTTTAATGTATGATTATATCTCTTGTTTCCTATCCCTCTTGTCTCCTTTACTTCTACCCACTACCTTGCCCTCCTATGACTTGCCTACCCCACCTCCAAGGATCCCTCCCCTATCCTCCCATTCCCATAAATCTAAACACCCTTCTATACCCCTATTTTACCTATTCCCTCACCCTTCCCTCTAAAGATCCTTCCCTAAGATCTTTGCAGCTAGGGCTTTTGTAATTCTAACTGTTGCACCATCATATTTAAATTTCTTTAATCTTGATGCTTTTAATATATTTTCCTTGAGCTGGGGGTTTCAGAATTTGACTATGATATTCCTATGAGTTTTCCTCATATAATCTCTTTTAAATAGCAATTGATGATTTTTTTTTCTGTTTCTACTCCCCCTCTCCCTTGTTCTAATGCTTCAGGACAATTTTCTTTGATTATTTCTTGTATTATTGTAGAAAGATTCTTTTTTTGCTCATAATTTTCAGTTAGTCCAATTATTTTTAAATTTTCTCTTCTTGATCTCTTCTCCAAATCTATTGTTTTTCTTATAAGATATTTCACTTTCTCTTCAATTTTTTCATTATTCATATTTTGTTTAATAATTTCTTGATCTCTTATAATTTCACTGGCTTCACTTTTGCCCAATTCTAGTTTTCAAGATGTCATTTTCTTCCTTAAGATTCTGGATCTCCTTTTCTAATTGGTTACCTTTCCTTTCATACCCTTTCTTGGATTATTTTTATTTTCTTTTTTAGTTTTTCCTCCATCTCTGTCATTTGGTATTTAAAGTCTTTTTAAAGATCTTTTATAAATTCTTTTTGGGCAGGTGACCATTTGACACTACTCTTTAGGAGTTTCTTTATTTCAATATCTTCCTCTGAAGATGAACCCCAGTTATCTCTATTCCCATAATAGTTTTCTATGGTTGGATTCTTTCTCCTTTGCCTGTGCATTTTTTGTGGTAAGTTTTTAATTATTTGTAATCACCTCTAGCCCTGGGGTATGGGAAATGGTACCTTTGCCCCAGGTCTTCAGTTCTTCCCTCTAGCCTGAAACCAAAGCCAAACCTCCAACCTCCTGTAAGTGCCCATAGCCAGGGGCCTTCTGCCCCACTGTTTCTGCACTCATCAGGCATGTGCTGGTTCCTTTTTGCCCCTGCTGCTCTTCACAGCACAGCTGGGTCTGATGTTCCTGGTCAACAGAGGTTCCCTTAATCTTCCCCAGGTTCAGACACCCAACTCCCCTCATTATCCCCAGAGGTAAAAGTTTCAGTGGTTGGGGCCAAGGTAGCCTCTCAAGTCAACTAACCCCAGGGCTTGCCACTTGTTATTTAAGAGGCTAGTCACTTACTCTTAAGACAAACCCCAGACTGGAGTTGTTTACTCTTCACAGGGACCAAACCCCATCCAAGGATTTTTCTTCTGATCTTCCCAAATTGTCCTAGGAGGACCCTGGTTATGCCTCTGTTCTTATTTATCTCCATCCGCACTTTGCTCACCCTAAGTTGTTATTTTAACTCTTTTGCGGGGTGGGGGGGGGGAGAATCTCGAGAGCTTGGAATTTTCTGACCTACTCTGCCATCTTCCCAGAATCTTCTCCTTGTCATTTCCTTCTTCATCTCCTTTTTTAGATGGGGAACCAAAGCAAACAGGACTAAGTGACTTGACCAGGTTCACATAGCTAGTAAGTGTGTGAGGCCAGATTTAAACTCAGGAAGATGAATCTTTCTGATTTCACTCTATCCACTGTACCACATAGCTGCCTCACACATTAATTAAGTGCCTATTTGCCAGCCACAGTGCTAAGTTCTGGGGATACAAAGAAGAAAAGGAAAAAGACTGTCCCAATTTCAAGGAGCTCACAGTCTAATGGGAAAGACAGAATGAAAAAACTATGTACAAACAAGAAGTACACGGGTTAAATTGTTGATAATCAGTAGACAAAAGACACTAACATTAAGTGATTGGGAAAGGCTTTTTATATGAATTAAGATGTTTGTTGGGAATGGAAGGAAATCAAGGAAGTCATGGGACAGAGATGAGGAGGGAGACAAGTTCAGGCTTTGGAAACAGCTTCTCTCTCCTTTCTATTCTCTTCATATCCTATCATGTCATCATGATTTTATTTTCCTTTTATCAACATGTATTTATGCCTTTATATATGTAATTAGCTAATTTAGCTTTAAGTAAACATAGAAAAATTCTGATATATGTGAGTTAAGGTTCAGAGGTTCAGAAAATGATTGTATATGTGCAAGGCAGCCATGGTGCCCCATATATACCAGTGATTCAATCATAACTGATCCATTTCAGAGCAGTTTTAAAGAATCACTACTCCCACTACCTCCTGCCTCTCACCAGGAATTCCTGAATAAAAATTGGCACTTTGGAAATATTTTGCTGAGTAGTTCTTCCCCCCCTCCCAAAGCCTATCAGTCCTAATCATTTCTGCATCTATGCAACCAGCTCTCAAAGGCTTAAGCACTGAAATCATTAGAGAAAATAGTGTGAAACTGAACTCTTTCAAAGGGTTTGCAGTTAGAAATACAGGTTATCCTTTCCTATTCCTCATAAACTCCAGCTCCCAAATGAATCACCTTCTGAATCCTTTGGGGCTTGTGATAACTGAAAGAATCCATAAACGGCAGCTTGGGACCTTGAAGTATTGACTGCCCTCAGGGAAAAATGGGTGCTGTAGGGAAAATTTGCAGAAGTAGCCCTACCTTTGGGTTTTGTGGTTGTTGTTGTTCTTTGTTTCTTTGGGCTGTTTTTTTGTTTATGTTTCAAATGGATGGTTTCACAGTTTTTTTTTGTGGATTAAGAAAACAAGGTTTTCAGACTTGAGAGAACTAATGCAGATAATCATTAGTCCAATTTAGTTCCTTGTTTTAAAGGCAAAGCTGTGCTATTTTAATGGTAACAGCTATGTATAATCAATCCTGATGCAATTAAGTTTCCAAGCATCCTTCACTTTTTTGTTGTCAAATTCAATCAAACCTATGAAAAGCAACAAAGAGAGACAGTATAATGCATCTTTTTTTATCAAATAAATATTTCCTTTTTCTTTTTGAAAAGGGGATTTTATTACAGTTTGGGTATTCTGGGGGAAAATGTTCTATTCAGAGCATAAACAATCCTGCCAAATCAGGACACATTTCCTCTCAAACATCCAAAAATGAATAATAATAGCAGAGTCCAAGGGGGTTTGTTTCTGACTATTCAAATCTCTAAAAAGTTTGAATCCCTTTAAAGTTGTTTTTGATTGGGATAGGCTTTGTTGATTCTATATGGTATCATTTAAGAACTGCACATGACTCAAGTTCAAATTCCTAGCTACTCAGAGAAGGCAGAGTTAGCCACAACTATCGGAGCGCCATGGTACAGCAGTAAGACTCTTTTTTGAGTTGGCTTCGCCATCTAGTGGGCAGATTCTCATATTTCTTTTCACTGAGCACCAAATTCTCTTGCTTCTCTTGCAGAAAAGCCAATCTAAGTCTCCCCTTCAGTCATGAATGCTCTCAACAAAATAGACACTTGAAAAGAAATCTTGCCAGTGGTGCAAGCTAGAGGGAAAAAAATGAGCACCATGTGAGGATATTTCTGTTTGATGCCAAATTGTTCTCCAATTCTCATAATAAAAACAGACAGTTAAATTCAGGGTTTTAGTTTTTGAAGCTGTTTTCCTAGTGCATTCTTAGAGGATGACTTAATTCTGAGTGAGAATTAAGAATTGCTGAACCTGGATGACTCTATGGCTGGTATATTGATGTTACTAACATAATATACTTGTGCTTTTTCTTTTTCTTTTAAAGCAATTGGGGTTAAGTAACTTGCTCAAGGTTACACAGCTAGTCATTATTTATGTGTGGGTGCTCATTTTCTGAGGCCGGTTTCGATCCCAGGTCATCCCAACTCCGAGGCCGGCACTCTTACTCACTGCGCCACCTAGCCGCCCCTACTTGTGCTTTGCCACTGGAAGGGGAGATTGAGTGGGATTTGAGGACTCTGGGAAAAGATAGTTAAAACCTATGTAAAAGAAACTAGTTTTGATTTGTGAAAGAGGAAACTAAGTTCCAGATACCCGAAGAAATGGGTCTAACTAACCTACTTCCCAAGTAGCTGTTGCAAGGCCTTCAAGTCCACAAGAAGAAGAAAGCCTCAACTGCTTCTTCCCTCAATTCTTTCCTCCCACATACATGCACCATGCATGACAGTTCCACCTGTCATCTCTGTAGCACTTTGTACTTTTGTCATTGGTTTCACTTTCATCAGCTCATTTGATCCTTATAGATTTATTGCAGTGATTTATAATAGAGATATAGCTACAGAGTACAAATATTTTCAACTCTTTAGTCATCAGGAAAAAAACCTCATGATTTCTACAGATATTACATTCAGGTTTTTCAACATTTATCAGTACTCTCAAATTTAATTTGAGTTTAATTTCTTCTTGACTGATTTGCCCTTCTCTTTGTTTTTTTTTTTTTTTTTTGGCTTTTTGGAGGGCAATTAGGGTTAAGTGACCTGCCCAAGGTCACACAGCTAGTTTTTGTGTTGTGTCTAAGGCTGGATTTGAACTCAGGTCCTCCTCACTCCAGGGCCAGTGCTCTATTCACTGTGCCACCTAGCCACCCCTATTGCCCTTCTCTTTAACAAGTTTTATCTTTCTGGCCATCCTTCTCCAAACTGGCACTTTTTAAAAAAAAATGAGACTGTAGTTTCATTCCTACATAGAGCTCCAGGTAGAGAACTCACTCTACAAATACAAATCAACACCTGCTCTGCAGGTATTGTCCTAAAGTTACTTGGGGCACTGAAAGGTAAGGTAACTTAGCCAAGGTCCCCCAGTGAATTTAAGTGTGAGGTAAGATTTGAAATCTTCCTGACTCTAAGGCCAACTCCCTGTCCCCTACACCATGTTGAATTCCTTTAATTTACCCATTATATTTTTATTTTATTCTGAACTTAAGAAATAAAGCAAGCAGAGAGGAGGCTAGGTGGTGCAGTGAATAGAGCACTGGCCCTGGAGTCAAGAGGACCTGAGTTCAAATCCAGCCTCAGACACTCGACACACTTATTAGCTGTTTGACTTTGGGCAAGCCACTTAACCCCAATTGCCCTCCAAAAAGCAAAAAGAAAAGAAAAGAAATAAAGCAAGCATTTCTATAACATAGTAGAAAATAAGATGATTCTACATGAAACTGCAAATCAATTATGTACAACTTGCTGTTGCTTTGAAATATACAATAAAATTATCACATAACTTTCTTTTTTTCTTCACTTTTTTCTTCCCTCCCCTTCCATCCTAGACATGTCCACCATTAAGACGCAAATATGTATGTCTGTATAGAAATATTTGTGTGTGTGTGTCTGTATGTAAAACCATTCTATGCATTCTTCTATTTACTAGTTCTTTCTTTGGATATAAACAGTGTCTTCCTTCATATGTCCTTTGCAGCTAATTTGGATATTTATAATAATCAAGATGACTTAGTCACTCAAAGTTGTTCTTAAAACAATACTGTTCTTAATTGTATACAAACAAATATTTCTGCTACCCTGTACCAAAGCCCTAGAATCTTGGAGTTGAGGTGGGAGAAGACCTTAGAGGTCATGATCCTAAACTCCCAGTTAAACATCCCTGACAACTAGTTGCCAGAACCAATCACCTAACCTCTTTGAACCTCAATTCCCTAAAATGGAAAATGGAAAAAATAATAGCATTTAACTCTTAGAATTGTTGTAAGGGGGCGGCTAGATGGCACAGTGAGTAGAGTGCTGGCCCTGGAGTCAGGAGAACCTGAGTTCAGATATGGCCTCAGACATTTAACATACGCGCGCGCGCGCACACACACACACACACACACACACACACACACACACACACACCCCTATCTGTGTGACCTTGGGCAAATTACTTAACCCCAATTACCCTCCAAAAAGCAAAAAAAAAGAATTGTTGTAAGGATGTGTGTGTATATGTATGTGTTTGTGTGGTGTCTGTATGTATCACAAACCTTAAAATGTTGTACATGTTAGTAATTATTCTATATTTCAGAGTGATTCTAAATATTTTTATTTCATAGATTATTTTAGTTAGTTTCTAGTTCTATCACTGTTCCCTAAAGAGGAAGTTGGAATTTGTTTCCAACATTAATTTTCTGGTTATATACAGAAAAAACAAACCTTCATGTGGCTTTTGTGGGGCTTAAACATTTGTGGATCTGATTGTTTTCCCTTTTGAGTACACATATATTATCCATATTTTGTGCTTAATAAAAATCTCCTCCATATGATTCTCTTCACCCACTTAAGAATACAAAGGGTTGGGGCGGCTAGGTGGTACAGTGAGTAGAGCATTGGCCCTGGAGTCAGAAGGACAAGAGTTCGGATCCGGCCTCAGACACTTAACACACACACAAACAAAAACCTAGCCAAGTGACCTTGGGCAAGTTACTTAACCCCAACTGCCCTCCAAAAAGCAAAAAAAAAAAAAAAAGAATACAAAGGGTACCAAACCAAATGCCTTTGTTCTTGATATTTCACTTTTTATATTCTCCCTTATTTTTTATCCTGAAAGTCCATCACTTCTGTTCTTTCTCAGCCCCACAGGATGCTTTCTAGCTTTCTGCATTCTTTTACTATTTGTATTACAAGTTCATATAATAACTTGCGCTTTCTCCTGACTTGAAGGATGTTATTGAATCGTTGTGAACTGTGGAGTATCTCTCTCTCTTTCTCTCTCTCTCTCTCTCTCTCTCTCTCTCTCTCTCTCTCTCTCTCTCCCCTCTTTCTCTCCTTTAATTCTGAATATTTACATTATATGGATTCCACTTATTTCCAGATCAATGGACTTTACCTTCTCTTTCCTGTGTTCTTCCTCCTTTTGAGACTTGGACTTAGAAGGCCTATTAACAATAATTAACCTGACCATGTTGAGTAGAATTATTACCAAGTTCTATCAGCACTGTCTCTTGGTAGATTTGACTCTAAAATAAGTCAACAAGCATTTTATTAAGCACTTATTATGTACAAGACACTGTATTAAGCATTGAGGACATAGAGGAAGATAAAAAATAGTCCCTACTCTCAAGGAGCTCTAATCTAATGAGGGAAACAATTTGAAAAACAATGATATACATAAAAAGGAGATAATTTCCTAGGGAAGGCACTAACATTGAAGTCCAGGAAAGGCTTCTTCCAGAAAAAATGCTAGCTGTGGAGATGAGGAGGGAGAGCATTCCAGGCATGGAGGAAGCCAGAGCAGAGAGCTGGTATGTCTTGTGCAAGGAATAGTAAGGTTTCCAATGTCATTAGCTAGTAGAGTACATGGAAGAAGTAAACATAAGAACACTAAAATGGTAGGAAGGGTCAAGGACCAGTTAATGAAGGGTTTTTAAAGCTAAACAGTGGTTTTTAAATTTCATTCTGGAGTGATCCACCCGAGTTTATTGAATGGGAGTGGTGGTGTCCTTGACATGGTCAGACCTTCACTGTAATAAGATGACTTTGATAGCTGAGTAGAGGATGCACTGGAGTAGGAAGAGACTTGAATCAGGGAGGCCAAATAAGAGGCTATTGAAATAATCTAGGCACGTAGTAATGAATGCTCTCCTCCCCGGCTCTACCCAGCCCAAGTACAGGGGTGATTTCAATGTTTGAGCAAAGAAGTGGACAGATAGGAAAAAAATGTTCTTTTCCTTTGCCTATTTTTGGGTAAATTATTCAGCTCAGTTTCAGTGAGAATACAGGGAGAATTTTATCTACTGGCAGATCCCTATGACTGGAGAGCAAATAAAGTAAGTAGTCCAATTGAAAAGAAATTTCTTTGCACGTTAAGGAAAACTGCTTGGATTGGTTGTAGCTTCAATGAACCATGGTTCAGATTTGGTTTATATAGCTTTTTCAAGTCACCATAGCCAATATGTATCACTTGAATGAACCAATGGAATGTACTTCGTCTCTATAGGAAAGCATATCTGGAAAGTTCCCAGTTGTGTCTTAGGTACATTATTAGTGGGTTCATATACAGCTAAAGAATACTATGTATAGCAGGTTTTTATGTTTTCAGCCTAAGAAGGATAGAGGTAATTGAGTCAGGTTTTATTATTCGGTTTATGGTAGAAAAGGAGGCAATTCAGTAAGGTTGTATTATGACTATGCAGCAGAATGAATTATAAATAAAATAGCACAATGGGATAACAAAGTTATTTTCTTCTTTCACACCAAAGAAATCAAAAGAGGTTTTCTCTCTCATTTAATGTGAGGTCGGTCATCTAAACCTCACATTGAAGATTTACATATTGAAAGAGGAAAATAAATAAATAAATATTCAAGTTCAATTTATCAGCATGAAAACAAGAGCTCTTTAAATATAGTTCATTTTCATTTTCTTAAGTTTATATAAAGTGTAATTTTTTCTCTTGGTCAAAGGAATTCCCAATGAGGAAATTAATTTAAATTGACACCTGCTCTTCAACAGAGAGCTGTCTGAGTCATTGAGAGATTAAATTAATTGCCAGGTATCATCCAGTCAGCAATTTTCAAGATCAGACTTGAACCTAAATATTGTTTATGATTATAAGACCAAGGCAATTTATTATCCACTGTCACCCATTGTTGTTCCATCATTTTCAGTTGTGTCTGACTCTTTGTGACCCCATTTGGAATTTTCTTGGCAAAGATACTGGAATGGTTTCCCATCTCCTCCTGCAGCTCATTTTACAGATGAGGAACCAAGGCAAACAGGGTTAAGTAATTTGTTCAGGCTTACACAGCTAATAAGTCTGAGTCTACATTTGAACTCAGTCCTGACTCCAAGCCTGGTGCTCTCTCTACTGTACCACCTAACTGTCTTATGTCTCCCGTAGTGCCTCTCACTTTTCTTGTTCCCTCCATAATACTAAAACATTTTATGTGTTACCACAAACTACTTATAAAAAATTTCTAAAGGAGGTAAACAGTGATAATATCTTAGATCTTAAGTACTCTCAACTTACTAGCACATCTTTGTGAAGTTCATTAAAAATTAATTTTGGAGAGATATCCCCAGGAGATTAAAAATACATATTTATGGAGTATCTACTTGACCATGCATATGGGTTTTGATATCTAGGAATTCACTGAAAAAGCCACTGCAGTAAGCACATGCCTGCATGCATACAAAGATAATATAGTTTGTATAGCAGGAGTTCTTAACTATCTTTTTATGATGAACCACTTTGTCAATTCGGCAAAATCTGTAAATCCTGTCTGATTCTTTTGTGAAGGCAAAGTAGGCCATTTTTTTACCTCATTTCTTACCTAGCCTTTAACTACTTAATGGGTGACAAACTGACGTGGAGGGAGACCTCAGCTTAAAAAGTCCAGGATCTCTTACTGTAACCTAGGCCATCACCAATTGTCCTGACCTATGCCATTCATTGGACTCCAATGACTGAAGGAGTGAGGCTGATGACTTTGCACAACCTTGCCTCACTTAAAATCCACTTCACTTGCAAGTCAAGACATTCCCCTCCTGATGTCATTGGTCATCTTCCAGAATAAAGGATTTGAACAACAACATGAATCCCTCCTCAAAATAATGTTTTTAAATGAATGAAACAATATTCATGAGATTACAAAGAAAACCAGACTATTGAAGTTCAGTTATTAGATTTTTTTTTTAAATTCACAGATCCCAGGTTAAGAATCTCTGGTTTATCATATTTTGAAAAATTTAATATTAACTTGCTTTGTTTCTGTTTTCCCCATGCTATGGATAGTAGAGGTGTTTATTCTCATCCCTATGAAGCTTATCTGGAAAATATCTTATAAAATTTGTCTTTATCTGAAGTTTTATAAGTTTTATTTGAAATGTTATTTTTAGGAAATGAATATATCAAGGACAGTGGTGATGAAAAATATACCGGACAAGTAATATGTAACTTGAAATCACTCTACATTTTAAAAAATAATATAAAAAAGAAAGATAAAATATTATGAGTATCTTATGGTATATAATGAAAAAAATATATCCAGAGCTGGGAGTTGTTACTCCTGGGGTTCTAGACTTGAGCACAAAAGCAACTAGCTATCTGACCTTGGGCAAATTATTAAATTTTGAGGGCCTCATCCTCTTCATCTACAAAATGAGGAGGTTGAACTAGATGGTTTCACAGGTCTGTGCCAGTGGTGATAGTCTATGATTCCATGATGGCTTTATAATTTCTTTTAAAATGTCCAATGCTGAGAACGTGTCAAAATAAAGCAGCAATTTTCCTGATCTCTTTTCTTCTCTCTCTTTTTCTCTCTCTTCTCTAGACTATGCTAGAGAGCCACGATGACCCTGCACAGTAACAATACAACCTCTTCCTCATTTGTTAACATCAGCACTTCCTGGAACCAAGGCACCTCAGGCCCAGGTCTTCCCCCTCACTATGGCAGCTACAATGTCTCTCAAGCCTCTGAGACTTTTTCCAACAATGCTACAGACAATGACCCTCTTGGTGGTCATACCATCTGGCAAGTGGTCTTCATCGCTTTGTTGACTGGCATCCTAGCCTTGGTAACTATCATTGGTAACATCCTGGTAATTGTGGCATTTAAAGTTAACAAGCAGCTAAAGACTGTCAACAACTACTTCCTCTTGAGCCTGGCTTGTGCTGATCTGATCATTGGTGTTATATCAATGAACCTTTTTACCACATACATTATCATGAATCGATGGGCTTTGGGTAACTTAGCTTGTGACCTTTGGCTCTCTATTGACTATGTGGCCAGCAACGCTTCAGTCATGAACCTTCTGGTCATCAGCTTTGATCGGTACTTTTCCATCACCAGGCCACTCACATACCGAGCTAAACGAACAACCAAAAGAGCTGGTATGATGATTGGGCTTGCTTGGATCATCTCCTTTATCCTTTGGGCTCCTGCCATATTGTTCTGGCAGTACTTTGTTGGGAAAAGAACTGTTCCCCCAGGGGAGTGTTTCATCCAGTTCCTGACTGAACCTACTATTACATTTGGCACTGCCATAGCTGCCTTTTATATGCCTGTGACTATTATGACTATTTTATACTGGAGGATCTACAAGGAGACTGAGAAACGTACCAAAGAGCTTGCAGGACTGCAGGCCTCAGGGAGTGATGCAGAGGCTGCCCACTTTGTTAATCCAACAGGCAGCTCCAGGAGCTGCAGTAGCTACGAGCTACAACAGCAAACCCTAAAGCGCTCAAGCAGGAGGAAGTATGGCCGCTGTCATTTCTGGTTCACAACGAAGAGCTGGAAACCCAGTGCTGAGCAGATGGATCAAGAACATAGTAGCAGTGACAGCTGGAACAACAATGATGCTGCTGCCTCTCTTGAAAACTCTGCCTCATCTGATGAGGAAGACATTGGCTCAGAGACAAGAGCCATTTACTCCATTGTGCTGAAGCTCCCAGGTCACAGCACTATCCTGAACTCCACTAAATTACCCTCATCAGAGGATCTGCAAGGATCAGAGGAGGAGCTGCAGAAAGCTGACTTGGAGAAGAAAACTAACAAACTCCAAGCCCAGAAGAGCATGGAGGATGGAGGGAGCTTTAGGAAGAGCTTTGCCAAGCTTCCCATTCAATTAGAGTCAGCTGTGGAGACTGCCAAGACACCTGAGGCCATTTCTTCTGTTGCTAAGACAACAGCAGCTCTGCCTCTTTCCTTCAAGGAGGCCACACTGGCCAAAAGATTTGCCCTGAAGACCAGAAGTCAGATCACTAAACGGAAAAGGATGTCCCTCATCAAAGAGAAGAAAGCAGCCCAAACCCTCAGTGCTATTTTACTTGCCTTTATTATCACCTGGACTCCATATAACATCATGGTCCTGGTGAATACCTTTTGTGAGAGCTGCATCCCTAAAACTTATTGGAACCTGGGGTACTGGCTTTGTTACATCAATAGCACTGTGAACCCCATGTGCTATGCACTGTGTAACAAAACATTCAGAACCACATTCAAGATGTTGCTGCTGTGTCAATGTGATAAAAGGAAGAGACGCAAACAGCAGTATCAGCAAAGGCAGTCAGTTATTTTTCACAAGAGGGTACCACAGGAGGCTTCATAAAATGAAAAATTTTTTAAACAACAGCAGTGACCAAACACACATGCACTTCGACCCCATAGACCTCAAGAAAGGGAGAGGGGGAGGATTTTTTTTTTCTGGTATTGATCTTAGAAAATTCAATGTCCAGATGTGAAAGCCTCTGCCTGGCTGATGTATCCTTTTAATAAACCTATTTTAATATAAAAAGTCAAATGCACATTAAGCAAAAGAAAAAATATACTACTGAATGGTAAAACATTAACTCCGAAGTTGTTACTTTCCACTTTAAATGGTTTTCCTAAAAGGGAGGAAAACTAAGCTGTACAGTAGTTATAAACCCATTATTGACCTGCCCAGGTCCATTGACTTGTATCAGCTCTGGGATCTCAGGTAAGCACATCTAGCTGGCCTAATTTACAACTTCTTTCCAAGGATCCTGCAAGTATTGATCCAGGCTCTTGGACAGAGGAGGCCAGCAAGAAGATGGTTGTGAAAAGTTTTAACATGTTACAAGGTGGCATCTTGTTGTCCCAATAGAGCTTCCTGTCTTCTCTTTGGTGTATCCTTGTTAAACCCTACCTACCTGTGGACTTGATCCTTCATCCTTCTGGAGTACTGTTTTGTGCAGCTAAAGTTTCATGTATATGAAAAATAAATAAATATATATGTGTGGGTACAGAGCGCGCACACACATTATATAATCTACAGGGAAACAACAAAACTGGCAAATTATTCCTGCAATACATGATTTCAGTATTTTGGCAACTAAAGTTCTCTGGAAACCTAACCCAACACAAATGTACAACATGATCCAGATGAAACAGGCCTCATTTAGTGCTTTTAAATCAAGGTTGTTTTTAGGGGCCACTCAGAGAACGGCAGAATCCTATCCAAAGTACACCCAGACGAGGCCAGCATTGTACAGCTGTGCCTATTAGATGCCCTCATGTTCAGTCTCAGCAGCTAAGCGACATCACCAGATCTGTGGAGATTAGTGGTCTCAAGACCATCTGAGTCCAGATCAGCCAGGAAAATCAACCTCTTCTGGGCTCTAGCACCCCACGCTGAGGACTGGTTAGCCAGCTGCATTGGTTTAAAGCTTTCTGTACCTGTGCTAAGACCCAGCCCCCTTGGATTTCAAAGAATGAATTGCAACAGTGTTTTTGAATTCTCCACAGTCTCAAATCTGAGCTTGCGGCTAAACAAAATTTTTGTGATATGCTTGAAACTCAACATTAGTGACATGGCTGTCTGGGTCTCATCAATTGCAATATATCTGATAATAATAAGAGGAAAAGATTAAAAAAAAAGAAGAGGAAAAAGAATGAAAAAATGAAATTGTTTTGGTTTTGTTACCTGGCATTTTCTGATGAAAATTTATTAAATAATTTAAAGGGCTTAAATCTACATTGCCAGTGTTTCTTGGGCTTGAGCATGTGATCCCCACCCAAATAAAGGGTGGGTTCTATAAAAGTTAACTGTCCTCTGAGGAAAGGACTATATTTTGAAAAGTATTGCTTCTAATCTGACTTATTTACATTTTGAGGAATAATTTTGTATTTTCCTTTGACCAAAATTATATAAGTTTTGTTTTGGGGTGGTTTTTTGTTTGTTAATTGTTGTTCAATTTTCTTCCTTCCTTTTTTCTCTTTCTTTCTTTTGCTTCTCTCTCTCTCTCTCTCTCTCTCTCTCTCTCTCTCTCTCTCTCTCTCTCTCCCTCTCTCTCCTATTTTTGGCTAGGGGTGGGGAGGGTATCATGGGTGGGGGGAGTGGGGAGGAAAACCTTACCTTTGTTTGGGGCATCAGTGTTGTGAACACAGAGCTGGTGTAAAAGCTGCTTTTGTATTCAGTGTGAGATGGTGTTTACAGATGATTTTGACCACAGTGGAAGTATATTAAATGGTGTCTGTGTATTTGAGCTATTTAATTTGTGTTATGTTTATATGAAGAAATATTTATACATACTTCACCAAATGTTTATTTAATGTTGATAAATATTACTCTTCAATCTTCAGCTGTGGTGTCCTTTTAAAGTGATTCCTAAAGATCCACTTTAACAATGGATACAGTATATCTAGCTTTCATGTTGCTAAGAAAAAAGTCATCCTGTTGGCATCAGTGAATATTTAACTCTTTGTCTATTAGTGAAAAAAACAAACAGTAATTTTAACATAAGGCACTTAAGTCATGATTTTGTTGAACCTGATGAGAACAAAACAAGAGAAACCAATATAATTGATAGCTATTTTGTTGACCTTGTTCAACCAAAGAATAAGGAAAATATGAAGTTTTCTAAGTTAAATAGAAAATGACAGGTCTCTATGCTTTAAAACCAAGTGGCAACCAATTCTCATTCCAGTTCTACCACAAACTAGTTGACCATGATTAGTCAATTACAGTGGTAGGCTTCATTTTCCTCATCTGCAAAATGAGGGTATTGGACTAGATTATCTTTAAGGTCCCTTCCTGTTCTAAAAGCCTATTATTTATAGTTCAGGTGAAATTTTTTTAGTTTTTTAATTTTTTTATTCAAGTTGAACTGGCAAAAAAAAAAACATTTAAAATGTTAATGTCTCCCATTACAAGTGATTGCTACCCAACATTTTAAGGAACTGCAACACCCTTTTCTTATTCTGATTTATAACACCATCCTCTTTCTAAAACTGTTATTTGGTGTGCTTTAGATATTTATTTATTTATTTTAGATTAGAGAAAATTAAACTCACTTTGAGAATTGGTGACACTCTGGGCATTGCAAAACCAGGGTTGGTAATCACTATTCTCTGTAGAGAGAATTCTCTTGATTCATGCCTTTATATGATCCTGATAAACTCAGAGGGAAGAAAAAAAATGAAAACACAGAGATTCTAGCCTTCCTCCATTATTATTATTTTACTACAATATTTTTTGTAAAGCTACCAACTCTTAAAAGCTACTTTTAAAAATTACCTGTTGACTTTGTTTACAGGATAGGGGCAGCAAACCTTGGATTGTTTTCAGAGAAGAAAAAACAAACAACAAAAAATAAGATTTTATTGTAAAAAAGGTTTAAAAATATAAGATATAGGGAGTGTTTATAAAAGTCACTTCAAAACATTACACATTCACATCATAATAGGTTCACTACAAATAAGACATTCAGTATATCAGTTACAAATGTTCTTTTGCTCAAATTGGGAATTAAATTATTTTACTATGTGCAAGTCAAGTACATGTAGTATGCTCTGTGATTATTCTATTGGAAAAGAACGAAAAAAAACAAAGATAAATTACATGTTATCACATACTGTCTCATCCAATCATATGCTATCTAATTCTGTCACATACTGTCTCACACTGTCATATCCACATGCACTCATGCCCATACATTCTGCTTTTCTTCCCATGATCTCTCCTTTGGTCACTATTCAGGTCTCCCTTGTTTATAATCTCTTTTCCTTTGTTTTTCCCTTTGTTCATCAAATCTAGCCTAATTATCTTCTTTCTCCAAATATGTTTTAGTTCTATCCACCCCATCTCCTTATAGTTCTAGAGTCTTTCAAAATGTGAACCAATAAGCACCCATAAGTGCTAAGAAGCTTCCTGCCTCTAGTCCAAATGGGTACAAGGTTAGATTCCTTTGTTAACTCTTTCAGTGCTTCCAAATGGCCTAGTCTCAGTTAGTTGTGGGTAAGGGAAGCATATCCAGGGGAAAGCTTCTCTACTTTTTATTCAGCATTATCATGGGCATGTACATTATGCCATTTAAAATATTTATTTGGTACTGATAATATGCATAGCTCCATGCTGTGCTGCTATAGAAATCAGGAGTCATTTAGACAACAAAGAAATTAAGACTAAAAAAATTGTGTTCATTAATCTAATGAACCTTTAAAGAATAGTGTCTGACTAGGAAGTTAAGAATACATAATAATAGTGAAGGCAAATCCATAATAATTTATAACATGGAAAATCCCAAAGCCATACCATTTATAATAATTTCAGCCTCTTTTTCCACCAAACCCTTCAGCAGAATTACCAATCAGGTACAAATCTATCAGTTTGAGATTTCCATTCTTCCTGTTAAAGCTAAGCTCAAGAATTTTCTTACTTCATTTTCTTACATTAAGTAAGAGAAGTGGTAGACCCAAATAGTCTACAAACTGAACTTATAAATGTACCTGGATAATCTATAGTTTCCTATATGTATGTTAGGATTGTTGGCTTGGCTCAAATCATCATTGCATATAATTTTGGTTAGCTGACAAACCTGAGAAAGATCCCAACTTAAGCCTATGATCCAAATACTGAAGGGAAACCTCTCATTGTCATCACACCATGATATATAATGTTAGTTCCAGACTAGTAAGTAGATTTGTTAAAAAAAAAAAAAAACTATTGTGGAAAACTTGTTTTTACCTGTTCTTAGAGACATATGGTGCCAACAATTTTTTTTAGCTGTGTCATCTTTTTTTTCTTACATATTAAAAGCTTCACTAAATTTGGGGCAGGCTTAAGGGGAATCTTATGAAAATTAGAAATTAAAATGTGCAACTTAGTTGTCACATAAATCACAAATGGGCTTCCAAGATGGTGGAACCAGAGCATTATTTCATTGGGCAGGAAGCTGGGATAGATGAACAAGTGTGAAGACAATTAGGATGTTTGCATCCTTCTCTATAGGGGTGTACAAATATGAATTAACCACTGTCCACATGAGTTGAGTGTATTATTTGCTTTGTAAGCAAAGAACATGTATCATAGCTGTATTTAAAATATTGTCCGAGCCTTAGAGAAAGGTGCCAAATTTTACCTTTTTACTACTTACTGACCAGGCATTTCTTCCAGAGACATGTGGGGGGTTTAAAATACCATTTTCATCTTTTTTTTCTCCTGAAAATGAGTCAATGGTCTGTATGATAAAATTATGCCTGCAACTTTGTGGTAAATATTACTTCCTTGACTAAGTTTAACAGCATAAATAGCTAAATAAATAAAATCCACTACTAAATAAAGATTGTGTCCTTTCATTTTCATCCAAAGTCTAAAAAAACTCAAGTTTTTCTTTTTATATATAGGCAGATTGCATTGCAGGTTTGAATGAGAATGGGAATAAATCTGAAAGCATGGTAATGATAACACATTCTGAAATATGGTACCATATCCATTGAACTGTGTCTTGTTTCCACAGAAAATATGGTTTTCTCCAACATTTGGAAGGACTGAATTTAGCATGTTTTTCCATTAAGTATGGGTGTTGTAGTAACAGTTAAACCATATGTAAACCACTATATATCTGAGTGTGGATATACAAACATATGGATATGGTTCTTGTCTGCTAAGAGTATATATAAAACAAATCCAATAAACTCTAGACACCAGTATTCTAATGCATAGTTCAAAGAGTCATAGAACTTAATTTAAATTCCACCTCTGATACTTCCTACATATGTTAGCTTGTGTGAATAACTTAAATTCCTTTGGTCCCACTTTGCTGATATGTAAAATGAGGAATTGGAGCTAGAAGGCCTGAGTTCTCTGATCTCTGACTTCATTTTTGTGGGTATTACCTCCAAGAATGAAGATTGTACCACTCGTGCCTACCCTTCTTGTGTGACTCTAATCCATATGTTTTTCACAAATTTGCTGTAGTAGATTGCCCTAATGATTGGAACTTTTCTTACACCCTCTTGACATTGTATGGATACCAGAGAAACATAGAAGCTGGCTGTTCATACTTTGTGTTTGCTATGTGATGAACCCATCATTTTTTTGGCCATAAATCTCTCTGATGGCATATTCCACACTGCTTCTCCATTTGCTGTGTGCTACACCCTTCACAGGCCTCTCCATTTCCCTTTGGTTGATGCATGACTTCAGTGCAATCACAAAATCTCAGTTGCAAGAATATTGGTGTTAAAAACATTGATCTTTCTTTCACGATGAAGCTTTTTTTTTTTTTTTTTGCTTTTTTTCCTACTTTTTGGAGGGCAATTGGGGTTAAGTAACTTGCCCAAGGTCACACGGCTAGGTTTTTGTTTGTGTGGGTTAAGTGTCTGTGGCCGGATCTGAACTCAGGTCCTTCTGACTCCAGGGCCGACGCTCTACTCACTGCGCCACCTAGCCGCCCCCATGATGAATCTTTTATGGTTTACAAAAATTGTGTACTTTCCAAAGGGCAATTTGATCTATTCTCCCATTTAATTCTGGAGCCACTAATTGTATATTTATATAGACATATGTGCTAAAAAAAAAAGGGAGGGGGCGGTTTAAGAAAGGAGGAAATAATTTTAAGAGATTATTTTATATTTTCTGATTTATCCATAAAGTGTGTGGATATTCTTCTTTCAAAGGAAAAGAAAACATTTTTCATAGCAAAGGGTCTTCTCAGCAAAGTGTGGCTTTCACAGTAAGGAGCAGAGTACTTGCCCAGTTCCATGAGAGGTGTCCTAGTCCAGCCCCCCAGTTCTCTGAAAGGCAGTTGGAGATGCTAGAATGGAGTTTAGCAAAGAGATTAGGACAGGATAGATAAATTTGAGAATTTTGATTAAAATTGTCAGTGCTGGGAAAAAAAAAAACAGAAGCAAAGTTAGAAATTACCTCCATTATAGCAATCCAGAGGTGCTGGAGTATTGCAGCAACAGGATTTATTATTTTAAAATTTATAATTTTATCTGCCATGGTTAGAGAGATTGGGTATGAAAAGGAAAAAGGAGAGATATGACTGAAACAGAATAAAATTATTCCTCCAGGCTTAAGCCTAAGGGTACAGAGTGATTTAACAGAGGTATAACAATAAAATATCCTTATTTCTCTTTGATTTTAAGTAAGAGTCTTAGTTAAAATTTTTGGAACAGACCATCATGTAGCAAGTTTCCACATTATCAATTGGGTATTCTAACCAGGCCCAGAATTGGTGAGATGAGTGTAACAGCAAGCACTCTAGCTGTTACAGGATGACGGCTAGCACATGTTCTTAGATCTGCTTTTCTAAAGGAAAGCAACTCAAAATGGGTTAAGAATCTTATTTTCTATATGTTATCAAACATATATCATTTTACCTACTTTAGGGGGAAAAGTCAGCATCCTGTATATACTTCAGAGAATACAAACAGAAGTTACAACAGAAAGTAACACTATTTAGCAGAAAGGGCTTCCAGCTGTCTGACCATTACATCCATAACTAGTCAGTTACCAAAGAGGGAAGTACCAACATCTGGGTTTTCAAAGGGGGGGGGGGGGGGGCTCAACGACCACCTAGACTCTCATCTGGCCAAATCAGACAACTTCTCCCAAAGTGAGCCCCAAAGCAAAACCTCACATCAGGGTATATATAACCTTCTCCTGGGTCAGAGAATGTCACAACCCTCTTGATCCAATCACAAGATAACAAGGTGTGAGCATTCCTGAAAAACAGGCCTCCCACCACAGGCTCCATGTAACTATATTCAGCCTATTAGGGTGCAGAGTATATTTTCAAACCAGGCAAGGTTCTCAGATTCACTTAAGCCTACCAAGGGGCCAAGGGTCGAGGAAGATCTTCAGATTCCCATTACAGTTAGAAACATTGCTTTTTTTTTTTTTTTTGCTTTTTTTTTGGAGGGTGAAGGGCAGGGCAATTTGGGGTTAAGTGACTTACCAAAGATCATACAGCTAGTAAATGTTAAGTGTCTGAGTCCAGATTTGGACTCAGGTCATCCTGACTTCAGGGCCAGTTCTCTATTCACTGTGCCACCAAGCCACCCTGAAACATTCCTTTTCAAAAAAGAAATAAAACAATGGGGGAATCAAGTCAAGAGGATTCTAGTTTTACCAATGCAAGACTGCCCCATCAACTTTCCCAGGTGCAGATATCCACCTGAAGCAGTTCTCAGATTACACTTTGAGCAGCTTGTGGCATTTCCCTCAAATTATGTATAACTAACTTAATGATAAGTCAGATTAGCAGAGTAGACACTGGCTGTGTGATCCTGGGCAAATCACTTAATCCTGTTTGCCTCAGTTCCCTCATCTGTAAAATGAGTTAGAGAAGGAAATTGCAAACCACTTATGTGTCTCTGCCAAGAAAACCCCAAATAAGGTTACACAGAGTTGGATACATCTGAAAAAGACTGAACAACAAAAAACAACAAGGAGGAAAAAATAAATCTTTAAGACTGGAATCTGTTGAGAGTAAGGTGGTTCAAGATATAATGTCAATATATACTATTCTAGGTATAATTTCATAATTTTAATAATCACTAATCATCATGCAAATCACTTCTATAGTATAAGAAAACTTATGGGGCGGCTAGGAGGCACAGTGAATAGAGCATCAGGCCCTGGAGTCAGGAGGATCTGAGTTCAAATCTGGCCTCAGACACTTAACACACACACACAAAATAAACTAGCCTGTGACCTTGGGCAAGTCACTTAACCCCAATTGCCCTCCAAAAAGCAAAAAAGAAAACTTGTCCTCTTCTCCCCCTTTTGGTGGTGAGTGTTTGTGATAGAAGAGGGGATCCTATTTTCTCAGTAAAGCAATTCATTATTTTAAAATTTCACAACATTTAGCAAGTTCTTTCACAGGGCTGATAAGATTTTATAACCTTCCCCATGGAAGGTCCCATGAAATCTGGCAAGCCCCATGTAGCAGCAAGCACCCCAACATCCCCAGGGTGGCTGCCAACACAGGTTCTTAGATCTGCTTTTGTAAAGGAAAGCAACTCAAAATGGGTTAACAAGCTTACTTTAATCAAATAAACATATATTACCTAGTTCAGGGGGAAAAGGTCAGCATCCCAAACTTCAGAGTATACAGACAAATCAAACAGACAGGCTTCCAAACTGTCCAACCATTATCAATACCAAAATCAGTTACCAGAGAGGGAAGCATCAACATCTGAGTTTTCAAAGCCGGGGGGAGGGCGGGGAGCTCTCAACGGCTGCCCAGAGTCTCTTCTAGTCAAATCACACAACACTTCTCAAAGTGAGCCCCAAAGCAAAGCGTCCCATCAGGGTTTATATAGCCTTCTCCTGGCTCAGAATGTAACCACCCTCTTGACCCACTGCCCAATCGCACAACATCAAGGTGTGGTCATTCCTGAAGACTAAACCTCCTACCACAGGCTCCATGTGACCACATTCAGCCTATTAGGAGGCAGAGTATATTTTCAAATCAAGGAACGTTTTCAGAGTCTCTTAAGACAATCAAAGGGCCTAGGGGCAGGGAAGATCTTTAAATCTGCATTTCTATTACATCCCACAAATAAGAAATTAAGATTCTTCCCTTTTAAAATATACCCAATTAAATGTTTCATAGGCTTTAACATTATGACAACAACCTCTAATAATTAAATTAATAATTTCACAGCATTCTTATTAAAAAAAATTACCTTTTCCAATGATATAATTGCATCATTCTCTTAACAGCATTTCTTATACAGTGTTTTCCCAAAATTCATAATACACGAAAATTTAGGGGAAAGTAAATTAAATAAATAGTGTCATATATTTAAAACATGAAACAAAACTTATTTCCAGTCAAATAACATGAATTCAGGTAAATGTATTTTCAAATGATCTTACATGGAAAATCATTCCTTTTACCACTGTTGACCTATTATGCTGATTACATTCAAGACCAATATAGAGTAATTTTGATCCAGTTATGTCTTTAAAAAATATTACTTTTGCAGTTTCTAAATATATTGCCTTAATGCAAAATATTAAGTGTCTTTTTTCATTTAGGCTTCATCTATTTGTAGAAGGCCAAACATCTTAACAGGAAAATATACCTCACTGAAAATGAGAGAACAATAAATTCAATCACATCTGGATCTACATATGCAAATGGTAGGTATCACACAGAATCTCATCAGATTCTCACCCTGAAAATCAGACAGCTGTATGAGATGAGACTTCTGAAGCTTAAATGGACAATTCATTCATCTATCTATCTATCTATCTATCTATCTATCTATCTTTACTGTTTACTTTTTCACTCTGCACCTTTTTTCTCTGAGGTTTACTTAACAAAGGGAACTGTCTCCTTTGATTTTGTCAATGTGATCAATTTCTTTTCTCTTTTCCCCTCACATTGTTACCCATCTATAAAGTCAACCACAAATAGCCCTCCTGAGGACTGCTGTTGTGAATAACTTTAAGGTTCTAATTGCATAGTATAGTGATCTCTCTATTTATTCAGCAATAAACTAAAGCAAAACATTCCAGAAACCGAAGCACAATACTCAGAACAATATGACATAACAACTTATTACTAAAGTGGCCACTAAAGTGGTCTTAAACAAAACATATCATTCAGTAATTCACAATGTCCTCAATCAATTTAGAGTACCCTAGTAAAATCTTCTTTCATCTTGAATGGAGGCTGGTTTCCAATCATCCTTAAGTCAATCATTCTTAAGGGATAATAATCCATAAGTTAATCATTCTTAAGGGGCAGTGGAAAGTACAAAGGTAACCCACCCCTAAGTCACAAGTAAGTCACAAATCTCAGTCAGCACTGAGTACCCAAGTAAATGTCCATTCATCTCAACTCAAGGCTAACTTCCAAACTCTAAGGTTCCACAAACTCCAGGGCTCCATGGCCTAGCCATGTCCATCTCTTGCCTGGATTCGCCTGACTGCTGCCTGGATTCACAAATAGGCATTATTCCCCTACCCAACCTCCCAGAATAGCAGTCCCACAAGATATCGATTCCTCCAGTCTGCTCTCTCCCATACCTTCTCCCATACTCCCTTCAACTTTTCCATTAGAGGAAGGTGAATCTTTGTGTCCCAATGCCTGCACATCTTATCTCCCAATTATAAGCAAAAGAGTATTAATAATAGTATTTATATATATTTGAAACATCTAATCTTAAGACCTCGAATATCAGATCCATTTCCTTCCTCCCTTGTCACCCATTCCCTCTTGGGAGATAAGTAATTCAGTATATGTTGTACATGTCTAGCTATGCAAAACATTATCATAGTGATATATTGTACAGGGCTGCTTATAATTCCCTCCCACTCATCCCACCCCCCACCTGGTCCATTCCCTACATGATCCTGTCCCTCTTCTATAGTGGGTACTTCCAACCTCCCCTCCCCCCAAGGATGCCCCCCCCCCCCATCAATCATCCCTCCTCTCATCCCCCTTCCCCCTATTCTGCTGTAGGTTGAGATATCTATCCCATTTAGTATGTATGTCATTCTCTCCCTGAACCAAATTCAATGAGAATGTGGACCTTTTTTTTTCCCTTCCTATTCTCCCCCTCCCTTGCAACCACTTCCCCTTGCTTCTTCTACATGAGATAGTTTACCCTACCCTGTCTTTCCCTATCTCCTCTTGCCACTTTCCTCTCTCACCTCATAATTTCATCCCTTGAGTATTCTCCCTTCCCAACAAATTCAACCTATGCCCTCTATCCATATACACACACATTCACATGTGTATTCATATGACCACACACCCTTCTTCCATTATTTTCATAGTGAGAAAGATATCATCACTCACAGTTATTGTTTTTCCATTTAGGAATGTAAATAGTTCAACTTTGATAAGTTCCTTTTGATTTATTTTCCCTGATTACCTTCTCAGGCATCTCTTTCTTCTTGTGTCTGGATGTCAAATTTTCTATTCAATTCTGGTTTTTTCCTCAAGAATGCTTGAAAGTCCTCTATTCCACTGAATGACCATATTTTCCCCTGAAACAAAATACTCAGTTTTGCTGGGTAGGTGACCCTTGGGTTCATTCCCAGCTCTTTTGCCCTCTGGAATATCATATTACATGCCCTTCAATCCCTCAGTACAGAAGCTGCCAGGTCCTGGGATATTCTGATTGTGTTTCCACAATATTGAAATTGTTTCTTCCTGGCTGCTTGGAGCATTTTCTCCTTGATCTGGGGATTCTGGAACCTGGCTATAATATTCCTGGAAGTTTTCTTTTGGGGATCTTTTTCAGGAGGTGATTGGTGGATTCTTTCAACCTCTATTTTGCCTCTGGATCTAAAACATCAGGGCAGTTTTCTTTGAGAATTTCTTGAAGGGTGATTTCTAGGTTCTTTCTTTGATCATGGCTTTCAGGTAGTCCAATAATTTTTAAATTGTCTCTCCTGGACCTATTTTCCAGGTCAGTGGTTTTTCCCATGAGATATTTCACATTGCCTTCTAATCTTTCATTTGTTTGGATCTGCTTAACAGCATCTTGATTTATCATAAAGTCATTAGCTTCCATTTGCTCCAGTCTAACTCTGAAGGAATGAATCTCCTCAGTGAACTTTTGAGATTCTTTTTCCATCTGGAAAATTCGACTTTTTAAGGCATTCTTCTCCTCATTGCCCTTTGGGCCTCCTTTGCCATTTGAGTTAGTCTATTTTTTAAGGTGTTGTTTTCCTCAGTCAGGTTGTTGACCCTCATTTCATACTTTTCCTGCATACTTCTCATTTCTCTTTCCAATTTTTCCTCCACTTCTCTTATTTGATTTTTAAAGTCCTTCTTAAGGTCCTCTATGGCCTGCAACCCACTCATGTTTCCCCTGGGGCTTTTGGAGCAGGACTTCTGACCTCACAGTCCTTTTCCCGCTCTATGCCCCCAAAATAGGAGTCTAGGGTTGCATTTTTCTGTTTTCTTTGCCTTGGCATTTTGCCACTTGATTACCTGACTTTTGGGCTTGTTGCCACACTATGGCTTTAAGGCCAGATAGAGGAATTTTCATCCCGAACGTGTGGGGGGCAACTTCCGTTTCTGGCAAGCTGTAAACCCACCCACGACTTCCACCCTAGATCACAATCCAGATCCAGGGAGGTTAAAGCAAGAGTGATTATCCCCCCAAGACTGATCTTTGGATCTCCCTACAATTAATTGCAGGCCAGGAGCTGGAGCTGCCTCTGAAAACTACAAAATGTTGTGTCTCCTCAGTGGCTTCTAGCCCCCAGGGGAGGGAGCCAACGCATTCCCCCAAATACAGGTCCCAAAGTCCATAGGACACTAACCTCTTACTTTGTCCTAGGCATGTCTATGTTGATAATTCTGGAGTCGCCACAGCTGCTGGTGTTCTGGGGTTCCTCCAGCCGGCTGCTGGCCCTGCCGCCCTGGGGCTAAAACCTCGGCTCACGTGGACCTGGGCTCCGCTTGGCTCTGCTTCCTGTGCTCTGCGTGTTGCGCGCTGCTGGCTCCCAGACCACTGCACTGGTCCTTCCTGCAGGGCTGCTGGGCTGTCCTCAGTGGGAGGTTAGCTTCTCTGTGTCGTTCTGTGAGTGCTGGGGCTCCAGAAGTTGTTCAGAGTCCCCTTTTACATAGTTTGGGGGGAATCTGGGGGCAGAGTGGCTTGGATGAGCTGTTTCTACTCCGCAATCTTGGCTCCACCCCCCTACGTTCCTGTTTCTAATGAAAAAAAAAGCTCAACAGGGCTACAACATTTACACACATTGCAAGCAGTATCATCTCAATTTGCTTTTTCTCAGAAATTTACACAGACAAACAGACAGGTCTTCTTTCTGAGAAACCAATACAGAACAGACAGGGCTTCTGTCTGAGAAATTCACACAGAACAATAAACAGGACCTCTGTCTGAGAAATGAACACAGACCAACAGATAGAACTTCTGTCTGAGAAACCAAATACACATCAGCAATAAAGTCCCAGGACTTCTGAAAAGAGCAGTAAAATCTTCTTTCAGGGCTTCTGAAGCAGCAGTAAAATCCCAGGGCTTCTGTAACAGCAGCAATGTCCTCTATCAGTAGACAAAATGCTTTGTTCTGACAAAGTAAGATCAACATAGAAGAGACAGACTGCTGACAACACAAGCATCCTTCCTCCCAGTTCTGCTTGGTCCCAGCCTGTGCTAGCTTTTTATCCACTCTTTCAGCAACTTCCTCCCACTGTGGGCTCCATGTGAGGACCTTAAGCAAGGAAGGTCTCCAAACTTCCCTAAGCCTATTAAGGACAACACAATGTACTGTTTCCAACAAAGACTTGATATAATCACAGGTGAGGTTCAAAGGCAAGGCAATTGAATAGCTGAAACAAGGAGTTAAGTATTACTTTATTGCTATTACAATAACTGAAACAAGGAGAAAAGTGTTACTTTGCTTGCCTTTACACCATCATAAACCCCATAGTTAAGAACCCTTGATGAAGTATTTGTAATATCAGTTAATGGTTCATTGAAGAGACTTCTACTCTCAAATAGAATAAAATGGGGGGAATGTAATAAATGAATATTTTTTCTCTTCTATTTAATAGCTATTTATTAAATCAGAGTCAAGATTTTTCCCCTTTTCTACTTCCTCATTAAGAAAACAACCAGTATAGGAAATCTCTTAAAGATTTACCCAGGTCAAGATCCAATCAGACAGTAAAAGAAATTCTAAGTTTAGACTAATGAGTATATTCTTGCCCGTTGTGTTTGAAAAGAATGGTCTTTTGTCATGACAGGTGATTTGGAAACTGATGGGGGTTTTTTGACCAATATTTGGGTGACCCAAGTAATGTTTCTCAAGAACTTCATTTTAATATAGTCTACCTCCCATTGTATTAACCAATCAGAGTTTATTGGTACCTATCAGGAAGCCCTAATTTTCAAAGGGCATATGAACTTTGAGCCACTGGCATGAGGGAGACTTTGGTCTAAGAGAAACAGTCAATGACCGTCCTTTTATTAATAAAACTCTTGGTTTTATTAATAAAATTATTAAATATCCCAGAAACTATGTTTCTTAAACCTTTTTAATCACCACACTCTTTATGCCCTTTTCCCTTTGGGTGAAAAATTCAGTTTGGATTTATAAGACACAAAACACAGACAATGCTAACAACGTACTAGACATTATATAAGTAAACTGAAATAAAGATATGACAAACACACAGAAGCATGAGTTCTGGTAAAGTTTTTCAAATTAATTCCAGAGAAACCAGTCCCTAGAGCAGACCACTCAATTGTGGGGTGGGGGGAGGGAGCCCAAATCATGTTGGTTTGGGCACTCCTCCTTCCCACCAGGTTCTCAAAATCTAAGGATAAGGGCTATCCCAAACCGGCAGAACCTGTGGAATTCCTGAAAATTTAGTCCCTTGACCATTCTGTCTAGGAATCCCAACAATAGTTTATTGAGTTTGCCAGCAGGGGAGCCCCACCTGCATGGGCCAAGACTCTTTGAAAGAACAAAAGGAGCAAGCTCATATAGGTTTCAATTTAGGCAGGAGGTATATTAGGTATGGGGTACCTCTGGAATGGAAAGGAATTGGTGCTGATAGTTTGCTGGGTAGGATTGGGGGATTTAGTATTTTTTTATTTGAAAGGGCCTATTGCTGGGGCTAAGAAACAAGAAAGGCTCTTCTTCAGGTTAGCTTTCTCTCATAACCCCACCCTAATAGATAGGACAATTTCTGATACTTGCTGTTTCAGCAGAAAGGAAGGTTGCAAACAGGCTGTACATTATAATGCAAACAGGGTAAGAAACAAGATAGAGGAACTGCAGAAAAAAATGGACTTGCTTTAGTTTTGTCCTACAGAATCATCAGCATAGACATGGTAATTAAATATGGCAGCTAATGAGATCACTAAGTAAAGTAGTGGAGAGGGAGAAGTCAACCAGGACAGAATCCAGGGGGATACTTATGGTTAGAGGGTGTGATCTAGATGAAGATCTAGCAAAGGAGACTTAGAAGTGATCTGATAGATAGAAGGAGGTTAAAGGCAACTAAAGATCATGGATTTAGAGACTGATAGGAATAAACTATCAAACAATAAGCTCTGAAGTTTAAAAAAAAACTTTAGAGGCCATCTAAAGCAACTCCTTCATTTTACAGATGTGAAAATTGAATCCCAGGGAAGTTAATTTACAGTTTTATTCCCACCCTCTCTTTAAGAAAACAAACAAGAACAAACGTCAATTTATAAAGAGTAAATTTTCAAAATTTTATTTTCAAATACAAGACTCAGAAGTCCTTTATAGTACTTATAGTAAAGTAACCAAAGCTATCTATAGCCATACGAAAACAATTCTCTAACACAATTTGATTGGAGAAATGCAAACTAAAACAATTCTGAGGTACTATGTTGTAGATTGGCTAATAGGACAGAAAAGAAAAATGACAAATGGTGGAAAGAATCTGGGGAAAATGGGCATTAACATGCTGTTGGTGGAGCAGTGAACTGACTCAACCAAAGGGCCTTTAGGATTTCCCAAAGGTATATATGAAAGGAAAATCATAAGGAACTTAATAAGATTAAACTGTTTTGAATACTTACATGGAAAGATGATACTTGTAATTCATAAGAGCTTTCTCATTATTAAGGTAGATAAGAGTATATATAGACAGAGGACACAGTTATGATTTGAATATGGATGAGATAATATTCAAAAAATAAAATTAAGGGGTGAGAGAAGAATGTATTGGGAGGAAGGGAAAGGGAGAGTTAGAATAGGGTAAATTATCTCAAATAAAAGAGACAGTAGAGAGGAAGAGGGAGAGGAGAAGGGTAGCACACATTTAGAGTTCTCACCAGAATTGTCTGAAAAAGGGAATAACATACATACTCAATTGGGTATAGAAATCTATCTGACCCTACAGGAAAGTAGAAGAGGAAGGGGATAAGAGAAAGGGGAGAAGGGTCATAGAAGGGAGGGCAGATTGGGGGAGGGAACAGTCAGAAACAAAATGCTTTTGAGGAGGGACAGGGTGAAGGAGAGAGACAATAGAGTAAATGGATCAAGGAATAGAATGGGGGGAAATACAGTTAGCAATAGTAAATATGAAAAAAATTTTGAAGCAAGTTTCTCTGATAAAGGCCTCATTTCTAAAACATAGAGAATGGAGTCAAATTTATAAAAATAAAAGACATCCTCCAACTGATAAATGATTATATGAACAGTTTTCAGATAAAGCAAACAAAGCTATCTGTAGTCATATGAAAACAATTGCTCTAACTCACTATTGATAGGAGAAATGCAAGCTAAAATAGTACTTCATAGATTGGCTAATAGGACAGAAAAGGAAAATGACAAATGGTGGAAGGGATGTGGGGAAAATTGTCATTAATGCACCATTGGTGGAGTTGTGAACTGATTCAACCATTCTGTAGAACAATTTGGAGCAATGCCCAAAGGGTTATAAAACCATGCATACCCTTTGACCTAGCAATACCACTACTAGGTCTGTATCCCAAAAAAGATTTAAAAAAAAAAGGAAAAGGACCTATATGTACAAAAATATTTATAGCAGCTCTTCTCTAATGGCAAAGAATTGGAAATTGAGGGGATACCAATCAAGTGAGGAAAGACACAAGTTGTAGTATGTGATTGTGATGGAATATTATTGTGCTATGGGAAATGATGAGTAGAATGCTCTTGTAAAAGCCTGGAGAAACTTGCATGCACTGATGCAAAATGAAATATACTGTGTACAACATAACGACAATATTGTAAGATAATCAGCTCTGAATGACTTAGCTATTCTCAGCAATACAATGATCCAAGACAACTCTCAAGGACTTATGATGAAAAATGCTATCCTTCCCCAGAGCAAGAATTAATGGTATCTAAATACAAACTGAAGTATACTTTTTTTTACTTTATTTTTCTTGAGATTTTTTTTTTGTTTTGTTTTTTTAAGCAATTGGGGTTAAGTAACTTGCTCAAGGTTACATGGCTAGTCGTTATTTGTGTGTGGGTGCTCATTTTCTGAGGCCAGATTCGATCTCGGGTCATCCCAACTCCGAGGCCGGCACTCTTACTGCACCACCTAGCCGCCCCTATTCTATGTTTTCTTTTACAACATGACTAATATGCAAATGTTTTACATGATTACACATGTATAACTTCTATCAAAATTGCTTGCCTTCTCAATAGAGTGTGGGTGGGAAGGGTCGAAGGGAGAAAATTTGGAACTCAAAGTTTTAAAAACAAGTATTAAAAATTGCTTTTATATGTAACTGGGAAAAATGTAATACTAAGTGATTTTTTTTAATCTTATAGAAAGAATAAATTTTCAAATACAGTTATATAGGTATATCTTACTAGAAGGACAACTACTTCTATGTAGAACTTAATGTAAAAATAAAGACAAGTGAGGGTGGGGTCAAAACTACCCTACTTTATAATAACCTTGATAGTTCAAATAGGTAAAATAATAGTGTTCATACTAAATGTGAAAGGTCCTTTGAACTGGTGTGCCATTATGCAAAAATGATGTTCAGATAAGCCAAGGAAACTTAACAAAATAGTTAGAACTGAATTCATCCAAAAGGACTGAAACAAGCCTGACATTCAGTTACCACCCCCCCCCACCCCCGAGAAGGAACTGCTTGAGGGGGGGAGTAAAGAGATGTTTCAGCACTAACTTTGGCCTAGGTCTCCTCCACAGCTCTTTTGTCTGAAGAAAATATTGTCAATTTCAAAGCATTTGAACTACTATTTTGTACTTCTCATCCTACAGTAATCAGTGTCCTGGATGGCTCCCTAGATCAACTAATGCCCTTGTTTTAATTGGTAGCCAAGGACAGATGGTTAAAGCTTCAACAGGCTTAAAAGGAACTTTTTGAGCACCCCACAAATGGGAGAAAAGAACTTCCAACAATTAGGAGATGTGAGTTATCCTATTGTTATATGTACTTTTGAGTCTACTTTTCCCTGGACTTTCTATGTACTAATGGGAGAGTGTAGCGTAGACTGTTAGGGGTTGTTGTGTACAAATGTTTCCGCTTTGCCACTTTATTAAATATCCCTTTTCAAAAAGCAACTTAGAGCTGAATGACTGTAAGTTTCCAAAGAGAGCATCTTGGAAGGAAGCATAACTTATAACTGGAGCTAGAGACATTAAGGAATCGTTGGCCTCTAAGGGATATCTCTAGAACCCAAAGGGGAAGGTATAGCCAAGCTCTATGGGTGTCATCTGTGGTAGTGACAAGTTAGAGATGATCAGGGCTTACATGGGCTACAGCAATTGGGTTCATCAGTAGCAAACTGATAGGAAAGGGGAGAACTATTCCTACAATTGTCAAATCATGTTTCATTACCTTCTATATGTAAATAGCTTGTCCAGATGCTGGTGTAATAATTTTAAAAATCACAGAAATAAGATATGCTTAAATAAATCTGGAAGCTTGTTTGTTTTACCTCATAAAGAAAAGTTCTTTAAGTCCCCTACTCCCCAGATTTGAACTAAGAATGATGAGTCTTTCTGACTTCAGGCCCCACATTCTATCCACTGCATCACCAGAGCAAGGCTATTACATATCATCAGGGTTCTAGGTATATCCCTGAGGGCTTGGAAATGTCTTATTTTAAGTTACAGCTGATAAACCTTCATCAGTAAGCTCCCCAAACTGTGATAATCAATTACTCAGCGAGACAACTAGCTTTTTGAAGAATTACTTACTAAGATAGCCTAATGAAAATAGTTGGTATAAAACATTCCCTATAAAGGCTTATACTCTCCCACACATACAAATTCCAAGGGAAAGGATTTTGTGTAGAGGAAGAAGAAGAGGCCTCAGAAGGCATCCAGGCTATCCCCTTCCTGACCAAGAATCCCTTCTACATAAAATCCAAGATATGGGTCTCTAAATCTTTTAAATTAATTATATCAGATGATAGAAAAGTCATAGATTTAGACCTGGATAGAACTTTAGAGGTGATCAAATCCAACCTCATCATTTCTTGGATAAAGAAACTTATTATAAACAGGCAAGTAAAGGGATTTACCCAGGGTCACAGAGTAAGTCACATAGTAAGTAAACATTTGAGGTGAGATTTGAGTCCAGGTCTTCCTGACTCAAAAGTCCAGTGACTTTTCCACCAGGGATTTACTTTTATGCATTGTTCACTATGCCTTATCACCTCAAGTTTATAACTTGTCTTTCAGCTGCTAACAGTCACTAGAGAGCTGTGAAGGTTAAAAAAAAAAAAATATATATATATATATATATATATATATATATATATATATATATATATATATATATATATATATACATAGGGGTGGCTAGGTGACACAGTGAATAGAGCACTGGCCCTTGAGTCAGGAGGAGTTCAAATCTGACCTTAGATACTTAACACAAAAAAAACTAGCCATGTTACCTTGGGCAAGTCACTTAACCCCAATTGCCCTACCTTCCCCCTTCCAAAAAGCAATAAAATAAAATAAAATAAAATAAAATAAAATAAAATAAAATAAAATAAAATAAAATAAAATAAAATAAAACAGGTAAGAATTTGGAGCTACATTTGTAAACCTACCTTAGGGACCATAGTTCAGTCTTTAAAATGATGAAGACCCTGGAGTTTTAATTGTTTTCTCTTAGAGTCTTTGGCCCATTGATATAGCCAGATGCTTATAATTTCATAACTCCCACTGCCTGATTTCTAAAATAGAACAGACCTCTAAAGACAATCACTGAGGTTGTTCTGACCCTTGGAGCAATTGATTTTCTTGTAAATAAGCAGTTGTTAGTCCCAGTTAACCTGCTCTGATGAAAATCGATGCTAGTTCAGTTCAAATGTTCAATAAATACAGTAGGGTGAAGCAGAGAAATAGACCAGTGTTGCCTAATATCCATGGTGAGTTCCTTCCTTAGTGGCTGACTGATGAGGGAATAGCTAACCCTGGAATTAATTTTAAGACAATATAAAATTGCCAATCCTTTGCTACTAAGCAGGAGCCAAATATTTTCCTAGTTACCATTATATAAAAGTTTTCCCAACCCTGCCCTGGAATCATTGACTTTATCACTGGAAACTCCAGTAACTAGTGGGAGTGAGGTCTTCAGGTAAAGACAGGATGATGATTCCTTGCTTCTCCCTTTTAAGTCCTCCCCTATGCTTCAGGTCAAAGGATGATTATAAAATTATGTTTTCCATATACTTAAATTTTCTTATCCTATTATAGTTCTTTCCTTTCACTCTCCAAATTCCATGCTTTTCAATAATGCACCAATTGGTTGCTGCTTATTCATGTTCAGAGTCATCTATTGCTGACCCTAGTCTAATACCACAACCAGATTTTTCCTTTATATTTCCTCTTTCCTTAAGGTCTTCCATTTGCCCATTCTAAGGAATTACTCCAAAGAATATTTCCCTTCCTCTGGAATTAGTCAAATTTTCAGATGGTACAATCCAGAAATAATGTCACAATTAAAATTACCACTGCTTATCTAAAGTGTTAAGTGTATTAATTAAAGTCTCCACCCTGGCTGAGGTCTCTTTTTGCAAACTTCCATATACAATGGGATCACAATGAGTCCTTTCTACCCCAGATCTAATGATAGATGCTAACAAAGATGAAGGTATATGGGGAGCATTGAGGATTAAGGCTTTTAATATAATGATTCAAACTTCAAATCTTTTTTGTTCTGATAAGAAGGAAAGTGCAACTATTTAAAATTGATGGAACCATTTATTTTTTAGTCTATCATTTAAATTTGTTGAGAGAAACATAATTAAGATGGAAACTATGTACCAGGAAAGTAAAATCAACCAAATTCTCATTATATGGTACAATGCCCTCTAGTCTCAAATGGAGATTATTTTGATTCCTTAATTAAAAGCAACTGTTATTATTTAAGATTTGGCTTCCTTCTGTGGTTTTTTTTTTCTTCATTTATCAAAATCAACTGTAAGCTCTTTGAAGGTGAGTTCTGTTGTTTTCATTTGGGTAGTGTCTTTGTATTTTGTTACTTGGGGAAACACCTCCAGTAGGGAAAGTAGTTTAAACGAAGGTGGGGACCAGACTTGGGATCTCAAGGCTACATGTGACCCTCTAGCTCCCCAAATGTGGCTATTTGACTGAATGAAACTTCACACAACAAATCCCCAAAATAAAAGGATTTGTTCTGTAAAACCTAGACTCAGTCAAAAAGCCACACCCAAGGACATCAAAGGTCACATCTCTCCTCTAGGCCTCAGGTTCCCCACACCTGGTTTAAACCTTTGTTAAGCATTCTGAGTAGTGGTGATTTTTTAAATCATCTTCCTAGCCAAGAACTGCATAATAACCAGGGAGGGTAGGAGGGACTAACTAGTCCTACACCAGAAGCCTTAAACTGAGGAGCTGGATACTGCCTGATATCAGTTTAAACAGAATCAGCTAGAGCCCAACAGCTGAGGAGCTATTTTCCTCCCCAGGCCACTGGGAGACCCATACAGATTGTTCCACATATTTGCCTCTTGATAGTATAGGAAGCTCCCAGCAGGGCAGGTGGCATGTAAAGAATGTGAAAGAACAGAGTGTTTCTTTCCAACTCCCCTCCCCTATCCAGTTACTTGTACACTAACAAGCAATTTGTCTTATGATCGAAGCTGCTTCCTTGATATTCACTCTTGCTCTTGCTCTCCATAATAGTGCAACCAACACAAACATTTGCATTTCCTTGTGTCCCTTTGTGATTTGGGTGAGCTAGCTCTAGGAATTTAGGTTATACAGAACACTGAGTGGGAGTTCCTTCCTAATCAATCCATGGTCCATTGATAATCTCTTAAGGAACTCCAGACCATTCCTTGGATGAAAAGAGCCTAATTTATGTGGTTTTTTTATGACACCTAGTGGTTACATTCATATCCTCAGCACCTATCACATATTAGTTGAATTGAATTGTCCTATATTGTCAAATCTAAGTTTGGGGGAAATTGCAAAGAAATTCCTCTGTTCTATTTCCTTCTCATTTTAGCTTATTTTTTCCAGTTATTTCATGCTGTCAGATGTCTTTTATAAGAAAGGAAAGGAAATGATAAAGTGATTCACATCAAGGTGAGAGTAACGATGTTTTACCCCTCCATGAAGGTAACAGAAGCTTAAATAACCCCTCCAGACAAGGACTATAGCTATTAGTCTGCATCTTTAAGAGGTAATTGAATCTTGAGAGTGAGGAAGTTTACGTGAATTCTAGAGAAACTATTAACTTTCATGACTGGAGAGACACTGTTTGAGGACCTAGAGAAAGGACTAAGAAGTTGTTTGAGGTTGAGTTTAATTTTACTGCTCTGGAGAAGCTATCTTAAAGATAACTCTTGAGAGTCTTTAAATGCCATCCTGGGAGAGCTGAATGTTGAAACTGTCTCCAGAGTTAAAGAAAAGTCAGTTGCTGTAGTTTGCACCATCCTTAATTGTATAAATTATATACTTGTTTTCTTAAAAGACAGGGAAAGAGAAAGAGACAGAGAAGGACAGGTAAAAAAAGAAAACTTACTGAAAGAGGTTAGACCAGTTTATTTGATAAAATGGGGTGGAAGCTTATAAATAATTGCTTAATTAATGAATGTTCATGTCTATTAATTTATGAGGAAAGCAGGGTGGGGAGAATCTCTTTAGTTAAAAACTAGAGTTTTTGTGTAGCTGTTGATAATTATAGTGTATCACATAGTCCATAAGACTGTGTGAACATTACTAGAGGGGATCTTTATCTCCTAAAACTTATTACTGTATTTGCATTTTAAAGGACAAAGCAATAAATTTCCAATTATGGAATCTGAGGTACTGTGGCAACTGAAGGGGGAATATTTTTTGATGGGCATACTTCCCTTCACCCTTAAAAGTAGAACAAATATGTAGTCTATTTGTTTGTTATCCAAGAACCAGTACAGCTCAGTGCAGAAGAGGATTAGTGGGTTGTGGTAGACAGGTAATGGATTTTTTTAAGTCACAGCAAAGAGTAAAGACCATCTAAGCTGAAGAGGTGTTAGAATTTATCTGAACAGAGGAAGAACCCATGGTGAGGAAATTGCAGATCATATTGGAGTATTAAAATAAATTACTGACTCTCTATACATCTGTTATGGTCTTACTATGGCAAAATCTTATGTCTGATAATTGTCTGTAGGATTAACTAGAATTAATAATAGATTTCTCTATTATACAAACAATATTCATTGATTGGGTGAAAATATATTTTCTTTTTCTATGTGTTCCTAAATTTGTAAAAATCCACTGAGTCACTGAATTTAAGTTCTTTTTGTCTGCTATAGACAAAACTAACAAAGGTGTCAGAGCAGGATCAGTGGCTCAAATTTACATTCTTAGTACATGGAAAAATTCTAGAAAGCTGCTGCCCTTCTTCCTTTCTTCTCATTCTTCTTCCTCCTTCTCTTTTTCTTTTTTTTTTTTTTTACTATAATCCCTTTTGTAAAAGCTAATTGACAGAACTAGTTAATTCATATTGAGAATCATGATTTGTGAGTAACAGTACTAGATACGCCAACAGCTGAGTAAACCCAGCCTAGACCCTCAAGGGAATGAGTTAGCCAATCTCTGCAGACCCAGTACTAGTGAGAGTTGGGAAAATGGTTGCAAAGAAGGTGTTACAAGGGATTTAGATTTGGAAAAGTTCATTTAGTCCAACTCCTTCATTCTATAGGTAAACTGAGGCTCATAGAAGTGAAATGACTCTCCCAAGAATATGATCTTAGTTTACATTTAAGAAGGAAACAAAACATGGTCTTCATAGTCCACCTAACATTTAACAATAAAAGAAGTTTCTTAATTGTAGCAGGAGAATATTTAGCTAGACTATCATGCTGATTCAGCTGAATGCAGTTCCCCTGCCTCTGAGTTGACCATGCATGGTACTCCATTGGTCAAATATCAGGGAGCAATTGGAACTCCTTAAGACTTTTGGTGCTCCAGTGACTAGGAAGTGATGTCAATAGCTTCAGAATAAATTAAAACTCAAGGATGGTTTTAGTACCATTTGTAAAACAAATAAACACAGAACACAGGAGGGCTGCTAGCACAGGTTTATATTTGATCTGGTCAGACAGGAAAGTTACTAAGAAGAGGTTAATAATCTTACTTTATTCTAGTCTAGTGCCTTAGAAGAGAATTGCTGATAATGGGATGACAAACTCCTACAGTATTCCCTAATCATCCTTCTCACAGGGACTGGTAAGAAGGGGGGGGGTGGGGGTGGAGGGAGTGGAGGGGGGTGGTGGCAACTACCCCTGTCTCGATAGGTTCAGTCAAGACAGGCTCTACTAATGCATTCCCTCAGTCCCCACAAGCCTCAGTGGGGGCCAGTTGAAGCAAACACAGATTCACCCTAAGCCTTGATGGGGGCCGATAAAGGCACACACAGAAGTTGTGCATTCAACCCTAAGGTTCCCCATTCACTGACCAATGATCACCCGTTTTATAGGATCAACAGACAAAGAAGGCATATTGCCAGCAATAGCCTCACAAGTTTACATCACCCCATCCCTGTATCTCACTGTGCAGTCACAGTGGATGTTTATATTATTTACCATTATATAATATTGTGAAAGTGTAGTGGAAATGTTTTGAACAATAATTATGGGAACTCATATCTAACACCTGGGAATAAGAGATTGTTATGCCTATGGATCCTGGGAAACTGAACTCTAAGAAATAATAACAAAAGTCCACTTTACACGCATTAAAGTTTACCATACTTACACCATTTTAAGGGAAATAACCAGCCCAGCCCACACTAGGGAGACTTTGTTAGATATTCTTCCTACCATACTCTAAGAGTTCATCTAGAAAAACCTTCTACCACTTAAAAGGTTTTAAGGCTGTTGCTGGCAATCTTGACCTTGAAGATCTGAAAAAGCTTAACACAAATATCACTGGAGGTATAAAAATTGAACCAGAAACACAACAAAATTAAACTAAAAGTCCATAAATGATAACATTTTCCCCCAAAAGAATGACCAAATAGTGAAAGAATACAGACATTAAATCTCAGGTTTAACCTCTCCTCTTTGGAAGGATCAAGTGCTGAATCAAAAAAAAAAAAAATCTGCTCTCTGTAGTAACTGATACTGAACTTCTCACAATGGGTATCTTGATATAAAGAGGAGACCTTGAGCAGGCGTAGCACTAGAAATATTAGGTCTACAATAAGGACAAGGATACCTTTTGAATAGCCACCAATTCTCATAATATAGCAGGGTCACCTGAAGTAGAATAGCTAAGACATCTTTCACGTAACCTATCCCAGCAGTGGAGTCAATACCAAAAATTACGCTATAAGCCTTAACTGAGAAAATGTTATGTAGTGACTACTGGGTACTTTGTTGGTAGCAATGCTGGGGAAGGATTACATTAAAAGGACTACACAAGGTATTCTTTGCCACTGTCCATCCCAGTGTCTATTCTGCTGGTACTTCTCTGTTGAGTCTGCTGTCTCTGGAGTCTGTACTGCTTCTCCCAGCCATTGCTAATAGAGCCTATGCCACTATCTACTCCAGTTCCAACAAGTAGTTGCTGGGGCGTGGCAACTGTAGCTATGACTAAATGCTGCCTGCTGATTTTTTACACTAAATTCACATGCAAATATTATTTTTATCTGCAGTTCCTTTTCATTTATTCTCAAATACAATTAAAGATCATAACTGAATGGTTATAAAAGAAATGGCTCAAGTATTTGACTCTATTTTACTCTAAGAGTTGGGAGATACCAAAGTTGACAATTTTTTGTTTTCTGAAAGTTAAGAAATTGTATTTGATGTAATTTCTTTGCAAATGAGAGATATAATGACTTCCTATAATGACAAGATAATAATTATAAAGTATTTCTTTCTCATAGACATTTTTAGAATAAAATCATGGCTAGTTCTTTCCTCGCTTCTTCATGAAAAGGAAAACCTAAAAACCATCAAAACAATTGACCAGCCTCAAGATGGAAAGAAGTGGTCCTCTAACATAGCAGTAAATGCATGTGATCTAGATCTCCCTATTAGGAAATCAAATTACCATATTTTCCACAAAGAAAGCAATTTTGATGTTTCCCTCTGTTGCATTTTGAGAATTTGGCCTAGTTTCATGAAAAGGAGGTAGCTTTCCCTTCTTGAATTTGAACAAGTATCATGACTCACTGGATTTTTCATGCAATTTCAGATGTTAGTGAATAGTTCTGATAATTACCAATTTTCTAAATTTATTACAAAATGGTTATTCATAAATAGCAAACTGTGATATTCTCTACATCTGTGCCCATTTTCTATAAATACATCCCACTTCCCTTTGGAGAGCAATTGATTTCAGTGGAAACAATGGTTTCTGATTACTGTGGCCTCATGCAACCCTTCATCCCAAATCAAATGCAATATTACAAGAGCCAAAAAAAAGTGATTTTGCCATATCAAAGAGAAAGACAAAACAATAAAAACTAGGCTAGCCTTTAAATAATACAGTTGTATGTGGTAGCTAATGTCAATTAATGACATGACAATAAACCTTGACTCTTTTGTTACCTGATTTTTGCTTTTCCTAAAAAATGGATTTTCTTTGTGTTAAAAGTCAGTTCAATCCATGAGAATGGCATTTATTTGATAGACCTGACAATGTGATAAATCTTGCTTGTGTTTCATCTTATGTCCCCAAGGCTAGTTTTATTTTTATTTAAGTGCTTAATAAAATTCAGATTTGAAGAAATAAATGAACCATCTATTACTTTGAGAGTAGAAATACCAATATTGGAAGAAACATACTAATTGATTGATATTTGATGAGTACTAGCTATTAAGTATATAGGGAAGATTAGTTAAAAGTTATGCTCATCCCCAAATTGGGGCCACTGACTCTCGAGAAAATCTAAAATGTCCAACATAAGTATCAGTCCTTTTGGTCCGAATATTGCCTCTAAGAAGGAGCTATTAAATGAAAATGTTACCTAGAAGAAGTATCAGTATAAAAGCACTAAAGTCCACACTAACAGATCCAAAGTGTTTGTAGTCTTGAGAGGATTTGAAATGAGTAAATAAATTCATTTCAATTTAATAAAATATTTATTAAGTGACTACTTTGGTCATGGAAAGCAATTATTCAACAAATACTTATTAAACACTAAATCTGTTATGAGCCAGGCATTATGCTAGGTGCTAGGTATATAAAGATAAATTCTTGCATTCTTTGGGGTAGACAACATAAATACATACAAGTATCTGTAACATACATACAAAGTAAATACAAGACAATGGAGAGGGGGAGGAATCTTATTTGGGAGAATCAGGAAATGTCTTGCTGTGGGAAGTATGACCTCTCAGAGGTGACTTTTCAGCTATGTGTTGAGGGAAACTGCAATCTATTAGCAAGGAAATGAGGAGGGAATACATTCTAGTTATGGTTGACAGCCTGTGCAAAGTCATGGAGATTAAAAGGAAATTCCATATGTAAAGAACGAGAAGGCCCTTTTGATAAACTCTAGAGAATAAAGAGTAATAAAGAATAAACCTCAAGAATTAGTTTGGGGGAAGGTGCTAAAAGACTTCAAATGCCAAAAAGAAAAGTCTGTGTTTGATCCTACAGATAATAGGGAGCAACTGGAATTTATGGTTAAGGGAAGGGGGCTATATGATGAATTAGAGAAGGGAGAAATTTAAGACAAAATGACCAAGTAGGTGAGAGGTGCTGAGGGTCACTAGGGTGGATGATTTTTTTCTTTTTTTTTTCTTTTTGGAGGGCAATTGGGGTTAAGTAACTTGCCCAAGGTCACACGGCTAGGTTTTTTGTTTGTGTGTGTTAAGTGTCTGAGGCCGGATCCGAACTCAGGTCCTTCTGACTCCAGGGCCAGCGCTCTACTCACTGCACCACCTAGCCACCCCCGAGGGTGAATGATTTTATAAGTGGAGAGAGGGTCAGATGAGAAAAGATGTTATAGAAATAGACTCAACAAAACTTGTCAATTGATTGGTTTTGTAGGATGAGCAAGACATTTAAGTTGGAAACATGGGTGACTAAAAGAATGATGTGTTCTCAACAGTCACAGGGAAGTTCAGAAAATAGGTTTTTTGAGGAAAAAAAGTTCTGTTTTAGACATGGTGAATGTGGTATGCCTATGGGACACTTAGTTTGAAAAGTTCAATAGGCAGCAAGTGATGAAGGGTTAGACCTTAGGAGAGACACTTGGGTTGGATCCACACACATACATCTACTTCTTCAGAGAGGAGATCAATGAACTAATGGCCCTAAGATAAATAAGGCAGATACAAAATAAAAATTAACCAGCTCCTTTCCTCAAGGAGCTAAAAATCTATTGGGGGATATAAGATATACACAGATTGATAAATGCAGGGAAAAGAGCAATAAGAACCAAAGGGATCAGGAAAAGGTTTACATAGGAGAGGGCACTAATTATGATTTGATAGGGCAAGGAGATCAAGGAAGGATTTGCACACAGTGTGTTTCCTAGGAGTGCTAGAGTAGAAGGCCCATGGCAGTCAGGTTGTAACATAAAGCCACTAGGAGACTGATGAAATTAGGAGGAAATCTCACCCCAGATGGACTTCCCTTAGTTCAGCATTTTACAAATCCAAACTATATTTTGGACTAGCATGAAATCTGAATTCTCTATCAAGACTAACTGTGTACTCCATGGCATTAGAGTAATGCCTAATAGTGGCTGGGGCGCTGGGGAGGCGGATAATAGGATTCGCTCTCACTGCTGCAGCCTGGGTTCAATTCCCAGTCAGGAAACCATAAAAATGAAGAGGTTACCCATAAAGTGGGTTAGGTTTGCTCTGGAGACCCCAAAATACCAACATACTGGGTCCTGCTAAATTAATTTGACTCAAGTCTTCTCAGCCAAAGAAAAGTAAAGTTTACTAAAAGTTCACTTGTATTGGACACAGAGTAAGCCTGTGCTAGGTCATTCTATGGCTCTCTCACCATCCTATGTGCTCTCACTATTCTGTGGAGCTCTCACAAACATGAAGACAGGATGGGATCTTATATACAGAAGGCTGTGGGAGGAATCCAGGGGTGGTCCAGGGGAGGAGTTTGGGGAGAAGTTAATGAGGTCAATGAGTGATCAAGGATGGGTAGTGGCTGGAGGCCACCTGGAGACCACAAACAATGATGGCCTAGGCCAGTTCAAGGGTGATAGGCTCAAGGGTTGGAAGTCTAGTAACAGAGGGTGGGAAGTCTAGTAACAGAGGCTTAAGCTCAGCCACATTTTAAGGCTTATTGCCTCATGCAAATGCCTTGTCAAATGAGACAATTTAATCAGAGTTCAAGAGCTTGTACCACAAAGACTCAAGGAGAGCTCAAGGGGGCTCCAAGAGCCCATACCTCATCAGCAGGAGGTAGGGTTTTGAGGAACAAGATGATGGCATAAATGGGACACTAAGAAACAGAGGAACTGGATGACACAATTATCTCAAGTGAATAGGTTTTAAGTAAGTATTCATTTAGCAGGACCCAGTATTTTGGCAGTAGAGATCTGTTGATAAGTAAACATTTATTTGTGCCAAAGTCAATTCATGGACTGGCAGTTAAGAAAACCTGTCCTAAATAATGATGTTGTTTAGGCAGCTAGATAGAATGATGGATAGAGTGCCAGTTGTGGGCTCATGATTTCAAATCTGGTCTCAGACACTTATAAGCTGTGTGACCCTAGGAAAGTCACTTAACCATGTTTGCCTCAGTTTCCTCATTTGTAAAATAAGCTGGAGAAGGAAATGGCAAACCACTCTAGTATCTGTAATGCCAAGCAAAGGCAACTTCCAAGGTTCAAAATACCAGAATAGCAGCTCTCCATTTTATTCAGTGACAAATTGAGAACAGAGAAACTCAAAATACAGCATAATTCAAAATACAGCATTCATCAAGAATAAATTCAACAATTTCCAAGTACTACTCCACCCCTGGGCAGTACTTTTATTTAGTCGATCACAAAGTCCCTCTTCTCAAATGGAGATTAGTTTCCAATCATAAACAAAGTACATTCATTTGGTCAGTCACAGAGCAAAAAAAATCAAGTTTCCCACCCCTGAATCACAACTGAATTACAATTATCATCAATTAACACCAAGCACCTTCTCAAAAGGAGCAGTAGAGAGCACAGAGGCCCTCTACCCCTGAGTTACAACAAGGTTAAGATATCATCACAGCATTTAAAGCCCAAAGAGAAGTCTTTTCTTCATCCTGACCTAAGGCAAGTTCTCAGCTATCTCTGCTCCTGGGGAGACTAAGTTTAACAAGGCCACAAGATACATTGCCAGATAGGTTAGGAGAATGTTTAGAACTGGAAAAGTAGATCTGAGAATTATTAACATAAAGATGGTAATTGAAGTTTTGGAGATAATGAGGCCACTAAATGAAATAGTATAGAAGGAAAAGAGATGAAAACCCTGGACACAACTTTAGGGGGACACAAATGGTTAGCAGGAATTAACTAGATGGAACAAAGGAAATTAAGGTGGGATTTGATACTTAGGAAGGTAACCAGGAAAGAGGAGTGTGGCAAAATTCTAGGGAGAAGAGAGTATCAGAGAGAAAGGGGTGATAGTGCTAAAGGTTGTATAGAGTTTTGAGAAAACGTGATTAATTTGACCACTGGTAATTTTGGAGAGACCTGTTTCGCTTGAATGATTGGACAGGACAATGGGAGTTCCAAGTGCCTCTTATCTCACGGGAAATCAGGAACTACCTCGGGCCTCTTGGCTCATAGGCTGCTCAGTGCCTGTGGAAGATGAGGAAGTGCTGAGGTCCACAGTCCAGTTACCTGCTCACAAGGCCATCTCTCACGAGACCACTCATTTAATGAGCAGCAGCTGACATGACTGGCTTACCTCCCCGCCCCCCCCCCACCCCATTGGTTCACATTCCCAGCTCCACCATCTTAGAATAAACCACAAGTCATTTCTCTTCCTCATCTCTGGTGTCTTCAGTCCCTCCTGAGAATACAACCTAAGGCTGGCCCTTAGGTTAGGAAAGGTAGCAGCCTCTTACAGATGGTGCCCAACGTGGGGCCAAAGTGATGGGCTACTTGGGATGTATATATGTCTGTAATATCAATCTGTAGCATCAGTTTGTAAGTAGGGTGCTTTGGGATCTATGTCTGTAAAATTAATTTGTAGAACCAGTCTGTACAATCACATTTCCACCACCACGGCGCCCCCCGCCCAGCCTCAGAGCATTAACTCTGCCCCTTCCCCCTTCCAGCACTCTGCCCAGCAACAACTCATGACCTGTTTATCTCTTCTTGAAACAATAAGTTATCTAAATGTTATCTCCCTTAGTTAGAGTGGCCAGTACTCTGCCCAGAAACAACTCATGACCTGTTTATCTCTGCTTGAAACAATAAGTTATCTATTATCTCCCTTAGTTAGAGTGGCCAGCTGCACCATAAATTTTCTTCAATACCTTATCTATAGGGTAACTCCTTAGTCAATTATATATGCACACTGTCTCTGATGACCTTGGTGGGTGACAGACGGGCACTCTTTAGTGATGTGTCAGGCCTAAAACCACACCTCCAGCTAGCCCCACCTTGAGCTATTTCCCAGTGAATCATGAGCAATAAACCTGCGCAGTTGATATTAAAAGTGCATGGTCCTTTGAGCACTGACCACTCCTTAACTCCTCCCTGATCCCACCCTTACTCACATAGTTAGCATAATTGACACCTTAAAATTATGCCTGTGATCTCTGCAAGTTTGCAGGTTCCATAAGAACCCTAGCCCGCTATGTGCAGTGTAACAATAAACTTTACAATTTCGGCTTCAAAGTTTGCTTGAGCCTGGTGAATTCCTTCCAAACTGAATGGCAGGGTTTCTGGTCACTGATAGTGATTAGGGTCCCTGGCAGAACCTCTTACCCTCCACCCCTCCTTATCACCTTTCCCTCTTCCAAAAGAAGGACCCCAGGATCATGCCAGTGCTCCCCGAGATACTCGGGATATGAACACCCCTGCTTCCAGAGGCTCCAGGATGGATGCCCGAGCAAAAGTTGTGTGGTACCAGAACTGGCAAAGGGCTCAGAGAATAGTAAGTATATATGGGACAAAAAACAAGTATAGAGAGACCAGGGGAGAGAGACATTTTTGGGGCCTTGTACCACCTAGTAAGAGATGCCTTTGGAGGGAATGGGAGGGAGGTCCATCAAACTGGTCCATTGCTTCCTAGTGAAGGTGGCTCAAGCAGGGATCCATCCCCAGAGAGAGAGGAAGAATGGCTTTGGCTGCCCCCTCCCATTTATAGACTTATATATCCCAACCTCTCAAATTTAGCTATACATGATGCTGGCAAAGAAGAGAAGGGGAGGGAGAGGGGTGGCTGCGAGAGAAAAAGCAGGAAGAATATGTGACAGAGAAGAAAAACGAGTACGGGTCGCCCTCTAGTTGTGGGCATGCACCATTCACCTTGGAAAAAACTATAGAGCAGGCTAAAAGAGATGGGAAAGCTGTTACTGAATGGGGAGTCTTTCCCATAATGGAAGAACCTGATTCTTTCAACCCTGGGCAAATGAGGCGCAGACATGAGGCACTGCCATTCAAGGTGCTAAGGCAATTAAAAGAGTCTGTCACTAAGTATAGCCCCACTGTGCCATTTGTATTATATCAACTAGAGAACTTCTGGATGGCAGAATTTACAGAACAATGTAGGCTGCTTGCCATCTGGTTAGCTCTGGGGCCTAATATGCAACTTGTCTTCCAACAACTATCCGGCACAGGCCCTGACACCTGAACAATTGTTCAGCAGCTGGGTTTCACTGAGGAAGCTTATTTGAATATTTTTCAGTGTGCTCTTCAGGGTTGGGTCAGAATTCCTGTTGCAAACCTGAGAGAGATAGCTTCACACAGATAAGACAAAAGGTCAATGAGGATTTTGTAGCCTTTGTGACCAGAACGCAGAAAGCAGTGGCACATGCTATGAGTGAAGTAGAGGGTACAGAGAAAATGCTGAAAACTTTATTGAAGGAAAATGCTGACTATAAAAGCTGGGGCTTAGGAATGATGCTTCTATAGAAGAAATGATACAAAGATGTGAGAAAGTGGGCTCACAGGTATATCAAGCTGAGCTGTTGTCGGCCTTGGTAGCAATACCTACAGGAAAGAGTAAAGGAAACTGCTTCAAATGCAGGAAGCCAGGGCATTTCAAGAAAGGTTGTGGGACACAGGAGATTGAAAGAGCAGGTGGAGGGCATGGCTGACCTCCCACACCCTGCCTGAGGTGTGGCAGAAACTAACATTCATGTTCCTTTCCTGCTCATTTCTCCCCCTACCACTTATTCCTTGGCTGTCCCAGTGATAAAGATATATAAGAAAATTCCAAAGGCTATATTATTGATTAATATAGATCGTGAGGAGACATTCATAGATAAAGGCAGTCCCGTTGTTCAAGGAGTCTTAGAATATCACTTGCATGTAAAAGAGACAGAAACAAAGAGCAACTGTGCAGCTTAAAAACAGCAAAACATTCATTGCTTTGGCACATAAAGTTTCACCCTTTGGGCTAAATACAGACTGGGCCCTCTAGGGAAAAGCTTTTAGCAGTTTTAGGCTAAAAGAGTCACCAAGCTAAGTGGTAGATGAGGGACTAGAAACAATAAGCAGGTGAGCCCCATCTTGGTAAAAGGCTTTCAGGAGCAGGCGTGGAGTGAAAGTGGCGACAAGTATATTATCTAAGACTTAAAAAGAATAGTAAAAGAAAATTGGAAGGGCGGCTAGGTGGCACAGTGAGTAAAGCGCTGGCCCTGGAGTCAGAAGGACCTGAGTTTGGATCCAACCTCAGACACTTAACGCACACACAAACAAAAACCTAGGCGTGTGACCTTGGGCAAGTTACTTAACCCCAATTGCCCTCCAAAAAGAAAAAAAAAAGAAAATTGGGAAACAGCTGAGACAGAGGAGTGAGAGATTTATGGAAAAAGGACTTCAGTATTTCACCATTTCTGCCTTTTTTCTATGAAATATGTTAATGATATGTTTAACATCAGAAAAGAAAGTGCCAAAGGAGGCTCGAAAGGAGGATCGAAACCCTTCAGGGTGATATAGCTGTCTCTAATATTATCAAGTCTTACCTGGCTTCCCTTACTACCTGGAGAGCCAGCAACTGTTTAGTTTTTTCAGGAGATCTCCTACTATTTTTTTAAGCTTTTGGATCCATTCTGTTATCTTCTGTATTTCTGTTTTGTTTGCGGTCTTTGTGGGAATGAGTGAGAGTACTTTGTCATTCTGTAAGATTTAAAATGCAGCTGGACTGTGGGATTTTCTGTGAATAGGTTTCAGGTTTTTAAAAGCTTAATGATCTCTCTCAACTCTCACACTCAACTCTGGCCCAGTTGGGTGCCCACAAGGAGATAAGATAAGGGATTTTCCCCTCAGATCAAAGAGGCAAACAGACCAGCATTTCACCCTTTCCTGCCTCACTGATTAGAGAAGAAATTTTTTGTGTTAGAATGCTACTAAAAATCAATTTGAATTTATTCTGGTCATTTTAGGGAATGTGAAAAGTGAATTAGTGTCACTCCTAACTTGATGCTAAGATGTGACAAAGAAACATTTAATATGTGACACTTCAGGCTCCCCAGTTTTCCGGGAAATGGGACAAAGGCGTGTCTCTGGGATTTTTCCAAAGTCCCAATCCCTCTAACTGGCAGGTTAAAAGTTTTTCACTCTCTAAGAAATTTTCAAAAATAAATATAACACTAAAATACAAATTAAAATTGGCTGAAAAAACTTTTTACACAAATTCATTAAAGCCTCTTGTTCCAGATTAGGCTAAAAGAGAGTGCTAAAGATTAATAAGGAATTTAAGTTACCTTCCCCAATCTGGCAAAAGGGAGGAATACACTAAAGTTATCAAGGACCCCACTAGTAACAGCCCTGAGGCACACCTTTTGCAAGCCCACACCTTTAAGCAGAAGCCCACACCTTTAAGCAAGCAGGTAGCCTTCTCCAATTCAAACTGCTAAGTCCACTATCAAGCTCTGCAGCCATGAGGAGAGGAGAAAAACCTCTGCACTTGATAAGATAAAAAACTATATAAAAAAAAGGGGGGGGGGATGAACATACAAGACAAATTACCTAAAACCTGATGCAACTGATTTGACCCCGGCTATGAAACAGCTCAGAGGGAATCAAAAATACAAACTCAAAGTGGGACGGTGGTACAATAATGAAAAACAAAGACAGGTTATGTGGAAAACACCTGCTGGTAACTGGGAGGGCCCCTGTACCCTTATAACCCGGGGGCCAGGGTATGCTTGTATTTCCACAGGTTGAGGTCACCAGTGAGTTCCTGCAAAAGCTTTCAGAGTTATTAGCTACTTGAAAGAGGAAGAGGAGGTGCCCCACTCGACAAAGGCAGAGACTACACAAGACAAATCACCAAGGGATGTTGCTGCTGGAAGCTGCCTCCACCATCTTACCACCTGCTCATGCAGAGCAACACAGATGGCCCAATGATGTTGGAGCCACTCTGGCCAAGGGTGATAGCTTGGGGGGAGGAGGTCATTGACCTGGAATGGGCTTATGTTTAGGATACAGGGGATGCCCTGTGATTCCTTTCTTCCCCAGCCTATGGGGGGAAGCCCAGCTTGTAAGTCCACTCCTTTAGAGACTTGTGCCACTCACTGGAGGACTTGCACAATGAGCTCCAATCTTGGCACCTGACAAACCACACCAGTTACGACTCTGTTCCTCTACCCATGTGGGTACGACAGAAGGGCCACACTTGGACAGGACTTTGGAAGGTGATGGCAGTTATGGGACAATCTTATAACCTCTGCTATTTCTCTTATGTCTGTATCAACTAAACAAAACCAACTTGTACAGACCCAACTTGTGGAGGACCTGGCTAAGAATGTGTGTAAAATATTGAGGGATCTCACCAAAGCCACAGTGGCCCTGGGGGATGAAATAGAGGTGGGCACATTATTGTTTTGTGGCTCTCCTCTGCTTAGCTAAAATGTTTAGCTAAATCATTAGCAATGATTCACGCTGATACCCCAAAAACAAAAAGGGGGAATTGGACAGGACAAGGTGAGTTCCAAGCACCTCTTGTCTCACAGGAAAACAGGAACTACCTTGGGCCTCTTGGTTCAGAGGCCACTCAGTGCCCATGGGAGATGAGGAGGTGCTGAGGGCCACAGTCCAGTTGCTGGCTCACAAGGACATCTCTCACAAGACTGCTTGCTTGATGAGCAGCAGCTGACATGGCTGGTTCAGCCCCCCTCCATTTGTTCACATTCCCCATGCACGAGGAATTCTTGCCTGAATCATGCTCTCTTTAAAAGTATATAAGGAAGGGGAGGCTATGTGGTGCAGTGAGTAAGAGCGCAGTCCCCGGAGTCGGAGTCGGGAGGACCCAGGATGGGATCTGGCCTCAGAAAATGAGCACCTACATATAAATAATGACTGGGGGTATAACCTTGAGCAAGTTACTTATCCCCAATTACTTTAAAAAAAAAAGTATATAAGGAGCCAGGTTTCCTCCTCCCTGCAGCTGCTCCCGCACCTTGCCATCTTAGAATAAACCGAAAGTCATTTCTCTCCCTTGTCTCTGGTCTCTTCAATCCCTCCTGAGAATACAATCTAAGGCTGGCCCTTATGTTAGGAAAGGTAGCCTGCTTACAAATGATGAGGATAGAAACAGATTGTAGAGGGTTTGCCTTTATAAGAAAGGCCAATTGTTCATGTGAGATGGGATGAAGCAAGAGATTGTAGCAGAAGGCATTTGAGTGAGGAAGGAGCAGAGGGAGCTCTTGCTAAGTAGTCTCAGTTCTTTCAGTGAAATATGAGGCAAGATTCTTAGCTAAGAAGGGTAGCCATGGGGGATTTAAAGAGGGATGCAAATGTTTGGAAAGCCACCATGGTCACTAGAACAGTGAATTGATTAGGGAGGTATAAAAGGATTGTCTTGCTTTAATGAGGAAGGGTTCAATTGAGATTTTGTAACATAAATTTGTAATGGACCTTGTCAGCCTGATCTTAAGATTTTTCTCAAGCTTCATTCATCAGCATGTGAGTGGGAGTGAAAGTAATGGAACATGGGTAATCCAGGGATAAAATTGGACATGGCAAGATTGGCAATATGCTAAGAGACTTGAGAAAAGAGCAGTAGAGATGAAATCAAGAATTTTTTAGTTCACGACAATTAATTTTAGTCATTTCAGGCAGTTGATTTTTTTCAATGAAGGCTTATGGGTATTTGGCCAAGTTTCCTAGAAAATATATCATGTACACTTTTTCGTCTTGGCCTGGTTTCTAACTTCTGTATTGTAGAATTGTGCCTTCTCTACTGTTGGCTTATCCTGGAACTTCCCTTAAGCTCTGTGACCTCCTTTCTCTGAAATAACCTACAACTCCCACATGCTTATCCTAGAATATTCAAGACCTTCCCCTTTCTCTCATTGGTGAATTTCTCCTGGAATTCCCCATCTAGCCCCATTCCTCTCTGAATTTCAAAGCCTTGCTCTGCACTGGGCACATTCTACTTCCTCTGTTTCCACTTTCTGGCTCCCTTTTCTGTGTTGTCCTCCTCAGTAAGGATGTAAGTTCATTAAGGGCAAGGGCGATTGTTCATTTTGTTTGTATCTGTATTTATTTAGCATAGTACCTGGAACCCAGTAATTATTTAAATAAATACCTTTTTCTTTTTTTCCTTCCTACATGTTATCAGGCTTCCAACCACATCTGGAGTGTTTTGTGCACTGCTACATTTGCTGAAGGAGAGATAGGACTCAATTGATAGACAGAATGTCGATATGACACTGGGAACCTGTGGGAAGGGGAGAGAAAGGCCAGGGAAGGGAGAAACAAGTGATGCCAAAAGAGATTGAAAGAAAAAAATAGACTGAAAGCTGTAGACTTGTAGGTGAAGACCTGTCAAAGTGTTCCTGATTTCTAGATTGCCTCTCTAAAGACTTAGGGCAGATAAACCTCTCTTGGTTTGAGCTGAGATATCTCATTGCCAGCTGGAGATCTCCTTCCCTATTGTATATTTTCATGTATATTCAAATCCTTATAAATCTTTCAATATCTACTTGCTGTTTCCTTGGAAAAATACATTTTTTCACTGGTTGCTATTTCTGATGATCATTTATGAAACCAATATCTGATGAGAAGGAGTAAACCTAGCACTACCCTAAGCCTTAAGCATAACAGGGAGGAAGATTTTATTTTCAACCTCCCCTAATAAACCAACAATATTTGAAGAGTGAAGCAACAAAATTATAAGTCTTTGCAGATGACATAATGGTATACCTAGAGAACCTGAAAAGAACAATAAAAAAAAAAACTAATTGGAATGATTAACAACATTTTTACAGTAGCAAGATATAAAATAAACCCATATAAATCATCAGCATTTCTATATACTACCAACAAAACCCAGCAGGAAGAGATAGAAAGAGAAAACAACTGCAAACATAAAATACTTGAGAATCTAAGTGGCAAGAAAAGGGTAGAGAATAATAATCATTTTAGCTGATATTTATGTAATACTTTACAAATACTTCATTTTATCCTCACTACAACACTAACAGGTATTAGTTACTTTCATCATCCACATTCTGTAGATAAGGAAACTGAAGTAGCCAGAGTTTAAGTGATTTGCCAAAGGTCACTCAGCTAGTAGGTGTCTGCAGCTGGATTTGAACTCATTGTTGTTCAATCATTCAGTCCTCTTCAACTCTGCATGACCCCATGGACCATAGAACTAGAGATGCTTCCAACCTCTACTATCTCTTGAACTCTGTTCAAGTTCATGTTAATTATATCTATGATACTCTCTATCCATCTCATCTTCTTCCATTCCCTTTTCCTTTTGCCTTCACTCTTTCCCAGTATCAGGGTCTTTTCCAGTGAATCCTGTCTTCTCATTATGTGGAAGGAAAGAAGAAAAGAAAAATTAGGAAGGAGACAAAGAGAGAAAAGAGCCAGAAAGAAAGCCAAAAAAAAAGGAAGGACAAAAGAGAGGAAGGAAGAAAGAGAGAAAGAAAAAGAAGGGAGTGAAGAGGGAAGAAGGGAAAATGAAAGAGAGAAATAGAGAAAAGAAAGGAAAAGGATAGGGAGAGGAAAGGAAGAAGTAGGAAAAGAGAAAGGGAAGAAAGATGTAAGGAATAAAAAGGAACAGAAAGAAAAGTAGAAAGAAAAAATTAAAAAGGAAGGAAGGGAAGAAAGTAGGAAAGGAAGAAAGAAGGAAGAAAAAAGAAGGTAAAAGAAAAGAAAAAGAATATTCCATTTGTATAGTTCCAGTTAGGGATGGGACACTAGAACAAAAGAGATTTTAGCTCTTTTGTAAGGAAGAATTCTCATCATTAGAACTGCCCCAACTGAAATGGTTTGCCCATTGGTGCAATTTGTTCTCTTCCAGTCCTTTGGGGTTTTAAAAAAGAAGCTGGGTGAACATCTGCTAGGAATCCTATAGTCTGCATCTCATGGGATGTCTGCCACATAATGAGAAGACAGCATTCATTGGAAAAGACTCTGATGTTGGGAAAGTTTGAAGGTATCTGGAGTCAATTACCTCCCTCTCTGTTAACAGGTAAGTAGCATGGTTCATCATAAGCCCTCCAAAAATATGGTTGGTCATTGCATTGATCTGAGTTCTGAGGTCTTTTAAAGTAGTCTGTCCTTATAATGTTTTTATTGTATAAACTGTTGTCTTTGTTCTGCACACTTTACTCATTTCATAATGTCTTCCCATGTTTCTCTGATATACAGATATATGGATGTAGATATCTCTCCTTATATATAATGTGTATTGTGTCTCTATACGCACACAAAAATTCACACATACATAAAATGGGACTCTTATTAGGAAAAGTTAGTCAGCACTACATTCTTTTCATGATTACTGTTTTGTAATACAGTACAAAATCAGTAACTTCTAGGTAACCTTCCTTGATATTAAAAAAACATTCCCTTAACATTCTTGACCTTTTGTTCTATCAGATGAATTTTGTTTTTATTTTTTCTAGCTCTGTAAAATAATTCCTTGGTAGTTTAATTAGTATGACACTGAATGAATACATTAATTTAGGGTGGAATTGTCATTTTTATTATATTGACTTGGCCAACCCAAGAGCAGGGGCAGGTAAGGTGATGCAGTGGATAAAGGATCATACCTAAAGTCAGGAAGACTTGAGTTTAAATCCAGCCTCAGATACTTACTAGCTATCTGACCCTGGGCAAGTCACTTCAACCTGGCTGTTTTAGTTTCCTCTTCTGTAAAATGAGTTGGAAAGGAAATGGCAAGACACTCTAGTTTCTTCACCAAGAAAATTCCAAATAGGGTCATGAAGAATCAAACATAACTAAAACAACTGAACAACAAGAAAAAGCCTATGGGGGCGGCTAGGTGGCGCAGTGAATAGAGCGCCAGCCCTGGAGTCAGAAGGACCTGAGTTCGGAGCCGGCCTCCCACACTTAATCCACACAAACAAAAACCTAGCCGTGTAACCTTGGGCAAGTTACTTAACCCCAATTGCCCTAAAGGGGTGGCGAGGTGGCGCAGTGAGTAAGAGCGCCGGCCTCAGAGTTGGGATGACCCGAGATCAGATCCGGCCTCAGAAAATGAGCACCCACGCATAAACAATGACTAGCCATGTAACCTTGAGCAAGTTACTTAACCCCAATTGCTTTAAAAAAAAAAAAGAAAAAAGAAAAAGCCTATGAGAGATGAATATTTATCCAACTGTTTATATCTCTCTTTATTTGCATGAAAAGTGTTTTGTCATTAGGTCCATATAGTCCCGGGTTTTTTCTTGTCGCTTAGATTCACAAGAATTTTATGTTTGCAGTTGTTTTCTCTTTCTATCTCTTCCTGCTGGATTTTGTTCGTAGTATATATCAATGCTGATGATTTATATGGGTTTACTTTATATCTTGCTACTGTAAAAAAGTTGTTAATCATTCCAATTAGTTTTTTTTTTTATTGTTCCTTTCAGGTTCTCTAGGTATACCATTATGTCATCTGCAAAGACTTATAATTTTGTTGCTCATTAACTATTTTTATTCATCCAATTTATTTTTTTGTCATTAATATAGGTAGCATTTCTAATACAGTGTTGAATAATAGTGGTGAAAATGGACATCCTTGCTTCTCCCCAATCTTATTGAGAAGGCTTCTAGCTTATTCTCATTACAGATAATACTTATTCTTGGTTTTAGATAGATACTACGTATCATTTTAAGAAAAGCTCCATTGACTCTTATGCTTTCTAATGTTTTTAATAGGAATGGGTGGTGTATATATCAAAAGCTTTTTCTTTATCTATCTATATAATCATATGATTTTTGTTTATAAGTAATTGTGCTTGTAGTTTTCCTAATATTAAATACTTTTCCTCACTACTGTAAAAACTTTTCCTGCCTCTTTTACACAATAAAACTTCAATCATTCTTCCTCTCCCTTAACCCTTCTCCCAGTGCATCCCTCTTTCTTACCTATTCATTTTTTTGGAGATCATTGTAAAGTATTGACTCATTCATATGCCCTCTGTTTAATGTAAATTCTTTCTAACTTGCCCTTATAATGATAAAGTTCTTTTTTTTTTTTTTGGTCTTTTTTGGAGGGAGGAAAGCAGGGCAATTGGGGTTGTTACTTGCCCAAGGTCACATAGCTAGTAAGTGTTAAGTTTCTGAGGTCAGACTTAAAGTCATGTCCCCTGATTCCAGGGCCAGTACTCTCTATTTACTGTGCTGCCTAGCTGCCCCAATAATAAAGTTCTTAAGAGTTATATGTGTTGTCTTCCCACATAGGATTATAAAACATTTAACCTTATTGAATTCCTTATTTTTTTTCGTGCTTCCTTGAGTCTTGTATCTGAAATTCAATTTTTCTAATCAGCTCTATCTTTTCATCAGGAATACTTAAAACTCCTCTGTTTCCTTAAATATCCATGTTTCCTTCAAAAGATTATACTCAATTTAGCTGATTAGGTTATTCTTGGTTGTAATCCTACATCCTTTGCCTTCTTAAATATCATATGCCAAGCCCTCTACTCATTTATCATATTAGCCACTAAATCATGCATGGTCCATGTAGCTCCATGGCATTTTAATGGTTTTTCTGGCTGCCTCAAGTATTCTCAATTTATTATAGGAGCTCTGGAATTTGGCTATAATATTCTTGGAAATTTTCACTTTAAATTTTGAAGAATTCTTTAAATTTCTATTTTACCTTCTGGTTCTAGAGCATCAGGGAAGTTTTCCTTAATAATTTCTTTAAATATGATGTCTTTTTCTTTTATCATGGTTTTCAGGAATTCCAGTAATTATCTCTCTTTGACTTGTTTTCCAGGCCAGTTGTTTAATCCAATGAGATAGATCACACTTTCTTACATATATATTTTTTCATTTTTTTACTTGTTTCATTTGTTTTCTGATGTCTCAGGGAGTCATTAGTTTCCATTTTCCAAATTCTAATTTTAAATGAATTATTTTCAGTGTGCTTTTGTACCTCTTTTTTCATTCAGCCAATTATGCTTTTAAAGGAGTTGTGTTTTTTTTTTTATCAGTGAAGTTTTGTACTTTTTTCATTTGGTCAATTCTGTTTCTTATGATATTATTTTTTTCATTATTTTTGTGCCTCTTTTACCAAACTGTTAATTCTCTTACCATAACTTTTTTACATTACTTTAATTCTTTTCTCAATTTTCCTCTACCACTTTTATTTGATTTTGAAAATTATTTTTAGTGCTTTAGGAATTTTTATTAAGTTTATAACCAATTAACATATTTTTATAAATTAAATTTTATGTTTATTTTTAGTTTACATCATTCATTTTCACAAGATTTTGAGTTACAAATTTTCTCCCTGTCTTTCCCCTACCTACCACCCCAAAACAATGATCCCACTCTATACCCCCTCCCCCAATCTGTTCTCTACTATATCCTCCCCCACCCCTGCTCTGACTTTCCAGCAGGGCAAGATGGATCCCTACCCCAGTGCCTGTATATCTTATTTCCTAGTTGCATGTAATAATGAAAATTATATATATAAATATACACACACACACACACACACACACACACACACACATATATATACACACACACATATATATACATATATATATTAAACATTTGATTTTAAAACTTTGAATTCCAGATTCTTTCCTTTCCTCCCTCATCACCTACCCTCACTGTGAAGATAGGCAATTCAATATAGGTTGTACACATGTAGCTACATACATTTCCCTAGTGGCTATATTGTGAAAGACTGACTATATTTCCCTCCATCCTATCCCATTCCTCCCCTTGTTCTATTCTCTACTTTGACCCTGTCCCTTTTCAAAAGTGTGTGCTTCTAACTACCCTCCCCCCCCAACCTGCCTTCCCCTCCATCATCCCCCCCCTCATCCCCTTCCCCGCTACTCTCCTGTAGGGTGAGATACCCTATTTAGTGTGCATGTTATTCCCTCCCTAAGCCAAACTCAATGTGAGTAAGTTTGACCCATTCCCTTTTGTCTTCCTGTTCTTCCCCTCCATTGTAACGGTTTTCCCTTACCTCTTCTATATGAGATAATTTACCCCATTCTGTTTCTCCCCATCTCCTCTCATTATATTCCTCTGTCACCTCTTAATGTGACCTTTTAAGTATCATCCCTTCTTATTCAATTGGTCCTGTGCCCTCTCTCTATGTATACCTGTACACAAATATATACACACTCACATATGTATTCACACACTCATATACCTTCCTATATAGACATATATATACGTATACATATATATGTATATATGTACATTTATATTCCCTTCAACTATTCTCATACTGAGAAAAGTTTCATAAGTTACAATTATCATTTTTCCATGTAGGAATGTAAATAGTTCAACTTTGATAAGTTTCTTATGATTTCTTTTCCCTGTTTACCTTCTCATGCTTCTCTTGCTTCTTGTGTCTGAATGTCAAATTTTCTATTCAACTCTGGTTTTTTCATCAAGAAAGCTTGAAAGTCCTCTATTCCACTGAGTGACCATATTTTCCTCTGAAACATGGTACTCAATTTTGCTGGGCAGGTGATTCTTGGTTTTATTTTTATTTTTTGCCTTTTGGAGGGCAATTGAGGTTAAGTAACTTGCTCAAGGTCACACAGCTAGGTTTTTGTTTGTGTGTGCATTAAGTGTCTGAGGTCGGATCCGAACTCAGGTCCTTCTGACTCCAGGGCCGACGCTTTACTCACTGCACCATCTAGCCACCCCTGATTCTTGGTTTTAATCCTAGCTCCTTTGACCTCCAGAATATCATATTCCAAGTCCTTCGATCCCTCAATTTAGAAGCTGACAGGTCCTGTGTTATACTGATTGTATTTCCACAATATTCAAATTGTTTCTTCTTGGCTGCTTTTAATATTTTCTCCTTGATCTGGGAGCTCTAGAACCTGACTATAATATTCATAGGAGTTTTCTTTTGGGGATCTTTTTTCAAGAGGTGATCAGTTGATTCTTTCAACCTCTATTTTGCCCTGTGGTTCTAAAACATCAGGGCAATTTTCCTTGAGAATTTCTTGAAGGATAATTTCTAGGTTCTTTTTTGATCATGGCTATAAACATCTGAAGGATTAATCTCCTTCTAACCCTGAAAATTCACTGCTGTGCTGAGCCAAGTAGGTTTTCGTGCCTTCTGGCTATGAGTCAATCAGAGACCAATGCTTGGTTATATATTCTGGTAGGTTGGCATTTTGCTTTTGGGCTTTGCTTATGAGAAGGACCTTTTGATTCCCTGTATGGTACTCTGAGTAGCAGTTTGTTAAGAACCCCTGACTACCTAGAGGTTTGTGCTCTTCAGATCTGGTAGTATATGTACATGGTTGTATTACTTGTTTCAGACAGTAGGAGCCCTGTCTGTTGAATCTCTGTGCTATTTTCTCTGTTTGTATTTTCTCCACAATCAGGGTGCTGACCTTTCCCCTGAACTAGTAAATGTAATTAAAATAAGATTGTTGACCCCTTTGAAACTTTCTTTCCTTTAGAAAAGCATATCAAAGAACCATGCTAACAGGCCATCCTGTCTGTAATAGGGTGCTTGTTCTTATGCAAATTCATATATAAAGGTGGCATCATTGTCAGATGAATACCTCTTGCTGCTCAGGGCATCAATGTTATGCTGGCTGCAAAAGCCAACCTAGATCCTTGGATTTCCAGATTCCTGTGGCTTGGGCTTAATGCCTTTTTATCTCCCAAATTTGGACACCCCATTTGCTACATATATAATGGAAAAAGAACAAGTGAAAATTCCCCTCTCTCACCAAGGCAGGAATGAAGCAGAGACTGCCAGAGTTGACTCTGGACCTTTTGAAGACACCATCAGTTCTAGCTCCATAGCCAATGGAAAAATGTACCTTCAAACCAGGGTAAGTTGGCCCGACCACTTAGTTATTGACTATCCAGGTATGTTCCAGTCATCACAATTCTCTTAGAGGCCGCTTCCTAGTGTCCTCCATGTGGAGGTTCCATTTTAGCAAGCTAATAAAGTCTGCACATGCACTAGGAGATCCCAATTACATGCAGAAAAATTCACTATAGTTGAATCTTCCATTCCTCAGATATTCCAATTCATTAGTTTTATTGAAATAGATTTTCATATCTTGGCTTTCAATTCCAGTAATTTAAGATGAAAAGCTAGGATTAGACTTTGGAAGCAATAGGGATGATAGAATGTGGGGCAATGAAAACAGTAGTCCTAAAGACTTATTGTTTAAAATCAATCTAAGTTCCTTCCTGAAAGGAAATGACTGATGTCCTATAAAACCTGGAGGAGACAAGAGAACAGGTGATTTCTCTAATCATTACCTAATGAATGAATAGAATAAAGATCAGTTGGGAAAGAAAATACAATGGAAAGATTTCCAGAAAATATAAAGGAAATTTTACCCTTCTTATAAGATATGGGTGAAGGAGATTAGAGAGAGGAAAGGAAGATAATAAAATTGTTTTCCCTTCTAGTAGTCTATAGGTACCAACAAATACTGTATTCTTTTTTAACACCATTTTCTCATGCCAGTTCAACATGTGCCTCCAATGGGGTCCAGATTCTGATAACTTTAATCATCTCTGAAAGCAAGAGGGTCTTTTGGGGTATCTTTTTGGGAGAGGCTCCTAGCTGCCTAATAAGGGCAAACACTTTGGTGAGACCTTATGAGCTCTGATTTTGAGTGGATACAGAACCAAAGTACCTTGAACATGAATATTTTCCTATGGACTGCATGTAAGAAGAGAAAGTATTCCCAGAAGCTAAAATGAAGGGGATCATAGGATTTAGAGGTAGAAGAGACCTAAGCTTAGAGGTCATCTTTTATAAATCCCTATTTTTAATACAAAGAAAATGAGGCCTGTGGAGGTTAAATTACATTTTTCTAAGGTTAGACAGGGATTTAGATGTTGAGCTAGGAATCAGACTTGGGTACTCTAATTTCAAATCCACTACTCTTTCCTCGATACCATTTTCTCTCCCTACAAGTTAACTAGATAAGTAGCTATACTATATATCACATATAATTATAAAGCATAGATTCTATAATATGAATAATTATATATTACATATAATCCACATATAACTATATCACAAATGCTATATATAATTATATGTTATATATTATGCATAATTATATAATATATAATATGTATAATTATATATTATATATTATATGCATAATTATATTCTATATATTTGTATATAACTATACTAGATGTCTGACTCTGAACAAGTCACTTAACCCTGTTAGCCTCAATTTCCTCATCTGTAAAATGGGCTCAAGAAGGAAATGGCAAACCATTCCAATATTTTGGCCAAAAAAACCCCAAGTGGGGTCACAAAGAGTCAGACGTGACTGAACAACTACAAAAGGCCTATGAGGGAGATTTTTACATAGGAACATGAGTAGAATGTACAAAAAAGAATATATGAAAAATATCAGATAAACAAATGAAAATTATGTAGGCTACCCAGCATGGTAAAATGGTGGGCGGAGCAGGATAGAGAGTGAGGTGGTGGATCCAACGTTGTTCTTAGAATCAAGAGACATATGATCCAATTACCCTTCAGGTATTTGCTGTTTAATCATTAACAAGTCAATTAATAAATGCTCAGAGTCTCAATTTCCTCATCTCCCAAATGGAGATACTTGTGCTACCTAAACTATGAGGTTATTTATGTAGAAAAAAGCACTTGGTAAAACTTAAAACATTATGTAAGTGTGAATTATCATCAACAACCACAACAATAATAATGAAAGTCTCTAACAATCACAGAGCAAAATTTGTAGAACTACGAGTCAGAGGTAGACACAGAAATTGCTTCTGTTTCAGTGGGTATGTTCAGGGACACCAATGACATTGATGCCTATCTTGACTATCTCTCATGGCAGAGACTGTTTTGTTTTGTTTTTTCCTCTCTATAGAGTCTGTCACATAGTAGGTGTTTTACTATGAGGCACCTAGAAGGTGTGTTGGATAGAATGCTGGCCTGGAGTCAGGAAAACCTGGGTTCTAACTTCAGACATTCACTAGCTCTGTGACCCTGAGCAAGTAATTTAAGATCTGTTTGCCTCAGTTTCCTCAGTTGTAAAGTTGAGATAATAGTAGCACCTCCCTTCTGTAGTGGTTGTGAGATTCAAATGAGATAATACCCTTAGTGTACTTTCCAGCACATAGTAGGGGCTTAATAAATGCTTGTTTTCTTTCCTCTTAATACTGGATGAATTTAATTTAATTGAATCAACAAAACATCAGCATATTATGTCTGTCAACCTGCTAGACAGACCACCACTGAAGGTTTTCACATGAAAGCAACAATCCCAGGCATACTAATAAATAAAAATATGCATTGGGAAGAAGCAATAATGGGAATATTGTAGGGCTACAAGGATATACAAGATATTCTGAAAATAGGCCTTTGGCAATTATTAAAAATAGAAAAAAATATCTTGTTAGATTGGTTAAAGATCAAGAGATTGAAGTCCATGGTAACATTTCTTTTCATATGGATTGTCTGCCCATTAATGAGAGACAGCTCACTCTTTTAAAGATAGAGATAGATGAATGTAAAGGATGTATTGAAATTGTGTGCTCCTTGGAGCACCCTGCAGGCCATTGTTCATTGTCTAGATTTCATGAGAACTTTTAGCAGACTCCAGGAAATGTCTGAAATTGATAAAGATTGTCAAGGTACCCACTTCTCTCCCCTTTTAAAGTGATTTTTCCCTCATTACTTAATGAATTCCCTTCTCTTCCCATGTTCTAGTAACCTATCCTTTGTCCCATTTTGTGCAGGGTTGGGAAACATATGGATAAAAATGAACTGCTGATCTGTTAATAACTGTATCTCGGATCATATGATCAAAAATTTCTGTGATTCAGAGCTGGAAGGAAGAGATGTATGTTTCCAGCAGTGGTGGTTTCCTCATGAGTTCCAGAAGTACGGAGTTCCTGGGTACCATCAAATATCAGGAGGTATTTCATTCATTTTACAGACAAGAAAACCAAGGCCTAGACCTATATATGATCATATAGATATGAGTAAGTGTTGCAACTGAGATATGAACCCAAATCTTCCAAATCCAGAACTATTTGCATTATACCATGCAGTCCTTCTCTGGACCCTAGACTCCTAATCTGTCTGTATCTGTCCTAATCTGTAAATATAAAAGGTTGTAGCAGATTGTAGCCGATAAATTGTAGCAGAAAAATCTCTAAATTTCTCTACAGAGCTTTATTAATGTTTTTCTTCTTCCCAGGGGTATGATAGGCAAGAAAATGGACAAGAAAAATCACTCGGTCATGATGGATTTTCATACCAAATGATTGGCTTCTGGTATTGGAAGATGGGACTGTTTTTGTTTTCACTGTCCCTCAAATCACACTATGAGGTAATTACTTATCTTACCTTTTGATAATAAATTTCTTTCCAAACACAGGGTTGAATTTCTATCTGCTTCCTAAGCTAGTCTAGTACTAAGTTAAACAGCATAATACTTTTAGTTTGTGCTAATGGAATTCAAGCTCCAAAGATCCTAGCAAGCTAGAAAGACTTCATTAATAGTGTGGTAACTAATTTGTGCCCTCTAATGATTAATCTAGAAAGGCTCATCACCAAGTTGTCTAAAAGGGGAGAAATCAGCACAGAAACTGTCCACATTAAGAAAATGCTTAAATCATAGATGCTCAGAGTATAATTGTAGTATAAATGGTGTTTGAGAAGGATGGAAAGGATTAGAGAGGGAGTTAGCAGGCCAGACAAGGATATAGATAATTAATACTTATCTCATTATTTACCACCTAAAGAAATTAAATGGTCATGAGAAAAGAAAATTGCAAATGTAGTTGGGACTATGGTGTTTAGATTAGAATACTTCCCATGCAAAGTGGTCCCTTCTGTGAGTCACAATGCACAAATCTTGCTAAAAGACTTACACTATGGTATAATAAAACTTTCCAGTATCAGGCACTATGACTGGGGACTGTGTCAAATAGTATTAGTCACTGAACCAGGAGAAGTCTTTAAGTATTTGAAAGATGACAAACTTTCAGCCTCTTTGTCTCCCTTTCCCTCTGATCTATTGTGTCTTTTGGAATTCTGCCAGATTTATCATTGCACTTCCAGTGAATGTTGGTAGGGATTTCTCTTCTTTCCTCCTTCTCCAGTAGTAACTATGACAGACAGACAGACAGACAGACAGACAGACAGACACACACACACACACACACACACACACACACACACACACACACACACACACACACACTGTGAGAGAGAGAGGGAGAGAGAAAGGGAAAGAGAGCGAACCTCTGGTTTCCTAGTCTGTTTTCTGTCCCTTTTCTTAAATACAGGTGACCAAGTAACTTTCCTAAGAAATGGATGTTTCTATATTTCTAGTCCTGATGGCTTCCTCACAAGTTCTAGAGGTAAGTGATTCCTAGGTATTGTCAAGTATTGGGGGGTTCTTCCTACAATTCTGATGCTTCTTAGAGGAGGGGATGACCACTGATAGAATCATTCTGTAAGATGATTGGCCAAAAAATTTAGGCTTTGAGTTCCTGCTAGGATAGTGCAGACTGAAAGGGCAGTGAAATCTTGTCAGCAGTCCCACGATTTTTCCCATTTACCGTTACTTTGCCTGTTACTTGTAAAAGTGATGGGTTACAATTTATGTTTTAAGTATGTTAATGTATTCTTTTTTTTTTTTTTTTTGCTTTTTGGAGGAGGGGAGGCAGGGCAAATGGGGGTAAGTGACTTGCTCAAGGTCACACAGCTAGTAAGTGTTAAGTGTCAGAGGCCAAATTTGAACTCAGGTCCTCTTGACTCTATACCAGTGCTCTATTCACTGCACCACCTAGCTGCCCCTGTGTCAATGTATTCTTAGGAATTTTTCAAACATTTATTTTGTTGTGGAAGAAATAAATAGCTGTTTCATATGAAACATTTACTACTTTATAGAATGAACGTCTTCCACAGAGATTCTATTAAACTTTTTCAGGTAGATCGTAGGCATGAGCCTAAGCATTTTAAAAGACATTTCCCTCCCCTGGGATTCCAGGTATGGGACATAACAAACTAGAAAAGCAGAGAAATGCCGGAATCCTACTTTGTGGAGTCAAGCTCCACCCAGGATGTACTCTTCTTTCTCTTGAATAGTAGCCCCTGAGGTCCTTATCAATTAAGAGATTGTATGAGTGATAGCAAAAGTTTGGAGAACTTAACTATAAAATTTTTAGCTGATTAAAGCTGTTTTTGAAGCAGCTGTTTCAGTAGTTTAAAAGACTAAACATTAGAAGTCACTATTTTCACTTATAAGAGTGAAAATGTATTTCACAGTGCATTTTTATCGTGAAATTGTAACTCAAAAAAGTTTTTTGTCATGAAAAATGTGCTAAGAATTCATATCAATTTAAATTTTAACCCTTAATTTCATGTTATAAAAGGGATTCATTTAGAAGTAACACAATGTTGTTGGGTATTTTTTTTTAATTTGAATGTTCAGAATGCTCCATTCTAAATATTATTACTTATGACAATCCCAATATCCAGAGGAAAGACATTAAGATTTTCAAAAGCTGATTAGTTTCCTGTGGTTGTAATTTCACTTGCCTTTTTTTTTTCTGTATGAAGTAAACAAGATTATCTAGTGAGAGTACATCAAAATTACTAAGTATCATGCTGGCATTTATCTAACCATGTGGATAGATAAATGGTGCTCATAGAGATAAAGAACTCTATTTGTAGAGAGATGTGCTTGGGTTTTCCCCTCCCTCCCCACCCCCCCCCCACCCCCAATGGATTGATCTAAACATCAAACAACATTCTGTCACTCAGAAGCAATGGAAATATCATAGGGTCACAAAATTTGGAGTTAGATAAAACTTCAGTGGTCATATAATCATTTTATTGATGAGGAAGAGAAGGCTCAGAGATGTTAAGTGATTTGCCCCAGGTCACTCTCCTAAGTGAAAGAGCTAAGATTTAAAACCAGGCTCTTTGACTCAAAATCCAGTGCCCTTAATTGACCATCATGCTTTCCACATACTTTGAGAGGTCATTGATTGACATAGGCTTGAATTTATCCATGAAAAATAAACCAAATAATGAAACCCATTAGAAGGAACATGAAGAACATTTTGTAGGCAGAGTGAGGCAACAACATAATCATAGCTAATATTTTGATAGCACATTCAGGTTTGCAAAGCACTTTGTCTTTTGACTCTTACAAAGTAATGGGTGTGGGGTGGCTAAGTGGTGCAGTGAATAGAGCACCAGCTGTGGAGTCAGGAGCTCCTAAATTCAAATCTAGCCTGAGAAACTTGACACAAAAACTAGCCATGTGACCTTGGGCAAGTCACTTAACCCCAATTGCCCTCCAAAAAACAAAATAAAAAAAAATAATGGGTGTTATCTCATTTTACAGATGAGGGAACTGAAACTTAAGAGTAATTTAGTAAAGTCACATAGCTAATGAGTGTCTTGAATATAGGTCTTCTTGAGTCCATTGCTCTAACTAAACTACTTTAGTTCCTCCTTGAGTGGGGGTTTGGTATTTTGCATTTTGAATTAGAATGGTAAAATTGCTCTTTCTAGAATCTAGAGAATTAGGGTGGTTTGTTTTTTTTCTTTTTTTGGTCTTGGCTCCAATTAACTAATTAAGTGGACAAATCACTTAGCATCTCTGTGAATCAGTTTCTTTAACTGTTTTGGCAATTAAAAAGGTTCTGAGAAACATAGTTTCTGGGTAATTTAATTATTTTTTAATAAGAACAATGAAAGGATGGTCATTTGACTGTATCACTTAACCAAAAGACAATCTTGGTGGCAGGCTCAGGGCTTTTAAGTCCTTTTGGAAGATGAATGACAATCAACTAGTTAGCAATTAATGAGAGAAAGAATATTACAATGAGGGACTGAGAGTGACATCATGTCACCCTAGGATAGAGAGACTATCTCTACACCCAAACCACCCGCAGCCTTGGGCAATCTATTTAAAGAATTTATACCCCACCTAAGCCTGAGCTGAAAAGATTGGCTACTCTACCTGAGTGAGGTCTTGAACTAGAAAGTCAGTCCAATCTCATTATTAGCAATGTCCTTCAAGAGACTGAACCTTTTAAATTCAGGACTTTAGAAAAAGCGGAAAACTCTGGATCTCCCCGAATCATTGGTTATTAATAATCATTTCTCTCACTGTCAAAAGAAATAATAACATTTATTCTTTTAAAAATAATAATATTTATAATATTTGTTTCTTTTCAAAAAATATTTTTAACTTTAAGGCATTACATAAATGTAAAGTATGTTATTATTGTTATACAAAGCTGGAGATAGTGACTCTATTGATTTCACTACTCTTTAGGTGTCCCTCAATACAAATCAAAAAGTTTCCACAGAATAGGCTGGGGCACATAGAGAAAGTCTTTGTTTCCCCACTATGTCACTTGCTCAGTCGGCCACAAGATGGCAGTGAAACCCTATCTATTAAAAGACTTTCACTTTCACGTTAAATTAAAAGGGTACTAATTCATTTTTTGGAAGCAGGACAATCTCTGAAAAGAAATTCACTTCCTTTCAATTTTCCCAGGTTTTCCTTCTTTTTCAGTTGTGATAAACTCCTGAACTGGCACAATGGACTAGGGCACCATTTCCCAGTAAGAGCCTTCAGTTTGAGACTTATGTCTACAGTTTCCTCCAAAGGGAAAAGAAAGCTATTTACTGTACAATTTAAACCAGACATAAAATAGCAATTTATTTCCTCCACACAAAAGAAACTTTAAAAACACAAAGGACTTATGAACATTGACAAAGATTTAAAACATGATATAGTAAACCATAACAGCTAGTACACTCTACCAAGAGGTTGGCACTTTAACATCAAAACAGAAAAATCTTACAGGGCTAATGAACAGAGATTTTCACTTTCACATTGGCTTTCCACTGTCCAAGTAACTCTCTCAAGATGCAAATCTCCTAGAAAGTCATCTCATGGCTTGGGTTCATCCTCCTATTGGTAGTGATCTTGATATCTAATCTCAGGACTATCCAGTTAGCATATATACTTGATGCAAGGTGGATGCAATCACCATACTGGGGAGAAGTAGGAGCAGCAGTGGCATAAAAGAGATTCTTCTCTTCTCACAGGAAATCTGAGAGAGAAAGAAGCAATTAAGCTAAGCAAATTAGAATCCACTTAGTAGGAGAGCCTTCCCAAATTTCTTCAGTGCTAAAACAATGTGTCCCCAGAGGTAGCAATGAGGGAGCTCAGCTAAACTGCATGAAAGAAGTAATCCTGGCCAATTCAAGTCTTTCTACATGCACCTTACAGCATATTCTACCCTATCTTCTCAAGCAGCTTAGCCCCTCTATCATTTCCTCTGTGACATTTAAAAAGTTCAACAGACATGGTTTCTGGGGAAATAATCATTTTCTTAATAATAATTTTTAAATAAAAAGAATGGTCATTTGACCATCTCTCTTGACCAAAGATGAATCATGAAATTGGGCTAACAATTTATATACCCTTGGAAGAGTGGGTGTTCCTGAGGGTAGCAATTAACTCTGCTTAATTAACATTCTCTTAATGAGAGAATGAATATTATACTGAGAGGTAGGCTTATTCCAATGAGTCTTGAAGTATTTACTGAAATCTTGGTCAAAGAGATTTGTCCATTTCCATATCACACATCTGACAAAAGGGAGAATTCACATTTTCTTTTTTTTCTTTTTTTAAATTTATTTTAAATTTTTTATTTTAACAAATGCTTTATTAACTTCTGGTTTACACCATTCATTTCTGCCAGATTTTGAGTTACAATTTTTTTCCCCATTTTTCCCCTACCCATCACCCCAGAATAGCAGTCCCACAAGATATCCCCACATCCAATCTGCTTTCTCCCATACCTTCTCCCATACCCCCTTCGACTTTGCCATTAGGGTAAGGTGAATCTCTGTGCCCCAATGCCTACACATCTTATCGCCCAATTACATGCAAAATAGTATTAATAATAGTATTTATATACATTTGAAACATTTAATTTCAAAGCCTCGAATTTCAGATCCATTCCCTTCCTCCCTTGTCACCCGCTCACCCTGGGAAGACAAGCAACTCAGTATGTGTTGTACATGTATAGCTATGCAAAACATTACCCTAGTAGATATATTATAAAAGACTGCCTATATTTCCCTCCCACCCATCCCACCCCCCACCTGGTCCACTCCCCACTCTGATCCTGTCCCTCTTCACAAGTGGGTACTTCCAACCTCCCCTCCCCCAAGAATGCCCTCCCCTCCGTCATCCTCCTTCTCATCCTCCTTCCCCCTACTCTCCTGCAGGGTGAGACATCCCATTTACTATGTATGTCATTCTCTCCCTGAGCCAAATTCCATGAGAATATGGTTTTTCCTTTGTGCCTTCCTGTTCTTCCCCCCCCCGCAACCACTTTCCCCTTGCTTCTTCTGCATGAGATAATTTACCCTACCCTGTATCTCCCCATCTCCTCTTGCCACTTTCCTCCTCTCTTAACTTCACCCCTTAAGTATCATCCTTTTCCACCAAATTCAACCTGTGCCCTCTATCCATGTATACCTGTAAACATATATACACACATTCACATGTGTATTCATATGCCCATATACCCTTCTTCAATTATTTTCATACTGAGAAAGGTTTCATCAGTCACAGTTATTGTTTTTCCATGTAGGAATGTAAATAGTTCAACTTTGATGAGTTACTTTTGATTTCTTTTCCCTGAATACGTTCTTTAGCACCTCTTGCTTCTTGTGTCTGAATGTCAAATTTTCTATTCAACACTGTTTTTTTCCTCAAGAATGCTTGAAAGTCCTCTATTCCACTGAATGACCATATTTTCCCCTGAAATAAGATACTCAGTTTTGCTGGGTAGGTGATTCTTGGTTTTAATCCCAGATCTTTTGCCCTTTGGAATATCATATTCCATGCCCTTCAGTCCCTCAGTGTAGAAGCTGCCAGCTCCTGTGCTATTCTGATTGTGTTTCCACAATATTGAAATTGTTTCTTCCTAGCTGCTTGTAGTATTTTCTCCTTGATCTGGGAATTCTGGAACCTGGCTATAATATTCCTAGGAGTTTTCTTTTTGGGATCTTTTTCAGGAGGTGATCTGTGGATTCTTTCAACCTCTATTTTGCCCTCTGGGTCTAAAACATCGGTGCAATTTTCCTTGAGAATTTCTTGAAGGGTGGCTTCTAGATTCTTTCTTTGATCGTGGCTTTCAGGTAGTCCAATAATTTTTAAATTATCTCTCCTGAATCTATTTTCCAGGTCAGTGGTTTTTCCCATGAGATATTTCACATTGCTTTCTATTCTTTCATTTGTTTGGATCTGTTTAAGAGCATCTTGATTTCTCATAAAGTCACTAGCTTCCATTTGCTCCATTCTAACTCTGAAGGAATGAATCTCCTCAGTGAGCTTTTGAGATTCTTTTTTCATCTGGCAAATTCAGGTTTTTAAGGCATTCTTCACTTCATTGCCCTTTTGAGCCTCCTTTGCCATTTGAGTTAGTCTATTTTTTTCATTTGGCCCTTTTGGTGCAAGAGTTCTGACCTCACAGTCCTCCTCCATGCTTTGATCCTCTTTGCCCCTAAAATAGGAGTCTAATGTTGAATTTTTTTGTTTATTTTGTTTCTTTTGCCTAGGCATGTTGCCACTTAATTACTTGATTTTGGGGCTTGTTGCCACAGTAGGACTCTGCCACCAGACAGGAGAGCTTCTGTCTCAAACATGGGGTCTTCACAACTTCCACCAGTTGGGTGGTCTCTGTAAAGCCTCTACCTGCTCTGGCAAGTTGGATACCCACCCCAAACTTCCCCCCCCAGACCACAATCTAGATCCAGGAAGTTTAAAGCAAGAGCGATTAACCCCCAGACTGATTGCTGGATCTCCCTACAGTTCACAGACCAGGAGCTAGAGCCGCCACTGACTCTGCAAAATGGCTTCTGTGCCGAGTTTATTCAGCAGCTTTTCGCCCCCAGGGGAGCAAGCCAATGCGTTCCCCAAATACTGGTCCCAAAGTCCATAGGGCACTAACCTCTCACTTTGTCCTAGGCATATCTGTGCTGATAATTCTGGAATTGCCACGGCTGCTGGTGTTCTGGGGTCCTCCAGCCGGTTGCTGGCCCAGCCGTCCTAGGGCTAAAACCGTGGCTTATGCAGGCCTGGGCTCAGCTCCCAGAGTGCTGCACTGTCTGTTCCCAGTGCGCTGTGCTGGCCACTCCCTGCTGGGCTGCTGGGCTGTCCTCAGCAGGAGGTTAGCTTCTCTGTGTCATTCTGTGTGCTGGGGCTCCAGAAGTTGTTCAGATTCCCCTTTCACATTGTTTGGAGGTGGTGTGGGGCAGAGCACCTTGGAAGTGCTTTTTCTACTCCACCATCTTGGATCTGCCCCCTTGAGTTAGTCTATTTTTTAAGGTGTTATTTTCCTCAGTCAGGCTGTTGACTCTCATTTCATACTTTTCCTGCATCCTTCTCATTTCTCTTCCCAATTTCTCCTCCACTTCGCTTATTTGGTTTTTAAAATCCTTCTTAAGGTCCTCTATGGCCTGTAACCCGCTCATATTTTCATTTAGGGCTTTTGGTGCAGGAGTTCTGACCTCACAGACCACCTCCTGTTCCATGCTTCGATCCTCTTTGCCCCCAAAATAGGAGTCTAATGTTGCATTTTTCTGTTTATTTTGTTTCCTTTGCCTAGGCATGTTGCCACTTAATTACTTGACTTTTTGGGCTTGTTGCCACGGTAGGACTCTGCTACCAGACAGGGGATCTTCCGTCCCAAACGTTGGGGTCTTCACAGCTTCCGGAGGTATTAGTTGGGTGGCCTCTGTAAGGCCTCCATAGGCTCTGGCAAGTTAGATACTCACCGCAGACCTCCCCCCCCCTCCCCCAGACCACAATCCAGATCCAAGCAGGTTAAAGAAAGAGTGATTAACCCCCAGACTGATTGCTGGATCTCCCTACAGTTCGCAGACCAAGAGCTGAAGCTGCTACTGAAGCTGCAAAATGGCTTCTGTTCCACGGCTTCTCAGCTACTTCTTGCCCCCAGGGGAAGAAGCCAACACATTCCCCAAAGTCCATAGGGCACTAACCTTCACTTTGTCCTAGGCATATCTGTGTTGATAATTCTGGAATTGCCACAGCTGCTGGTGTTCTGGGGTCCCTCCAGCTGGCTACTGTCCCGGCCACCCTGGGGCTAAAACTGTGGCTCATGCGGGCCTGGGCTCAGCTCCCAGAGAGTTGCGCTGTGCTGTGCTGGCAGCTCCCTGCAGGACTGCTGGGCTGTCCTCAGCGGGAGGTTAGCTTCTCTGTGTCATTTTCTGGGTGCTGGAGCTCCAGAAGTTGTTCAGAGTCCACCTTTTACATTGTTTGGAAGTGGAGTGGGGCAGAACACTTTGGAAGTGCTGTTTCTACTCCACCATCTTGGCTCCACCCCCAAGAATTCACATTTTCCCAGACCTATCTGAGTAAACATGAACAAGAATGCACCCATTCACCTAAAATTAGAATTTTTTTTACTAGCTTTGATTAAATCTTAGCCTTCCCAACTAGGTAAATCTTGCCCCTAAATATTCCATGCTGGTTGATTTCAGAATGAAGAAATAGAAAAGATAAAAAATTTAATTCAATAATTAGTTATTAAATGTAAAAGAGAAATAATCATTTCTCTCACAACTCTCTTACTTATAATTCTCTAACTTTCTACTGCCAACTTCCCTGCTACCAGCAAATAGGCACAGGTATTTCCATTCTTTTTTTTTTTTTTTGTAAGCAATTGGGGTTAAGTAACTTGCTCAAGGTTACACGGCTAGTCATTATTTATTCGTGGGTGCTCATTTTCTGAGGCCGTATCTGATCTCGGGTCATCCCAACTCCGAGGCTGGTACTCTTACTCACTGCGCCACCTAGTTGCCCCTTTAGGGCACTTGGTGTTAAGTAACTTGCCCAAGGTCACACGGCTAGGTTTTTGTTTGTGTGGATTAAGTGTCTGAGGCCGGCTCCAAACTCAGGTCCTTCTGACTCCAGGGCCGGCGCTCTATTCACTGTGCCACCTAGCCACCCCTGGTATTTCCATTCTTTAAAAAAGCCTCACTTGTTCCATCCTTTTCACATACTATTATGCTGTCTCTCCTCCCTTTTGTGCAACTCTTAGAAGGCCATAGAAAATTCATACTTCACTTCCTTTCCTTTAACCCTTCATAGTCTGGCTACCAACCTCATTATTCAACTGAACATTCTCTCTCAAAAGATACCAATGAATTGACAAATCTAATTGACAGATTGACAAATCTAATGTCTTTTTTTCAAGTTTTCATCCTTCTTTTTTTTTTTTTTAATATATTTTTTTTTTTTTAAAGCAATTGGGGTTAAGTAACTTGCTCAAGGTTACACGGCTAGTCATTTGATTTATGCGTGGGTGCTCATTTTCTGAGGCCAGATCTGATCTCGGGTCATCCAAACTCCGAGGCCGGCTCTCTTACTCACTGCGCCACCCAGCCGCCCCTTTAGGGCAATTGGGGTTAAGTAACTTGCCCAAGGTTACACGGCTAGGTTTTTGTTTGTGCGGATTAAGTGTCGGAGGCCGGCTCCGAACTCAGGTCCTTCTGATTCCAGGGCCGGCGCTCTATTCACTGCGCCACCTAGCCGCCCCAAGTTTTCATCCTTCTTAACCTCTCTGCAGGCTTTGATGTTATCAGATTATCTCTTCTCTTTAGATTTTCATGACACTGCTTTCTCCTGGTTGTCCTACCTGCCTGACCATGCTTTCTCAGTTTCTTTTGCTGCACCTTCCTGTGGATCATTTCCACTAAGCACAGGTGTCATCTCTTCTCTCTTCCCTCTACAATCTCTCATTTGAGGTTCAATTATCATCTTTAGGCAGATCTCTCTCAGATCTACTTAGCCAGTCATATCCTTTCTCCTTACCTCTAGTCTTAAATCTATTACTTAAATATATTGGACATCTGGAGTTGGATGATCTGTACATATCTCAAACTCAATATATCCAAAACAAAATTCATTATTTGTCTTCTAATTCCTTTTTTCTAACTTCCCTATTATTGTTGAGGCCATTACCATTCTCCAAGTTGGCCAAGCTGAAGTCTCTCTTTCCCTCTCTCTCTCTCTCTCTCTCTCTCTCTCTCTCTCTCTCTCTCTCTCTCTCACACACACACACACACAGAGGAATGTGGGGCTATTTAAGAAAAAAATGTGAGTTCTGTTTTGGGCACATATAGTTTATGATGTGTACTAGACATTCAATCTGAGACTCCTGAAAGGCAGTTCAAGGTGAGACTGGAAGTCAGCAAAGAGGTTAGGACAGGATTGGTAGATTTGAGAATCATTAGCATAGAGGTAATAATTAAATCCATTAGGGAGGATGAAATCACTGACTGAAGAAATATAGAGTGAAACTAGAAGAAGGCCTTGGACAGAACTTCAAGGGACAACTTTGGTTAGATATGTAGAAGAGCCTGGTGAGAATGGTGTCTTGAAAACCTAGAGAGAACATAGTATTAATGTCAAGGCTTGAGAGGTTAAAAGAAATGAAGATTGAGAAAAAGTCCTTGGATTTTAACAATTAAGAGATTAACCTCTGGAGAAGGCAGTTTTGGGGAATAAGTTCAGAAAGTAGACTGTAAAGGATTAAGAAGAAAGTCAGAGGAGAGAAAGTGGTGGCATCTATCATAGATCATCTTTTCAATGAATTTATCTACAAAGGGCAGAAAGATATAGGATGGATATAGCCAGAAGAGATATAGTAAGGACTGAAGAATCACGTGAGGGTTTTTCCTCCAGGATTTGGAGAAATATGGGCACTTTTATAGGAAGAATAAAATATGCCAGCAGCTGGAGAGATTGAAAATAAGTGGGGTCAGCTATGTGACACAGTGAATGGAGCATGAGCCCTGGAGTCTGGAGGACCTGAGTTCAAATTCAGCCTCAGACACTTGATAGACTTACTAGTTGTGTGACCTTAGGCAAGTCACTTAACCCCAATTGCTTTGTCTTCCCCATAAAAAAAAAAAAAACAACTCTCCCTCCCCCCAAAAGAAAATAAGTGTTAGAGTGAAGATGATAGAAGGGACAATTTGTTGGTGGAGAAAGGATAGAATGGGATCATTTAAACACATAGAGAGATTTGCTTTGGTAAGGAGTAAGGCCACTTCATCATGTGAGATGGGGTGGAGGAGATAGTGACTAAAGGTATTGGAGACATATGAAAGGACGAAAGGGGGAGAATAGGGAACTCATAGTAAATAGTCTCATTTTTTTTCTGTAAAATATAAGGTACTGAAACTGAAAAGTTCATGGGAGGCACAGCCATGGCAAGTTTGAGAAGGGCTTTAAACATTTTTAAAGAACTGCTATACCAAGCAGAAGAGTGAATTGATAAGGGAGGTAGAAGAAGATTGCCTAACAGCAGTGAGAGACCAGTTGAGGTTGTGTTACACAAATTTGTAGTGGACCCCATTGGAATGATTACATAATTTTCTCCACCTTCTTTCAGTAGGAAAGAAGCAAAGGTAGTAAAAAGTATAAATGATTCAAGGTTGGGGCTTGGTAGATCATAACTGATAACATGATAAGAGGACTAGGGATTCAAAAGTAAAATTGGTTCATGGTCAAGATGGGAAAAACAAGAGTGTGATTAGTTCAAAGGAGATAGCCTGGGAGAGAACTGAGGGGTCAAAAGATTGGAGTTCATGATGTGGATAAAGAGGAGAATTTTATAAGGGAAAGAAGAAGGAAAGTTGAAAAGCTAATAACATATGGTCCAGTAAGGGGATTTCATAATTTTTCTATTTTTTCCAAATGATTTATTAACTTGTTGTTTACATCATTTATTTCCGCCAGATTTTGAGTTACAATTTTTCCCCGTTTTTTCCCTACCCCCCACCCCAGAATAGCAGTCCCACAGGATATCCCTTCATCCCATCTGCTCTTTCCCATATCTTCTCTCATACACCCTTCGACTTTTTTCAGTAGGGCAAAGTGAATCTCTGTGCCCCAGTGCCTGTATATCTTATTTCCCAAATATATATATATAAAATAGTATTAATAATAGTATTTATATATTTTTAAATATTTGATTTTAAAACTTTCAATTCCAGATTCATTCCCTTCCTGCCTTGTCACCCAACCTTACTGAGAAGATAAGCAATTCAGTATATGTTGTACATGTGTAGTTATGCAAAATATTACCATAGTAGATATATTGTAAAAGACTGACTATATTTTCCTCCCTCCTATCCCACCTCCCACCTGGTCCACTCCCCACTTTGATCTTGTCCCTCTTCAGAAGTGGGTGCTTCCAACTTCCCTCCTCCCCTTCCCTCCCGCCCTCCCTTCCATCATCCCTCCTTTCATTCTCTTCTCCCCTACTCTCCTGTAGGGTGAGATATCCTATTTAATATGTATGTCATTCTCTCCCTGATCCAAATTCAATGAGAATAAGGTTTTGACTTTTTGCCTTCCTGTTCTTCCCCTCCCTTGTAAACATTTTCCCTTGCCTCTTCCATATGAGATAGTTTACCCCATTCTGTCTCTCCCCATCTCCTCGAGTTATATTCCTCTCACCTCTTAATTTCACCTTTTAAGTATCATCCCTTCCCACCAAATTCAACCTGGACCCTCTATCCATGTATACCTGTAAACATATATACACACATTCACATGTGTATTCATATGCCCATATACCCTGCTTTGACTGTTTTCATACTGAGAAAAGTTTCATCAGTTACAGTTATCGTTTTTCCATGTAGGAATGTAAAGATTTCAGAATTTTTCAATGTGTAGTTGACACATTTGTGAGTAATGGCAAAATCAAGTGTATGACCATCTTTGTGTGTGGTTGAAATGGCATGAGGGGTAGCTAATGGTAAGTTAGTAGGTTGAGGAATTGAGTGGTTAGGGTGTTTGAAAGAAAGTGTATATGTATGTTGAAATATCCTAGTATGAGGCCAGGAATTAGGGAGGAGAGAAAAATGGTGGGCCATGTATCAAATCCACTGAGGAAGAAAGGAGAGTGACCAGGGATATGCATACAATAGTTACCACCACTTTGATTGTGTAGTAGATATGAATAACATGAACCTCAGAGGAAGAAAGGTTACTGAGTGATGGAGGCAGAGGGAGATTCTGGAAATGGTAAAGAAGAACAAGGAATATTCCACCTCTGCAACTTTGAACAGTGAACCTAGGAGAATGGGTTGAGGTTCCACCTTTATTAGAAAGGACAGGCAAGAAGACTGTGCCACCTGAGAGAATCTAGGTTTTAGTAATAGCTAGTAAATGGGATGAGTGGGAGAGAAAAAGATGTAATATGAAGGGAAGTTTGGTGCTAATGCAATAGGCATTCCAGAGTGTACATTGGAAGGGCTTGAATGGTGTCCGGTGGAAACTTACATTATTTTCCTTTTGTTTCTTCAGATGTATTTTATTATTATTTTATTGAGTTCCATAAAGTAGCTCTTTGAGAGTTCCATTGGTATAGAATTTAATTTTTAAATTACTTTGGTAATATTATTTTTATTACATTGTCATGGTCCAGCTATGAGGACTAACTATTTCTTCAGATACTTAATTTGTTCTTTATTTCTTAAGCACTTTATAACTATGTCTATATGAGTAATTTTTTGTACATTGGTAAATTTATCCCCAAATATTATATGTACTTTCTAGTTAATCTGAATAAGATTTCCTTATGTATTGTTACCTCTTGGATTATTTTTATTCCATGGAAATACTATTGGGTTTTCCTCTGGGTTTATTTTGTACCCTGCTGCTTTGTAGTGTACAAAAATTACAGGGTACTAATGATCTCAATTAGTATCTTTGTTTATTCACTAGCATTTTCTAAATAAGCCATCATATCAGCAAAGAGGAAAAGCTTTTTTTCATCTTTTGTTATCTTTATGCTTTTAATTTCTTTCTCTCCTGTTAATGCTATTGCTAGTATTTTTAGAACTATATAAAACAATAATGGGATTTATTTTTTATTTATTCTTGTATATATAGGTAAAGCTTCTAGTATATCTCAATTCTTTGATCCTAGCTATTGATTTTTATATCGATTCTTTTAATGAAATTAAAAGTTTCTCTATGCCTATAATTTATAGGGGTTTAGCATAAAGTAATCTAATTTTTTTAGTCAAAGACTTTATCTTAATCTATTGAGATAAACATGTGACTTTAAATGTTTTTATTTTTTAATATAATTATTTATATTTTTTATTTTCTTAAGGTTGCATCATCATATTCTTAGCATAAATACAACTTGTCATAATGAATGACTTCTTGGGTGAATTGCTCTGGTCATGTTGACAGGATTCTGTGTGAAGTTTTGTAGATGTTAATTAATGAAATAGGTCTATATTTCTCTCCCTGTGCTTTATCCTTCCCTGGTCTAGATATTAAACTAATTTTTCCTATAAAAGGAGACTGGAAGTGTGCCTTCTCTTAGTTTTTGAGAAAAAGTAGAATAGTACTGGTCGTAATTGTTCTTGAAAAGCTTAATAGAATTCTCCCTTGAATCCACCAGAATCAGGAAATTCCCTCCTTCTGCACTGTTCCCTTATATTAAGTTATATTTTCTTTTTTAAGATTGGGTTATTTAAGGTCTTTATTTAGTCTTCTATTGTGTTATTTTATAGTTTTGAAAATATTCCTCTATCTCTTTTGTTGTTCTCAGTTTTTTGTTTTTTGTTTTAAGTTTAAAAAATGGATTTTATTACCACATTTTTACTACAGGATTGTCAGGGTATGTGGTCACCCAAATCAGACAGTGCTTTGGCACAGACATTGTGCTGGTTTTATAGAGGTTCCATACCCAGGTTACATAAGCTGAAACTACAGTGATTGGTCAGTATACATTTGAATTTCCCACCAGAGAAAAACCCTAGGCTGGGACTCCCGCCCACAGATCAATCAAGGGAAAGCAAGGGGTGGGGGTCCTGCCTGTTTACAGATCAATTAAGGGAGAGGAAGGTGGAGTTCTCTGCTTTACAAATTAATGAAGGAAAGGGAAGTTTGAGTTGCCTGCTTTACAAATCAATGAAGGCAAGGGCAAAGTGGAGTAGTGTCCAACATTCCCTACTCTTCCTTGTAGGTATGTCAAACCTTTGACATGGCAGGGTTCACATCTAGGGGTCACATCTAGATTACCCAATTCTGTTCCTGAATGATGGTGTGGGGGGGGTCCCTGATAATTAACATTAATGGAGTTAACACTGGATTTGACAAATTGTAGAAAACAATTAATGAGATAGGGTCCTACAATTAGGGCTATGATGTTGTTCTCAGTTTTGTTAATAAATAACTACATATAGTAGATTTCAACCAAATTTTTACTTTTTCTAATTTTGTTGTGATTTCTTCTTGTTCACTTGGTATTAAAAAAAATTGCATCTTACTTTTAATCATGTTTGCTAAGGGTTTCTCCTTAGTCTTTTTTAAGAACTGGCTTTTAGTTTTGTTTATCATTCCTATAGTATTCTTGGTTTCCATTACACCTTCTATTATATTACACATCTATTTCTCCTCTAATTTTCAATATCTATTTTGTGAGTCTTTAGACTTTGTGCATTCATTGACTTTCTCATTTTAAATGTGTATGCAGTTCATTCATTTTATTTTCAATTTGTTATTACATAATTAATTTTGCTACAGAGGATTGCTTTAGCTGTATCTCAGAATGTTATAATGCTGCTCAGTCATTATCATTTTTCACAAAACTAGTGTTTCTATTATTTACATTTTGTTTTCCTCATTATTTAAAACTTCATTGTAAAGTCTCCATTTGGGTTCTTCTTTTTTATTTGTGCTCCCTGAACTGATTACTATTTTTAGCAATACAATTTTTAAAGGATATAGTTATGATTTGTCTTTTTATATTTATTTATAATATATATTCCTAGCCAATTTTCATTAAAAACTACCATTTAGAAGATGTCTTAAGTCTTTGAGCTCTAGTTTCTCCAGGAAATTATCCAATGCCACTTTTTCCCTTTTGTTTAGCTTCAAAACTGAGAAGCACTAGAGTCTCCTCCTGCTGTATTAGTATCTATGAATTCTTGCCATTCAGTTAATTTTTCTTTTATAAATTTAGATGCTATGGCCTTTCCAGGCATATAAATTAAATGTTGATATTGGATTGCTATCTATGGTTTCTTTCAACATGATGTAGTTTCCTTAAGTGTATATTTTCTGAATTTTTGTTTTTCCTTTAAAATTACAGTTGCAACTTAAATTTTTCTCAAATTCACTTGACACAAGTAAATTTTATGAGCAGGTTATAGGCTTTTTTCTGGAGATATTCCATGGATTTTTTTTTATTTCATTTTTTTTGTCTTTGGTTAGGAATTTCTAACAAATTTCTTTGATTATTTCTTGCATTATGTTGTTCAAACTTTTCGATTTGCCATATTTTTGGAGAGACCCATGGTACCAAAATTGCTTCTACTTTTCCTGTCTTTGAGATCAAAATGTTTTGTTTTTATAAAGGTTTTTTTTTTAAAAAAACACATTATTTCATTTTGCTTCTTTTCTCCCAGTTTGTCTTTCTCTTTAGTGAATTTGTATACCCAACGAATTGTTCTTCCTTTTGGTTCTTTGAAGAGACTTGATCCTATGAATTTAAGTTTTTCTCTTTTGTCAGTTATTTCTGCAATCCATAAATTGTAACTCTCACAATAATTCCTCCCTCCCCCTTGAAAACTCCTTGAATGTAAGGACTATTTTGTTTTTTGTATCCTCAGAGGCTACCACAGTGACCTATACACATTAGAAGCTTAGTAAATCTTTGAACAGAAATTGAAGAGAAATTCACATTTGAGTTAAAATGAGTGGAATTGAATAATAATACTAAATAAGCCCTAATAGTACTATACCCTGTCTTTCCGAGAACAGTGTACAATTGCTGGTTGAAGCGTATAGATTTGGTTTGCTCCAACCAGTAGGATACAGATATGTGGCACTAATTTTAGGTTGGATTTAAAAAAAAAAACAAACTTTTCTGAGCATGAATTTCATTGATAATGTTTTTCCACTTATATCTATCTTGTATCTTTGTTTTTGAGTGATCCATACTGTGGACTGTTTAGATAACATGGAGTTCTATGATTTGCAGCTACATATAACACCAATAGAGGAAATCTAGGTTAAGAAGATGGATTTTTGTGTCAGAAGGTATGACAGGATCATTAAGAGGAATGGCTAATACTTTGAATGACAGAGTCAGGACCCATAAGGAGCTCAACAGGCTAGAAGAATGAATAAAAATTATCAAAAGACAACACTGAAATTCAGGTCTTCCTCATACCAAGACTGACTTTCTGTCAGTTCTAGCTTATTGTGACTTTCTACAAACGTGAGATATTATTATACCTATCATCTATAAACAAATTTCAAATTAACTTAAAAATTAAATCAGCTTTCCCAGTCTGAATTTGGATACTCAGTCAGATTGAGTTGATTGTGTCAAAATAATCTTTCCTGACCAAAAAATTCTTGAGGTCAGGAAACAAGTGGTCTGATAGAGAGAGACAATCCTGATTTGATTGGCAACACTTTCAATTCTGATGATTTATGAGTAGATTAAACAAGTTTTCTGGTGTTCTTCCCCTCCTGAAAAGTAGCTCTCCAAATAAGCCTTGGCTTTTGCTCATAATTATTATTTTTGTTGTCCATTTCTTTCAGTTGTGTCCATCTCTTCATGACCCCATTTGGGGTTTTCTTGGCAAAGATACTGGAGTGGTTTGCCATTTCCTTCTCTAGCTCATTTTACAGATGAGGAACTAAGGCAAGCAGAGTCAAATGACTTGCCCAGGCTCAGACAGCTATTAAGTATCTGAGGCTGGATTTGAACTCAGGAAGATAAGTTTAATTGGTTCCTAGCACAGGACACTATCCATTGCATCACCTTAGAGTGCTTAGATCATTATTATTTACCAATTTATTTCAGTCACAAAGTCAGAACTGTTCTTCAACTGCCCAACCTAACCATGAGCAGAAATTTTGAGAAACAAAAATCAAAGCAAAACAAAAGTTTACTTTTTCTCTTTTATATAAATAAGTGATCACTGCAGTAAGTATAAATAAGGATAAGATTCATAAAGTTTTAAGATCCCTATATCCCTATTAGAAGGCAAACCTTAAAAAATATTTGTTATAGAATTATAACTTACTATTAAGAATCAGTGAGGTCAGGGGTGGCTAGGTGGTGCAGTGAACAGAGCACCAGCCCTGAAGTCAGGAGGTCCTTAGTTCAAATCCGGCCTCAGACACTTAACACAAAAACTAGCCATGTGACCTTGGGCAAGTCACTTAACCCCAATTGCGTTCCAAGAAAAGGCAAAAAAAAAAAATCAGTTAGGATTTAACATGTATATATAATGTCTGTTTATTTGTTCAGTCTACTGATTTTCTTTGTGCAATGTAAAGGAGGATTTTTAATCTTAGGATGACTATAGATATATAGATACATACATATACATATGCATGTATATATATCTATATCTGTACACATTAGAATATATATATTGCACATGTGTAGACACACAAATTCATAACCTCCTGGTTCAGGGGCAGCTAGGTGGTGCAGTGAATAGAGCACCAGCCCTGGAGTCAGAAGGACCTGAGTTCAAATCCAGCCTCAGACACTTAACACTTACTAGCTGGCCTCAGACACTTAACACTTACTAGCTATGTGACCTTGGGTAAGTCACTTAACCCCTATTGCCCTGCCTTCCCCCCTCCAAAAAACAAAACAAAAAAAAAATCTTAGTTCACTTTTAAAGCTTAATACCTTAAAACCACACTAAGACTTTTCAAACAACCTGTGTGTGTGTATATATATGCATCAATACATATGTAAATGTGGTAATATTTGGTAAAATGAACATCTCTGCTGAATGGTACCTTTTTTTTTTCTTTTTAGGAAGGCAGGGCAATTGGGGCTAAGTGACTTGCACAAGGTCACACAGCTAGTAAGTATTAAGTGTCTTAAGACCAGATTTGAACTCAGGACCTGACTCCAGGGCTGGTACTCTATTCATTGTGCCACGTAGCCACCATTGAATGATACTTTTTAAAAGTTTGTGTATTTATGACAGAGACCTCATTTCTTGGGATAAGATCAAAGGAAGTAAAATGAATGTAATACACAATATGAACTATGTAGAATTTTACTTAACCATCTGCATGACCTGTTTAAAGGTGACAAGTAGCAGAAACAAATGAGGAATACTTCCTTCTGTTATATTATGTAGATTAATAGCTGGCAGAGAAATACAGATAAAGGTTTACATAAGGCAGGTACCTGATGGTATTTTCAAATTTTTATGCAGAGACTTATTCAGAATAGCATTTTCTAATCTTAAATGTTAACCTGGTACATTTCCTGCTTCATCAAATAATAAATGAGAATACCTAACATTGTTCAGTAAAAATGATGGCTTCTGTGGTTTCAGCAAATAAAGATGAAAAGGACATTATTTTAATGAAAAATATGATCCCTATAACCAAATTAATTTCCAAATTAAAAAGTTTCAAATAATAAACATATCAAAATGATTAATTTTCTTACTAAGAGGTTCTCATGGAAAAGATTTCTAGCCATAATTCACAATTCATATATAGTTCATGATTCAACCTCAAGCAATGAACTCAAATCATCATTAATATTTGTTCAACAAATGTTTATTCAACACCTATAACATGCAAGGTACAGACAAAGCATTATTAGTACTTATTGTTCTTAATAATATATTCAGTAGGAATCTATATGTTGAAACTACTGACTTTAAAAACCAAGGGATTTTTTTTTGTTTTGTTTTGCTTTGTTTTTGGATAATCTTACCTTTTTGCATATGAATCAGAGCTTTCCATTGTAGTCCTTCCTAATGCCTCTTCATGCTGTGGAGGGTAGACAATGTAATGAGATGACACTAACTTTGGAGTCAGATGACCTTGGTTAAAATCTTGCTTCTGATGTTTACTACTTGTATGAGCTGGGTCAAATCTTTTAACCTACTTGGCTCTCAGTTCTTTTATCTATGGAATAAGAAGATTGTAATAAATGGACACTGAGGTCTCTTGCAGCTCTGAATTTTTGATTTTGTGACTGGGTTATCCAATAATAAATTTTAGAGGAATACCATTTCATCTGTACAATAATCAAATGAGACAATATAAGCTAAAATAGCCAACTAATTGGTTGTTGATGGGAGAAGCATAATGATGGGCACTCTGAAACAAGAGAACTAGAAACGCCAGTCACTCAGTATTACCCATGGAACCCAGAGAGAGAAGTAGTAGGCATTCTCTAGTGAATTGGAGTTAACAGTGATTGCAGTGTAGATTGAAGGAGTGAGCCCAGATGAAGTATACATACAGTTTATGCACCAAATGCAGTACTAAGCTCTTTGGATAGAAATGCAAAAGTGAGATAGCCCTTGCCCTCAAGAAGCTTACATTCTGATAGAGGAAAATAACACATTGGGAGTGATTCAAGAAGGAAGTCTCAGGAGAATAACAGAGATGGTGAATCAATCTGTAGGACAGTCAGTTGATATCCTCTTTCCAGGTATCATGGTAATTTGGTCATATGTGGTAGTATACACCTATAATCCCAACTTCTAGGGAAGCTGAAGTTGTCAGATCAGTTCAGAATTCCTATCTTCAGTGAACACATTGGGTGTTCACATTAAGTTCAGTATTAAAATGGTGAATCTCTGAGGGCTATAAGATTGCCTAAAGATAAATCAACTGGAATAGGTAAGAAATGAAGCAGGTCAAAGCCTCTGTGACCATCAGTAGTGAGATTAGGTCTGAGTAGGCCCTGAACTTTCTGCTTGGATGAGTTGGAGAGTCCTGGTCTTTAAAAAAAAGGACTGAGCTATGATTGAAGTATATTCTGCATTCAGAGAACACTTCCTTGGAATGCTTTAAAAAGTAAAATTAAGAATTTATTATATACTTGTAAGGACACACAAACAGATCCTAAATGTACAATAAAAAGAATTTGAATAAGTTCATGAAAATAAAGATGGATCACTCTACCTTGCCCCCAGGTCCTTTGATCTACTCTACTATCACACAACTGGGCCAACTGAGCTCCATTTGGTTGGTGACTCAACAAATATCAGAGAGATGGCAAGTGATAGAGCCACACTTTGGATTTTCAATTGGTATTTCTTTCATTCTAACTTCAAAAACATTTATAATATTATATGTTTTGGTTGTTGTTGTGTGTTTGTCCTTCATTCTAGAAGAGGACTATGACATCCGGGAGATGATGACATGACTTGCAGTTGACTTTGATTTGAGTTTGGGAGGGTTATGCAAGATCACTAGCCTCACTTTCTCCAATAGAGCCATCTGGGTACAGTGGCCAAATATTTATCAGGATGACTGGAGATGGCTCAGGATGCAGTGGGAAACCATGGACCTCTTGGGCTAAGGTCTCAGTGAGGCAAGGCAATGAGTAGGTGTCTAAGAAGTTAGTCAAGAGATGGCCCTTTTAATAATAATAATAAAAAAAAGAAATCTGGGAGGGGAAGACTCTCAGGGTTGCTGGCCAAAAGAGAAATAGTTAACTATTCACATTCAGTGTGAGCCAGGAAGGCCCAAAAAATAGCCATTAAGTGGTGCTTGGGCAGGGACCAATTATTGTCCAATTTATTAGCTCCAGGGTGAATTGAATTCATGGCTTCATCTTTGAGAAAGAAATTTAGCCAGTAAACCCCTATGTAGAATCTTTCTAACTGCCCTAATAATGATAAAGTTCTTAGGAGTTGCATGTAGCATCTTCGCATATAAGAATATAAACAGCTTAACCTTACTGAATTCCTTATTATTTCTCTTTCATGATTACCTTTTTATGCTTCTCTTGAACCTTATATTTAAAAGCAAAATTTCTATTCAGCTCTGTCTTTTCCTTATATTTGAAAGTAAAATTTCTGTTCAGCTCTGTCGTTTCCTCAGAAATACATCTAATTTTTCTATTTCATTAAATGTCCAATTTTCCCCTGAATTATTTATGCATAGTTTTGCTGGTGAGGTTATTCTTGGTTGTAATCCTAGCTTCTTTGCCTTTCATAACATCATAGTATGAGAACCTTGCTCCTTTAATATGGTAGCTGTTAAATCTTGTGTGATCCTATTGGTGGCTCCATCATAATTGAATATTTCTGATTGTTTGAAGTAATTTTTTTCCTTAACCCAAGGATTTTGGAATTTGGCAATAATATTCCTGGGAATGTACATTTGATAAATTATTTCAATTTCTATTTTATACTCTGATTCTAGGATGTTAGGGCAGTTTCCTTTTATAATTTCTAGAAACATAATGTCTAGTCTCACTCTTTGATCATGGCTTACAGTTAGTCCCATAATTTTAAAATATCTTCCCTCAATTCCCTCAATCTATTTTCCAGCTCAATTTTTTTTAAATGAGAGATTTCACATTTTTTTTTCATTCTTTTGACTTTGTTTTATTTTTCTTGAACTCATGGAGTCATTAGTTTCCACTTGTTCAAATTTAATGTTTAAAAAACATTTTCTTAAGTGAGTTTTTGTACTCCTTTTTCCATTTAGTCAATTCTGCTTTTTAAAGTCTATTTCCATCACTGTAATTTTGTAACTCCCTTACCATTTGTCCAATTCTGTTTTTTAAGGTATTATTTTCTACAGTACTTTTTGCCTTTTTAAAGAAAAAAACCAAGCTGTTAATTCTTTTCCTGTTTTTCTTCTCTCTCTCTCTCTCTCTCTCTCTCTCTCTCTCCCTCTGTTTGGGTGTGTATGTGTATGTAATCTTATATTTAATATCTCACCCTGAACTTTTGTCATCTCTGTCACTGCTGTTATTTTAAAATATTTGAAGGGAAATATTAGAGCAGCTCACCTAATTGCTTCCTCTGTCTTCTCAGCACTGCCCCCTTAAAGTCTCACTTGCTATATTCTCATTAAGAATAAGTATACCCCAGACATAAACCCAATGTCCATACAACTTCTTGGACCCTGAAATTCCTCCCTGAATGATGAATCATAAGACAAACTGGCAACCATGTGGAGAGCCCACTTTCACATTATAGTAAGCAATGAGCTACACTGGGCCTGCCTTTTGCCAATATCCATTCTTCTGTTCATGCACACTCTGAGCTGATTCAGCTGAGTGAAGCTCCTTTGACTGAAGTTACTCATCATGATCTATCAGTCAAGCCTTCAAGCACCACTAGAGCTTTTCATGGCTTCTTTGTATTGAAGAGATGAGGAAATGATGCTGATAGTCCAAGATGATGATATGTCCCTGAGTCAACCAAGTCTCAAGGAATGAACTCAATCACTACCTTTGAGGGTTAGGCTATTCCTTCTACCACATCATTAAATGAAAACAGAGTAGTTTAAGGTTTGGCTAAAGGATTTTGGCATGCCTTCCCTGACAGAGTGAAGAAATGAGATGTTTTCATTGGCATTTTTTGTGAAATTTGATTTTTTTTTTACAAAATAATATATTCTTTTTGTATACTGATATGCTTTGACATAAGAAGTAAAAAACTAAATACTTAAGAAGAACACTTAGAATGTTCATATCAAGAGTAGAAAAATCATTTGGTCAGAGCCTCTAAAAATCATTGAAGAACTATCATTTTGTGTTTATTTGGGTTAAAAATTTTCATAGATGACAATAAATACATCTTATTTAAAAACATATACCTTTCCTAGGAAAATTTGCATAGATTAAAGACTGAGGCTTTGAATCATAAAAATGATTTTTAGAAAATCAGTTAAATTAAATTAAGTTGTTTGCCTATTAATAAGAGCTTAAAAGGGTGGGTTGATGTGCACCTGATAAAGAAATCCACATAATGATTGTATTAATTAACCATGTGCAATCATATTTGAACATCCTTAGGAAAGGAAGGAGAAACTGACCTGAAAAGACTTTTTAATCAGTACGTGAATAGACTTTGATTGCCATCAACTTAAATGAGAATGATAAGCAAGAAGAATTGGGGAGGGGGGTGGGGTTCTGATCATTGTTATTTCACATGCAGACCCTACCTAGTATGCCCAACATGTAGAAGTGATAAGGCCAGAATCTCCGTTCAATAATGTTTTGATGGAAGAAAGCATTTTTTTAAATTAGTAAGTCAGAAAGCATTTTAAAGCATATGTTATGTACCAGGGACACTGTTTTAAGAACTGAGTATATAAAAATAGTTTAACAAAACAACAACATAGCAACAACAACTTAGTACTTACCCTCAAGGAGCTCATATAATGGGGAAGACAACATGTATATAAGAATATAAATACACGCACACATACATATATGCATATGGTAGAAGTTTAATTTCAGAGGGAAGACTCTAACATTTGAGGGGACAGGGAAGGGCTTACTAGAGATAGTGGGTTTTGAGGTGAGTCTTGAAGGAAGTCAGGGCAACTAGGAGGCAGAAATAAAGAAGGAAAGCATTCTAGGCATGGACAGCCATTGAAAAGGCATGGAGGAAGAAATGGTAGATTGCTGCTAAAAGAGCATCTGGCCTGGAGTCAGAAAGACCTTAGTTCAAATCCAACCTCAGACACTTACTATATGAACCTAGGCAAGTCATTTAACTCTGTTTGACTCATCTGTAATCACTCCAGTGTCTTTTCCAAGAAAACCTACATAGGGTCACAGAGAGTTGGACACAACTGAAAGGACTGAACAAAAACAGGGAATGGTAGAGTATGTATAGGAAAGTAAAATGTAGAAGACTAGAAAGGTAAGAAAGGCAAGGAAAGCTCATAAAGGGCCTTAAAAGATGGGATTTTTATTTTTAAAATGTTAGTTACTAATCTAACTCCTTGAATAATATCATAGCGTCATAAAACTAGAGTTCAAAGGTCCCTAAAACGCCATTTAATTCAACTGATTCATTTTAAAAGTGAGGAAACTGGGGTCCAAGGAGGGCAAATGACTGTTGAAGGTAACACAGGTTGCAAGTTTCAGAGACAATAGCTGAACCCATATCTTTTGACTCCAGAGACAACGTTCTCTAGTCTCTATCATCCTGGCTATGATGCGGATTCTTATATATTGATTTATTCCATGCAATTCTCTTTCATTTGGCTGCAAAATATTTTAATAAATATTAGAGAGGTCTGTATTCTACCCATTCTTTGTCTCTAAGATGAACAAAGTATGAATTTCCTTTCTGATTTTCAAAGGTTCATGACCTTGAAACCTATGGAGTAAGGCAATACTTTGATTTGAAAGGGAACTTCTATCCACATGAATCATAAACCTGAGAATCATTAAAACCACTTCCTTGCAGACTGAGAGTATGTGAATTATAGCACCACGATGGCTCTTTCCTAGGTGCAATAAGCAGCCTCAGTAGCCTTGGTGTAAATATGTGTTATGGTTTTTCATGGGATGCATGAATAATATCTGCTCCAATGCCATTTTTTGTATTTGACAGACTGTCTCAAGGAAAGAAAGGCTCTTCTATACTCAATGAGGAAAGATCCTAATCCCTTGTAGTCTTTAGCCCTGCACTGAAGCTCTTTATATTCCTCCCATTCATCATTTTGTTTTTCTGTCTCAGCCTGGCCTTGACTTTTCATTTGAAAGAAGATGAATAAAAAGGAAACCGCTCCCTTATTGTTCAGCAAGCAAAGCTTATAAAACCCACCAGATGGTCAATGCAAGTTTCTCACAGCCTGAATTCTCTGATCTTTATAGAGCAATCCCAGTCAGCGGAAATTTCGCTTCTATGAGCCCTCATCAAACTCTGAGAACTACGAAACTGCTGAAAGAAATAGGTTGGAAAATGTATGTGAGCTGTGGGGAAAGTAGGTGGTATTAGGCTCCTTCTCTTTGGCTTCAGAAGGAAGAATTAGCAGCCCTGGTTGGACGTTGCAGAGATTATTTTAGGTTTTTTGTCTGAAAAAAAAATCTTCCAAATAATTTTTGCTTTCCAATAGGTGCAATGGCTGGCCTCAGCAGGGTTATCCCTTTTTCCTCTCATTCCCACTCCACACTGGAGGTCTTTTAGCAAATCTGAGTGACCACTTGGCAAATATAATGTCTAATGGATTCTTTTGGAGGGTATGGATTGGAATAGAGGGACACTGACTGTTGACTTCTCTTTCAACTCTGAAATTAGATGGTTCTGTGATATTGCTCTTGGAGATTCTGTGATGTTCTAGGTCTCCAAATTAGGCTCCTTCCCTTAAAGTTGCAACCTGGTCACTGTTATTGTTATTTCTTGGGGGAAAAAATCCTAGATGGGGGAGAGGGGAGAATAGTTGGTAGCAGATAGAGCTTTTAAGTACTTAGTATATGCCTTACACTGTGCTAAGTGTTTGGGACACACACACACACAAACACATAACAGTAACAACAACAAAAACAAGGTTCCCAGTTTCAAGGAGCTTTCAATCTAATAGCGGAAGGCAAAATATTATGGGGAACTGCTTTATAGGAGGGGAAGAAGAGCAAAGGAGTGTACCAGGAGAGACATAGGGGGTTGGTGTAGAGGCAGTGCAGACCAGAGAGTGAACAGGAAATGATATGAATAGTGTGCCTGGGACTTCTCATAATATGGCAGTTCCAGGTAAAGACTCATCAATCAATCAGTGAGTAGGCCTCAGGATAAAATAAGGATGATAAGGATATAAGTTTAGGGTCAGGGCTAGATGGTCAGTGGCCATCTAGCCCATCTCATATCTTTTTTTTTTTTTAAAGCAATTGGAGTTAAGTAACTTGCTCAAGGTTACACGGCTAGTCATTATTTATGCGTGGGTGCTCATTTTCTGAGGCCGGATCTGATCTCAGGTCATCCCAACTCCGAGGCCAGCGCTCTTACTCACTGCGCCACCTAGCCGCCCCTTTAGGGCAATTGGGGTTAAGTAACTTGCCCAAGGTTATATGGCTAGGTTTTTGTTTGTGTAGATTAAGTGTCAGAGGCCAGCTCCTAACTCAGGTCCTTCTGACTCCAGGGCCGGCGCTCTATTCACTGCGCCACCTAGCTGCCCCGCCCATCTCATATCTTTAAAAAAATCCACAGCACAACACACCCCAGGTTCCCAAGTAGTTAGGCACACTTCAATAAGAGACTTATAGTGAGAAAGAGGCTTCTGCCTTCTTAAGGCAGATCTTTTGGATAACCTCCCCTCCCTCTACATATACTCCTACAGGCTCACCATATTGATGTTGAACTTAGTGCAGAAACCTAATCAGCATAGCCCACATCAGCTCAGAACTCCAGAGCTCAAAACATCTTCATTCCCCCAAGTAAATGGGATTTTAAGAAAGTACCACCACACCTGGTCTAGTGTTAGTCTGTTAAATAATTCAGGAATTAAGAACTTATGTAAACACATTTTTCTTTCTGTCTTTGACCATTTGGGTACGATATCTTTGGGTCAAAATTTAGGAGCATTTTAGCTATTTTTTATTTTATTTTATTTGTGCTTTTTGGAGGGGGGAAGGTAGGGCAATTGGGGTTAAATGACTTGCCAAAGGTCACATGGCTAGTTTTTGTGTTGTCTGAGGCAGGATTTGAACTCAGGTCCTCATGACTCCAGGGCTGGTGCTCTATTCACACTACACTACCTAGCCGCCCATATTTTTTTTAAAAAGCATAATTTTAATAAGCTTTACAGAATGGTTGGACCAGTTCATAGGTCCTCCAGTTTTCTAGTTTGCCTGTCTTTCTACAGCTCCTCTATCAATTACTTCTATTAACATCTTTGTACTTTACTAGGCTTAATTTGTTGCAATAAATTAAAGATGTATGTGAGATAATAGTATCCACATGACATCATCAGCAGTATCTAGGTATCTAAAACCTTTTTTTATACCTCAGACCAAAAGCCAAACATTTCAGAATTTATCAATAGGGGTGGCTAGGTGGTGCAGTGAGTAAGAGCGCTGGCCTCAGAGTAGGGATGACCGGGGATCAAAACCGGCCTCAGAAAATGAGCACCCACCCACAAATAATGACTAGCCATGTAACCTTGAGCAAGTTATTTAACCCCAATTGCTTTACAAAAAAGAATTTATCAATAAATACGTTTTTATTAATTGATTATTACAATGTGCCAGGCACTGAGCTAGGTGATGGTGATGCAATAGGTGTGTGTGTGTGTGTGTACATATACATAGACAACACAGACACACATACATATGAGAAACCAATCCCTACTTACAATACTGTTGGGAGAGACAAATCACTTAGCACAGTGTCTGGCACATAGTAGGTGCTTACTAAATATTTAATTGACTGAAGACTATATGTCTTTCCTAACATATGACTTTTTTCTCTTCATTCTTTTCATTCACTTTAAATTCTCTGCCAGAAATTACAAGGACATAGAAACATAAATCTCTCGGGTCTTAAATCTATTTTAAGAAAGTTATTATGTATTTTTCATTAACTGCTATTATAAGCATATTATTAACACTGAATGTAAAGATGGATGATCTCAGAGAATTCTGGGAAACTTCTACCAAAACAGTTGGAGGATTAGATGAGCATAATCTTTTAAAAATAATTTTAGCAAAATAATTGGACAGAAGTATAGAAATAGAGTTAGCGCTTTCCATAGCTATGGAATGAAAACCAAGGAAATGAAGAAAACAAACAAAACCCAGAATGGTCCTCTCTCTAGATAAGCTCCTCAGGGACACTTAGAACCAGAAGGAGTTGTTGTTGATTTTAGGAGTCCATATTAGCTAAAGCTGTACTATTTGTACTGCCTTTCAGAACAGTTCACTGTCTGCTTGATAACACTGTCTCTTCAGTATCAAAAGCAGTGCACTTTGAGGTTTTGAATTATAACTTCGTGAATAAAGAATGTAAATTATTATAAATCATTGACCAACTACAAATACTAACTAATAATGATTATTTTCACTTTGGGACACCTCAGGATTGAAGTGGCATTTAAAGAAAGTATGTATTGGGATATTTCATTGCCAGATAGAAATAATTGTCAAATAGAAATCAAAAGCAATCTAAGAACACATTTTTCATTAACTGTATGAGTTATAAATGCAAAACAAAAAGTCAAAATTAAACATATGAAGTGTTAGTTTAGATAATTTACAGCCAAAAAGTATTTAAATTGCCCTATTTATCCTTTTAAATGTTACTGATTCATAGGAATGGTGACTAAACCTAGATCTTCCTGCCTGCTAGTCCAGCCCTCTATCCACTGTCAGATGTTATACTTAATCATAAAAGAGTGAAAATTAAGAGGAATGGAAAGACTGGTCAGTTTCCAAGAAAATATATAGCAGTCAGTACTATCAGTTTGTGAGAGGCAAAAGTTATTTTCCTAAAGCCAAGGCTGACCATGTAAATTCTTAGTAAAATTTTAGTAAAAATTAATTGAGTTAGTAAATTCCAGTGGTGCCCTATCACCTCCAAGATCAAATATAAACTTCTATGTCTAGCATTTAAATTCTTTCATGACCTGGTTTCATCTTACCAAACATTCTACATTCCCCCTTTTTATGAAATTTATTCCAGAGTCAATCAAACTGGTTATGTTCTTCACATGTGACACTCCATTTCTTTTCTCTATTTATCTGTATTGTCTATCTCCCAGACATGGAAATTATTCCTTTATCACTTCTGGCTCTTAGATTTTCCAGTTGCCTTTAAAACTCAGCTGGCATTTTCTATGTTAAGACTATCCTGATCCATCCAGCTGCTAATGTCTTACCCACAAAATACAGTGTATTTATTCTGTATGCATCTTATCTACATGTGTCTTGACTCCCCTGAGACTGTAAGTTCTTTGAGGGAAAGGACTGTTTGATTTTTGGCTTTGTATTCCCAGTACCTCACATAATTCCTGAAATAAGAAGTGATTAATAAATGCTTGGTGATTAATGCAAATTATTTCATTGCCAAACATCAAATTTCCCTCTTGCCATAGATTTTTCATGATTTTCTTGTATCACTCTCATTTCTCTTCCCAATTTTTCATCTACTTTTCTTACTTGATTTTGAAAATCCTTTTTGACCTCTTCCATAGCCTGAGACCAATTCATATTTTTCTGGGAGGCTTTGGATGTAGGAGCTTTGACTTTGTTGTCTTCTTCAAATGTGTTTTGATCTCACTTGCCACCAAAGTAAGTTTCTATAGTCAAAGGGGTTTTTTATGGTTTTTGCTCATTTTCCTAGCTTATTACTTGATTTTTAACTCTGTTAAAGTAGGCCTCTGTGTGGATGGCGAAGTGTCCCAAGCTTCAAGGATTTTGTGCAGGCATTTTCAAAGATACTTCTAGCACTCTGCAAGTTTTCAGTTCTTCCAAGGTGGTATGATCTAAGGAGAGGTGTTTACTCCTCTTCTGGACTGTGCTCTGGTCTGTAAGTGACCACAAGAACTCTTTTCTGCCCTGGAATTGTGAGGAGGGTTCCCTCTCCACTGTGGCCACAAACTCTGCTATGCTAGTACTCCTCCTTGCCTTGGGACTGCCAGTACTGCGGCCTGGATCTGAGTATGGGCAAAGCAATAATCCTGCATCAGTGCTAGTAAAGAGACCCCTGGGACCCCTGCAATCTCCTTCTAATCACGTGGGCTTTTGGTCTGTGGGCTTAGAGCTCCAGAAGTAGCTCTTGCAGCTGCTGCTGACAATTCAGTCACTCCCAAGGGCCCTCTCATGGTTTGCTGGGGTTGGGGTTGTGCTGACATGGCCTGTGCTGTACTACATTCCTCTTTCACCCAGGTCTGATGCACCTTTCCTCCTCAGCTTCTAAGTTGTCTTTGGCATCTGTGTGCTAAGAAGTATGAAAACTGCCACTGCTATGAGTGATACAGTTGCCCTGAGACCTGTTCCAGGTTTTCTGGGGCTGGATCTGTACTGACATGGCCTATGCTGGACTGTGCTCCTCCTTCAGCCCTGGTGCAACAGACCTTTCCTGTCCACCTTTTGGGTTGTCTTGGGCTGGGAATTTGTTTCACTCTGTCTTTTTGTGGGTTTTGCTGCTCTAGAGTTTGTTTATAGTTTCTTTATAGGTATTTGGAGGGGTTTGGAGGAGAGCTCCAGGGGTTTTGCCTCCATCTTGCCTCCACCTTGGCTCCATCTTGCCACAGATTTTTCAATGTGACTACAAAATGTAAAGAAATAAAAATTATGTAATAATAATGCAATTATTCCATCATCTGATTTCATAACATTTTACTTATACTAATTTTATGTACTCATTGGATTATAACAGGCATTATATATATATATATATATATATATATATATATATATATATATATATATATATATATATACATATATTACATGTCTGCTTTTATATCTGTTAAGATGGGACAGCTAGGTGACACAATGGATAAAGTGTTGGGCCTGCAGTCATGAAGACCTGAGTTCAAACTCAGACTCTTACTAACTTGGCGACCCTGGGCAAGTCACTTAACCCTTTTTGCCTTAGTTTCCTCATCTACAAAATGTTCTGGAGAAGTATCTTTGCCAAGAAAACTCCAAATGGGGTCACAAAAAGTTAGACATGACTAAGTCAACTGAACAAGAAAAAATCTGTTGAGGTGTTAGACTAGATGACTAATATCCCTCATAGCTTTTAATCCATGATCTTATGATAGATTGTAAGCTCCCTGATTTAGAGACTGTAACTTATTTATTTTTGCTTTTTCCCTAGTACCTTGAACTGATAGGTGTTCCCCAAATTTTTGTCAGATGAATTCATCTTGCTCCCATGGGACTTGAGCTCAAATCCTGACACATACTATCCATGTAACTTTATATGATAATAACAGTAGCAGTTTTACATCTTAAGGTTTGTAAAGCATTCTATATATAATCTTATTTTACCTTCACAACCACCTAATGTTGTATTATTAGTGTTGTATTATTAATATCCCATTTTATACATGAGGAAACTGTGACTCAGAGATTAAGTGACTTGCTCATAGTCACATTACTAGGAAGTGTTTGAATCAGTGGAAGCTTCTTTTTGGCTTACACCAGGCAATAAAAAGGAGTGTCCTACTGCAGTACAACCTGGAGATTGGGTCTACTTAAAGTCATGGAAAACCCAAAAGGGAGAACAGTTACATATCAAATGGAAGGGACCCTACCGAGTCATATTCACCACTCCAACGGCAGTAAAACTTGAAGGTCTCCCCAGATGGACTCATAATTATAGGATTAAAAAAGTACCACCTCTTGCTTCCCCCTCAAAGACTCCAGAATATACCTGTGAGCCACTGAAGGACCTCAAGCTAATGTTTAGAAACGCTCCAGCCCCCTCCAGCAAATGATAAAAAAAGGTGAAATTATAACTGCCCTTTTCCTTTTGGCATTGACATAGTCATCCTTAATTCCAACCAGGAAAATTGTCCTTTATACCAGGGAAATTGTCTTTTCTCTATTTTTTTGGTAACTGGTTTTTGTTTTCTTAACCTCTTTGCCAGATTTGTCTCCTCCAGGGTTCAAGCCATCAACCTCTGGATGACCACTAAGGCTATGCAAATCTCTGACTATATCCAAGATCTCCAGCCCACTGGACCTGGCATCATCCACTTTGGAGTCTGACCCCATGAATGTGAAGTCTGACCCTCTTGAACAGGACCCAGAGGGGCAGAGACAGCTCCACACCCCTTGCCAGCAGGAAGCACTTTCAGAAGCTGAGACCTTTGCCCTTTACCCCATTTGGGTAATTTGGGTTCCATTTGTTTGAGAGGGGAATGATGAGGTATGGGTTCTGGGAGCCCCCTCAAGCTCTCCTTGAGTCCTTGAGGTACAGGCTCTGGGAACCCACCTAAAACTCTGATTAAATCATCTCATTTGATGAGGCATTTGCAATAAGCCTTACATTGCTGGCCCAAATCTCTGTTTGGAATTCCTTTGGCATTCCATTACTAGACTTCCCACTCTCTGTTACTAGACTTCCTACCCTTGAGCTGATCAAAATATCAATCCACCCTTAAACTGGACTAGCCCACCATTTTCTGTAGTCTCCAGCTAGCCTCCAGCAACTCCCACCCTTAATCACTCATTGACTTAATTAACTCCTCCTGAAGACCCTCCCCAAACTCCTCCCCTAGACCACCCCTAGATTCCTCCCACAACCTTCTGTATATAAGACCCCATCATGTTTGTGAGAGCGCCTGTAATGGAAATGCAAATTTAAAGATCTTCCCTGCCCCTAGCTTAAGTGCACCTGGAGCCTGTGACGGGAGGCTTCTTTTTCAGAAAAGCCCACACCTTGATACTTAGTGATTGGGCAGTGGGTCCAGAAGGTTGTTACATTCTCTGAGCCAAGAGAAGGCTATATAATCCCTGAGGAGAGGCTTTGCTTTGGGGCTCACTTTGAGAAGTGTTGTGTGATTTGACCAGATGAGACTCTGGGAAGCCGTTGTTGAGAGCCCCCTGGCTTTGAAAACCCAGATGTTGATGCTTCCCTCTCTGGTAACTGTGATTTTGATATTGATAATGATTGGACAGTTTGGAAGCCTGTCTGTTTGATCTGTATGAATACTCTGAAGTTCGGGGTGCTGACCTTTTCCCCCTGAACTAGGTAATGTGTGTTTGTTTGATTAAAGTAAGCTTGTTAACCCATTTTGAGTTGCTTTCCTTTTGAAAAGCAGATCTAAGAACCTGTGTTGGCAGCTACCCTGCGGATATTGGGGTGCTTGCTGCTACAGCGCCACAGAATGAACTAGCACAGACACTCTGTGTCCAACACAAGCGAACTTTTAATAAACTTTACTTTTCTTTGGCTGAGAAGACAAGTAGAATTAATTTTGCAGGACCCAGCGTGTTGGTACTTTGGGGTCTCCAGAGCAACCCTAACCCTTTTAGTGGGTAACTTCTTCAAAGTGATTTGCCTAATGTCGTCCAAGAAGTAATTATGGGAGGCAGAATTTGAAACCAGGTCCTCTAACTCCATAGCTTGTTTTGTTTACCCTTTATCATGCTTCCTTCTTGGCTTAATGGCTTGTTATCAAACTTTCTGCTGTCTCAAGGATAGGTCTCTCATGGTCCTGGAGTTTAGGTTAATCTATGTTAGACTGAGAGTTCCTGGGTTTTCCCTTCTGATGCTTCTGTAGCAAGTCAAGTCAAGTCAACAAGCATTTATTAAGCACTTACTATGTGCTGGCATAATACTGTACTGGGGATACAATTAAATAAAACTGCCCCTACCTTCAAGGAGCTTATATTCTAATGGGGGAAAATGATGCACAAAAGTGATAAGAGAGAGAGATACATTGCTGGTGGGTGGGGTGAAGTCTGAAGAATGAAAGATAACTGATTTGGACCATTCTCAAAATGGAAGCTCTGAAAGAAACTCCCTTCAAAATAGCTGTGTAGTTGCAGGAAGCTAGATAATTCTGAGGCAAAATTAACCATCGATTTGTAGGTATAATAAACTGGACGCTGATTATTACATCCATCAAAACATACAGCTATTTGAGGGCTGGCTAGGTGGCATAGTGAATAGAGCACCGGCCCTGGAGTCAGGAGGACCTGAGACATTGACACACTTACTAGCTGTGTGACTTTGGGCAAGTCACTTAACCCCAACTGCCCTCCAAAAAGCAAAAAAAAAAAAAAAAAAAAAAAAAGGAGGGGGGGGAAAGGGGAGAGGAGGGAGAGGGGAAGAGGGAGGAAACATATAGCTATTCGCCCAGAGAAAAGGACAGCCGCTTGAAGCGCCATTTCCTGAAGAGTCATTTTTCACAGGAACTTGATTTCGTATTTAAACTTCCTTCAAGTAACTGCACTAGGGCAATTTGGAAATTTTAATTCAAGAGCCCTGGTAAGAGCTGAGCAGGATCTCCAGGCACTGGGACTCCACAATGGGCTCTACTTCGGACTCCTCCGCCTGCCGCCAGCTGACTAGTCCTCAAGTGAGAGCTCACAAACCACACTACCCAGGAGCTGGACTACACAACCATGAGATTGGTTGGGCCCGGGGCCCTGTCGAGGTCACCCAGCACCTGGCCCCATAACTCAGAGACAGCACCTGGCCCCATAACTCAGAGACACGACCCATACTCATCCACTGACTCTAGGAAGGAACCCCTTGAGAAACGATTTGAAGGAGACAAGGGAGTAGGAGTACTTTTGAGGCATGGGGGCTAAGCCAAGGCAAATCACAAAGGTCAGAGATGGAATATTGTGTGTGAAGAGTTCATGTAGCAGAAATCTAGAGTGTAGGAAAAGGAGTTTTATAATAAGCTTGGAAAAGCTGGTCAGAACTAGGCTGTGAAGGGCTATTAATTCATATATGATCCCAGAGACAATAGAGAGCCATCAGAATTTATTGAGTAGGGAAGTGTTATGGTAGGATCCACATTTTGGAAGAGGGGAAGGGAACAGATATTTAGTAAGCAGGCACTGGGGTAAGTGCTTTATAAATACTGTCCCTTTGATCTCATGAGGATAATGATCTCATAGAGTACTTTGCAGGAGTGTGTAGGATACATGGAGATCAGAAAGAGACTTGATTTAGGGAGACCAAAAGGGAAGCTATTATAGTAGTCCAGATGAGAGGCAATGAGGACCTGTATTACTATGGGGGCTGTATAAATAGAGAAAAGAACAGATAAGAGTTCCCGGGAAGAGACAAGACTTAAAGAATGATTGGTTATGTGTAGTGAGGGAGAGTGAAAAGGACAATAACAGTAGTGTTGCATATCTGAGTGAAATAATGAAGGTGGCTTGGAGAGAAATAGGTAAATCCTGAAATGAGATGGGTTTGTAGAAAGAGATACTGAGTTCAATTTGGAACATATTGAATTTGAGTTGCATATGTAATATCTTATTTGAAGAAGCTGAGGATATAAGCACAGTCAGGGGGCATAATATGAATGAGGATACAGTAAAAGAGACAAAGAGGGACTAGTCTGATGGTAATAGAAGCAAGACAATAGTATGAAGCCCAGAAAGGAAAGAGTTTTCAGGAGAGTATAGTCAACAGTATCAAATACTCTTGACCCAGAGAGGTCATGAAGTTTGAAGATTGAGATAAGTCTATCAGATTTGACAACTGAAATCACTGTTAACTTTGGAGAGAGCAGTTTCAAATGAGTGATGAGGTTAGAAGACATATTTGCAAGGTTTAAGGTGTGAGAGGAAAGGAAAGAGAAGAGACAGATTTAGATAGTATTTTCTAGCAGTTTTGCTGTGAAAGGGAAGAAATGTATAGAATGGTAGCTTGAGTGGTTGGTGAAGACTAGTAAGCATTTTTTTTTTCAGGATGATAATGACTTTGGCATATTTGTAGACAGCACTAAAGGACACAGGGGAAGACTAAAGATCAGAGTGGGAGGGGGGATGATTGTGGGGGCCTTAGGGTAGAGCATTAATTATTTACTATATGCCAGGTACTGTGCTACGCACTGGGGATACAAGTACAAACAAGCAAGCAAGGCCCTTTCCCTGAAAGAGTTTAATAAAGGGAGAAGATAATATATAAAGGGATGCTTGAAAGGCAGGGAGAGGCAGGAGAAAGGGGAGAAACACATGGCATGGTGGCATGCTCTGGAGATCGCCAGGAAGTGAAATGAAGGAAATACAAAGTGAAATCATGGATCCATTTTAGCATTTGAGTATATTAATAAGTTAGGAATATGAAGAATTCAAAAAACATGGAAAGATACCTATGAAATGATTCAGAGGGAAAAAAACATTAAAAATATACCAACTGGGACTATGGTTTTATTTTATTTTATTTTTTTAAGAAATTCTTTGTTGGGGCAACTAGGTGGTGCAGTGAATGGAGCACTGGCCCTGGAATCAGGAGCACCTGAGTTTAAATAAGACATCAGACACTTAACACAAAAACTAGCCTTGTGACCTTGGGTAAGTCACTTAACCCCAATTGCCCTACCTTCCCCCGTCGAAAAAAGAAAATAAATTCTTTGTTGTAAGGGATTTCTTGCTTTCTGGGAAAGGAGAGGGGAGGGTGATAGAGGAAAATCTAGGTGATATAACAATAAGAGATACTAATGAAATGAGAGGGAGGGAGAGAGAGAGAGAGAGAGAGAGAGAGAGAGAGAGAGAGAGAGAGAGAGAAATCAGAGGGATAAGCTTCCAAAAGAAAGAAGAGGAAATAGAATAAAAGACACAAGTGTAGAGAACTAAAACAGAGGATAGTGTTGAGAAGATCTTAGGTATAGAATTAGGGAGAGGAAGACTCTCAATTTTCAACCTCATTTTCCCTAGTAAATATGTTGAATGGTCCTCTGCTAAGGAGGAGAGAAGAAAACTTAATGGAAAAATTAACCCAGAAGAGAACCAAACAAGCCAGATAAAAAGAAAAATGTGAAAAGTTTGGTCAGAGCTCTAGTTTTGAGGGAGAATAAAATGAATGAGATAAGATGTAGTATGCTTTCACAGCATATTACCTTGGAAGTTGCTTATTTATATCCATAAATTTTACTAGCTGTAGAGAATTTAACTATAAGGTATGGTGGATGTAAAAAGCCCAGGATCACGAGTCAAAATACTTGGGTTTTAATACTGATTCTGGCACCTAATAGCCTCCAATAGGGAACTAGTTTGTATAGTGGATAGAGTGCTGATCCTGGAGTCAGGAAGACCACCTCAGACACTTGCTGTATAACCCTAAACAAGTCACTTAACCGCTGTCTACCTCAGTTTCCTTAACTGTAAAATGAGGATTATAATAGCAACTACCTCATAGGGTTGCTATGAAGTTCAAATAAAATAATATTTTTAAAGTAGTATACCCAATGTCTGGCATATAGATTTTTAGTTATTTCAGTTATGTCCAACTCTATGTGCCTTGTATTGCAGTGGTTTGCCGTTTCCTTCTCCAGCTATTTTAGCGATGAGGAAACAGAGGCAAACAGGGTTAAGTGACTTGCCAAGGGTCACATAACTATTAAGTGTCTGAGACAAGATTTGAACTCAGGTCTTCCTGACTGCAGGCCTGGCACCCTATCCATTGTGCCATCACTTTGCTGCCATCTGGCACAGTAGGTACTTAATAAATTATTCATTCCTTCCCCCTCCTGACTCCTGCCTCCTATAGATCCTTAAATGAATAATTTCCATGTAAAAATGATAAGGTTAGAAGAGATGATAGAACCTCAGATTTATAGGTGGAAAGCACTTTATGGATCATTTGTGCAGTCCAATTCCCATACTTTACAAATGAGAAAACTAGCCCAGAGAATTGACCCAGTCAAGGGCCATGTAGGTAAAGTAGCAGAATCAGGATTTTAACCCATGTCTCTCATTATAAACCCACTTCTCTTTCCATGATAGCATGCTACTTGGCCTCCACAGCCCTAATATTCTATAATTTTCCTTTTACAAAAGAATTTAATCTTTCCTGGGACATTCATCGATTTCATTTCAAATGAATACCAAACCTGGTAAACTTAGTTATGACACCATTTTATTTTTTTAGACAACAGTTTAAAACTTTAAAATTGAGATACCAATTCATCTTAGAATTCACTATAGAGTATATTTCCCATTCCCCATCTCTGATTCATTTTCCCTTCTCCCTGCCTCCCCCCAAATCTCTCCCTTCCTAGTCAGAAATAGAATTGAGACTAGAAAATTCCAATTTTAACTCTCAGAACTTTCTTTTCAATTAGCATAAATATTTGCATGCTAATCCTCAAATGCAGATGTTAGAGCCCTCCCTAAAGGGGACATCCTGATACCCAGTTATTTCTGACAAGTCTGAAGGAAACACGAGTGACCATTTTTTATATACCTTGGGGAGCTCTCACAATTCAGCCTGAGGAGCCATTCTTTGCACATTTGCTGTGAAATGTGCTTTCTATAGAAAGCTTGGCACTGCCTAAGGAAGAAGTGAATCACTTTCAAAGAACTGAAGAATGCCACAGAGGGATAAATCAAACCACTTTTACTTTTTAATTACTGTCTTTTTTGGTCCACAGGTGGCAGCAGTTACCACCTTACATCAAAGGTCTCAATAGCCTTTGACTTGTCAGACTCGGACCCTCTTTCAAGATTCTTTAATAGTTCAAAGAATTGTGGTCAACATTTTTTTTAAATTCTATAATAAGAATATCATCAATTCTTTAATGTTGTTTATTCAAAGCTTTTTTCATTTTCCCTAATAAAATACTGGGAATGGTATGCCTTCTGCCCATGAGAGGCAGTCAATACCAAACATCCCCCTACCCCCAAGTCCCTGCAGAGGTTAGCCCCCAGAAAAAGTTATTGTTTGTGAGTGTATATGTAGGGCATATAAAATGTCTACTTTCTGCAGCAGTCAGCTTTTCTTTTTAACACATGTGTCTCTCCCAGTCGTTCAGGAGCTTTTGTTCATTGGACAGAGTAGATCTTCAATAAATGTTTGTTGAATTAGACAGAATTGAATTTGCTGCTGTAACAAAAACTTTGTTGTTCTCTTTTAACATTTTATTGATGTTTTGTGTTTTTATATCAGAAACATTTCCATATTACTCTATTGCATTTAAGAAGTACCCCAACTTATTTTTAATTTTTTTAATTGACAGAAGCATATTTTCTCTCTATCCTACTCCTTAACCCATTGGGGGGAAAACAGAAGAAAAACAAATTGCTTATAAAAATATACATAGTTAATATGCATATACAAAGCAGCTAGGTGACTCAGTGGATTGCTGGGCCTAGACTCCGGAAGATCTGAAATCAAATCAAACCTCAGATACTTATAAGCTATGTGACCCTGGGCAAGTAATTTAACCTCTGCCTGAATCTGCTGGAGAAGGAAATGACAAACCACTCCAGTATCTTTGCTAAGAAAATCTTATGGTTCATGAAGTCACTAAGAGTTGGGCACAACTGAACAACAACAACAACAACAAAATACATGCATATCTCTATCTATGTCCATATATGTCTATATATCTTTCTATATCTATATATAGCTTGCTTTCAAAGTTGTTATTGTATTATTGTTTCCTTGGTTTTGTTCTTTTCAGCCTTCCTTAGTTTATTAGTCTCTAAAATTGTTTTTATAAGTTCAATTTTAGAATATTATGTAATGTTCTTGGCCTGCTTATTATATTTCTTTTTCTTTTTTTTTTAATTTTTGGAGGGCAATTGGGGTTAAGTAACTTGCCCAAGGTCACACAGCTAGGTTTTTTTTTTAAAGCAATTGGGGTTAAGTAACTTGCTCAAGGTCACACAGCTAGGTTTTTTTTTTAAAGCAATTGGGGTTAAGTAACTTGCTCAAGGTTACACGGCTAGTCATTATTTATTCGTGGGTGCTCATTTTCTGATCTCGCGTCATCCAAACTCCGAGGCCGGCGCTCTTACTCACTGAGCCACCTAGCCGCCCCAACACAGCTAGGTTTTTGTTTGTGTGTATTAAATGTCTGAGGCCGAATCTGAATTCAGGTCCTTCTGACTCCAGGGCCAGTGCTCTACTCACTGCGACACCTAGCCGCCCCTGCTTATTATATTTCACTTTAGTTCATGTAAATCTTTCCATGCTTTTCAGAAATAATTTATTTCCTTATTTCTTATAGCATAATAGCATTTTATCACATTCATATACCATGACTTATTCAGCTATTCCTTAATTAATGAACATTAACTTTAGTTTCCAGTTTTTTGCTTCCATCTAGATTTGCTATAAATATGCTCGAATATTAAGAAATTTTTCTATTTTTTTTTTATTTCTTTTGGGTATAGGCCTAAAGAAGTATAGCTGGATCAAAGGGCATATGCTATTTAACAACTTTTTGTGTATAATTCTAAATTGCTTTAAGACTTTAGTAAGATTGCTTGAGTAGAGATAAGTGACATAGACATGACAGTAAAGGCAGACTTTGCTTTGCTCGTTTCCTGTTGGTGACTGTATCAGTAGGTCATTACTATGGGGGTAGGGGGACCAGGTGAGACTAAAGTGAATCAATTTGACTACTTCAGTTGGATATTGACAGACATTTGAAACAGAGTTAAGCAAGATTCCTGTAGATTACTAAAATTATATTTTTGATCATCTCTGTGTCTCTGCTTTTTTTGCCATGGTCAATTCAGTATGCACTATAGCTATCTTGTTGTGGTAGAAACTTTAGTCAGTGGCATAGCAAAACATATTTGAAAGTTGAGCTGGAAAGCCTTTGCAAAATTGGGCTTACTCCAATATCCCAATGTTCTACCATCTGGTTAAGAGGCTCTCTAAGCTTAATCAGACCAGTCTTCAGATAACAAATATATAATTTGTCATTCTAGTTTTTGTATCCCTAGTACATAGGATGATATCAGGTATATAGAAGGAATTTAACAAATTCTTATGATACAGTGGAAATAGTGTTGCTTTGGGGTCAAAAGACCTGGGTTTTAATGCTATCTGTATCAGTAACTACCTAAATGACTAAGGGCACTTGTCATTTAATCTTCTGGGCCTCATTTTCTGTCATCTCCACTTTGACTTAACTCCAATCTCCCTTTATGGCCATTAGTTTCTTCTTTAATACCAACAAATGTAGCCATGTTTTGTCTATCATCAAAAAAATCCTGAATGGATCTGTCCATTCCTACTAACTACCATCCTGTCTCCTGCCTTTTGTTGCTAAACTCCTCGAGAAGACCATCTACTTGATCTCCTCTCACTCTTTTCTTAACTTTCTACAGTCTGGCTCCTGACCTTGTCATTTAACTAAAACTGCTGTCTCCAGTTACTAGTGATCTCAGTCTGTCACTAAATATAATGCACTTTCTTCAGTCCTCATCCTTCTTCCACTCCCTGCAGCCTTTGACCCTATTGATAAACCTGTTTGGGATAACATCTTCTTTATAAATTTTCAAGACATTATTCTGTCACAGTGCTCCTCCTATATATCTGATGATCCCTTCTTAGCGTCCTTTGTTGGATCTTCGTCCAGGTCATGCTCCCTAACTGTGGGTAACCCCATATGTCTTTTTCCTGGGCACTCTTTTCTTTCTAAACAGTTTCACTTGTTGAACTCATTAGCAACTATGCATTCAATTATCTTCTCTATGCTGATGATTGTCCAGTCTGTTTATCCAGTTCTAATAATTGATAATGACTGATAATCTTGCATCTGCAATTGCCTGTTACACATCTTGAACTAGATGTCTTGTAGACATCTTAAACTCAACATGTCTAAGAAGAAATTCATTATCTTTCCCCACCCAACACAATCCTCCCCCCCACATGCACCTTACAAACTTTTCTATTACGACAGAGGGCACCACCATCTTCTAAGCCCCCCAGGATCACAACTTATATATCATCCTTGACTCCTCACCATATTGCATCCCCATATATAATATATTGCCGAGGCTTGTTGATGGTACCTTCTAAACATCTCTAGTATATGCTCCTTTTCTCATTTGATACTGCAGGTCCTCATTACTTTTTTTTCTCCTTTTTGGAGGGCAGTTGGAGTTAAGTGATTTGCCCAAAGTCACAAGGCTAGTAAGTGTTAAGTGTCTGAGGGCGGATTTGAACTCAGGTCCTCCTGACTCCAGGGCCAGTGCTCTATTCACTTTGCCACCTAGCTGCCCCTGGGTCCTCATTACTTCTTGCATGGACTCTTAGAATAGACTTATGGTGGGTCCACCTATCTCAAATTTCTCACCCCCTTAAATCCATCCTCTAATCAGCTACTTAAAGTGATTTTCCTAAAGCACAGATCCTATTTAGTTACCTCACTCCACCTTCCAATCAATATACTCCTGGGTTTCTCTATCACCTCCAGGATCAAATAGAAAAACCCATTTTACATTTAAAGCCTTTCACAACCTACTGCTCCCCTCACCTCTAGTCTTAGTATACCTTATACCCCACCCCTGACTGGCTATATATTCCTGGCTTCCTTGTTTTTCCTTACATCAGATACTCCATCTCTCAATTCCAGGCAATTTATCTGACTATTCTCCATGCCCAGAGTACACCTCTTGCTCATTTCTATTTCCTGTATTCCCTGGCTTCTGTTAAAAAGTCCCAACTAAAATCCCACTTCTATAAGCCTGTCCTAATTTCTCTTAATTCTAGTGCTTTTTCTCACTTGATTATTTCCTATTTACCCTATATATAGCTAGTTTTTGCATGGTTGTTTATGTGTTGTTTCTCCCATTAGACTTTGAACTCCTCAAGGGCAGGAACTGTTTTTTTTTGCCTTTATTCATATTACCAGTCAGCACAACAGTCCTGGCACATGGTAGGCAATTAAACAAATGCTTATTGACTGACTGTAAAGTGAAGGAACTGGATTGTAAAGTGACTTCCAGGTCTAAATCATAGAATTTTAACTCCTAGAGGACAGAAAATATTTTATTTTTAAAATTGCATCCATAGTGCCTCACACAGTTCCTGGTACCTAATAGATGATTAACAAAAGTTTGTTGACTGATTGAATGAAATGAAAAAAGTACTGAAATTAAAATTAGAAAACTTTGATTTGAATTCCAGTTTAGCCATTTATTAGTTGATGACTTTGATCAAGTCAGCTAATATCTTTGAATTTCAGTTCCCCATATGCAAATGGGGATATTTGTATTATCTCATAGAACCTTATGAGCATCAAATGTTATTGTTATGTATGTGAAAATATTTTTGCAACCACAAGGTTCTTTAAAAATGTGTTATTATTATTCATATTTAGATGCCCAGTCTTATAAACTTGTTCCCACTTTCACTACCAAGAACATCTACTAGAGGTTGTTAAGCAGAGGAGGATGGGAGGGGAGGGAGGAGGAAATGGAATAAATACATTTTCAAATTGAAAGAGCTTTCAAAATTCCATGGTTTCCATTATTTAGAAAATTCAGATTTTTTTCCACCCTGATCTTATAGCAACATTATACAGTCATTTAAAAGAAGATTGGGTCTAGCTAATTATTTAAGGAAGAAACTAAATTCTATAAATTAGCATAATTAAAATAAATTATTGTAACAGGGTTTTTAGCAGTAATTTGGAAATGTAATATCCATCACACGATACAATGAATTAAAAAAATGAATAGCAAGCTTAATTAATATTATTTAATAGTTACCAAAAGAATGGGTGTGTATGTTAATTTCAACTGCCACTGAAATACTTGTGCTAGTCATAACTCTAGGGGGTCTCAGTTTCTTGACCTTTAAAATGAGCATATTAGTATAGCAACTACACACTTTAGTAAAATAATATCAGCCTATAATTATATACTGCTTTATAAGTACAAAGTACTTCACATTCTTGATATGATTTGAAACTTAAAACTACCTTGTAAGGCAGTTGGTGCAAACATTCTGTTTTATATTTGAGAAATTGAGGTTGATCAATGGGAGGTAATTTGACTTAAAGTATTGACTAATAAGGAGCAGAGCCAAGAGTGAAGCTAAGGACTTCTGATTTCAAATCCAGGGTTCTTTCCCATACACTGTACCAGTGCTGTACATGCTTAAGGTTCCATGAAGGGCATGTATTCACTTAGAATATTAATATATTAATATATATTAATATGCATCTATGTTCAATTATTTATTTTATTTAATATTTTCCAATTGCATTTTAATCTAGTTTCAGCAGCACTTGGGAGTGTTGTGGTTCCATGTGACATTTCTGTATCATACCATACAGCATCTAGCGTTTCTTGGAGAAATGGATAGAAAAAACATTTGTAATTATACATGGGGCCAGTTGATCAGAGGAGCTCATTCTTCCTAGTATATTTGATTTGATGAACATGTAACTCCTCCTGTAGATTATTGACATGCCCAGTGGCATTTTGTTGAAGGGACAAATAATGGGTTCTCCTTTTCTTCTTCCTCCTCCTCATTTGTTTTTGCATGACAATCATTTTGTGAGAGGCTCTCCCTCATGATTGTACCCTCCATTGTAACAAAAACAACAAACAGTTAAGCAAGAACATGAAACACAGTGACCACATCTTGAGACATCTTAAAGGACTGGGGCTTGACACTCAGGAGGATAGACTATATTATGAGGAATCACACATCTGGATTATGGAAGAGAACATAGACTTGCTCTTTGTATTTTTGCCTATTTCATCTTTCTTCAAAGAATAGATTGAAGTGCTGCATAGTGGATCTCTGCTGAAGGGTGGAGAGCTTGAGTGATTGCAGATATGGACCCTCCCCCAGGAACTACTGATGGCAGCAATAGGACAGAAAGACATTAAGATTACATGTGCTCATCTAAAATGTGCTAACATCTTTGACGCAAGAGTAAAGTTCTGAGAATCATCTGAGCCAAAAGTGGTGGCAAGAGCAATGACAGTTTCATCATGAGTATAACATAGCAGAGACAGTTGAAGTTGCTCATGGATCATTGCAACAGGGGTCGCTATGTAGGAAATAGATGGTGAAGGTTCCTACATGTAAGAGAGAGATTTTCCACATGTAAACCAGGGTTGCTCTACCTGTAAAAAAACATGTTCACTTTTCCGAAGTTTGACTCTTTTTGACTGAAGGGATTATCTCTCCTATGTCTGGGGGATAAATTTAAACCTATTTTTAAATCTCTCTGATTATAGACTCTTGTGTTTATGGAAACTTGCACTTATTTAGGGGTATGATTTCATTTTGCCTTTTGAAAGGAGTCACTATCTACTTTACCCCTAGAGAAATAGAAACCTTTTCCCATTCTCTACCCAGCATGTGACATACCAGATAAAGATCTGGCAACTATCAAATTTTGTTTTATATAATGGGAGACAAATAAAATGATAGCAATAAAAGGAAAGTAAGTGACAAGGGAGCACATTTTTTAGGGGGCATAGGAAGAATCCAGAAGTTCACTGCTCATTCAGAGGGATATTTTTTCTTCTCACTAGAAGTGAGGAGAGAGGAAAACCTAGAAAGGATGAGCAATCAGTGGGAACTGTTTCCTCTCTCAGCTTTGAGTAGGGTGATGGTGGATGGATATGTCTTACTGAGTTTCTTTCATTATCTCATCAAACTTCACTCAACTCTTGGTAGTTTCTCTGGAACCTCACCAGTCCAGTCACTCCATCTGGTAACAAGAACCCATCAAAGCCTTAGAAGGAAGGATTGGGGAAGCAGGCATTCTGACAATAGATACACCACTTTGTCTTGCACATCCACATGGCACCAAATGGAGATCAAACTCTCCTCTACCAGCTTCTTTTTCCCAGAAGTCTTCAAAACAATCCTAGAAATTCATACTGACTGGAGAACTCGAGGATGGTATTTAGTCTTTCACCAAATATCACTGATTTCAATGCAAATCTTCCAGTATAGAGAAGGTAGAATTTTTATTTCCTCTGCAGTGTGATGCCAGATTCTAGCTTTCAAGTCAGAGAAGGGAATTGGGGGAGTAGGGAGAGTACAAATCTTTTATGTTGACGGAAGGGTAACAAAAAGTTTGAGATTTGGGGGATTGGAACTTTTAGATAAAGAAGAGTATTTCCTTAAAGGAAAGAACAAGATAGTCCATATTATCCTGGAACCAGAGGAGCCATGATGGTCAAAGCCACATTGTGGAGGGGTGAGGGACACAGATTGGTATCTTGCTATCTTGCCACCCTTGAGATTTCAGTGCAGACAATGGACCTCTGAAAGGAAGCAGAGTTGCCTATGGCAGCTCCAAAACCAGAACAGAACAGAAACAAACAAATAATAACCACTGGGGAGTCTAAGGCTTTAGAGTAGAATCATAACTAAATAGGAGAATCACTGGAATGTCAGGGTATTACTTGTATAGCAGCCCCAAATGTATTTACTCTCTGGGGAAATGCAAACCACAAGATGGCACAATTCCTCTAGGTAGAATCCTATGGGAGAGCTAGGGATTTCACTGGTATGTCAAAGAATTAACTGTTCCTGAAATACTACACAGTATCATAGATGTTTGGCTTAATTATTGCTAGATAGAATAATGAAAATCCCAAATTCAGTTTCTAAAGGAAACTACTGGGAATATTTTCAGAATATGTTTATTGGCAGTAGCCAATGAGTCTTACCTCCTAATACTTGCCTGAATTTATATAGTTTTAAGGTTTCCAAAGAGTTTTAAATATGTTATCTCATTTTATACTCATAACAACTTTGGGATATGGGTACTATTATTATCCTCTGAGGCTGACAGTCTTGCCTAGAGTTACATACCTAGTAAGTGTCTGAGGTCAGACTTGAGTTCAAGTTCTTCTCTGTGCTTTTAACACATTCATCTTCATTTTTCCTGAAGGGGACTAAAGACTATCTTCTACCTATAGGTATTTATTATCTTGACTACCCGTGAAGGACTTTGGGACCTCTTTTCCCAACAACTGTGGAAACATAAACATAAGCTCTCTCTGGTCAGTTGCTGGCAGTAAACTGCAGGTGGGGGCAAGGAGCTCAAAAAGAAAAAAAAATACCCTTTTATATCAGCCTCCAAAATTGGACTTGAGTCCTTAAGAGTTCAGAGGTTATTTTTGTCTTGCTTTGTTTTGGTGGGGGGGAGGGCGTTGATTATAGCTTACAATGTGTAGAATAGATCTCAACTTTTCAATACATTTAAAAATAAATAATACAGATGACAGCTTGTATTTGACTTTATAACCTGCTATAAGTGTTCTTTATCTTGATGAATATAATTTGACTTTAATTTTTTCTTAATGCTTGTAAAGAGATTTTCATAATGCTCTGTAATATTTTAGCAAGGGTTAGTTTAAATGACAATTTTCCCAACTTCAAATGAAATCTTGACATTTTCTATGTGATATGATATCAGGGTCCTATGACTACTGACAGTCAGGATCCTGTGACCACTGACACAAGCACATCTGAGAAAATAAGAAAGGGGAGAGAAAATGCTGTGGTAGTATTATATTTAAAACTTAACTGATCAAACTTAAATACTGAATTTATATAGAAATCTGCATTCCTTTCAATAGTTTTATGGTTGATTCATATATGTATGGCTTTGCCAGGCAGTGTATTTGCACTTTAAAAGGCAAGGATGATATCTTGTATCCACCTATACTACTTAGCGTAGTGCAGACCATTCAATGGACAAAGAATGTTTGTTAGTTGAATGAATGGATGGATGGAAGGAGGGAGGGAACCTGGATAGATGGATGGATGGATGAACATGGTCTCATAGATAGGGTTGAACTACTTTGTGAAGTGTGTGGGTGGGGGAAGCATTTTTCTAGGTAATAGATTAGTGAATTGGATTCTGTATAGTAAGTAGGTAGTCTTTATAAATTCTGTGCCCATTCTTCTCCATGCATCACATTTCATATGAGGAAGTTGAAGCTATTGAATTCCATTTGGAATACATCCAACACCAGGTAAATAATATTTAAGAATGTATTACTTCCTTTTGAGTTGAAAATTTGTGAAATCGGTTGATGTCTCAGTTTTCTCAACAGTAAAATAAATGTAAATGAGGTAACAGTGCTGGCCTTTCTCACAGAGAGATTTCTGAACACTAACCTAGGTACTAACACAAATAGTATTGTGTTGTGTGTGTGTGTGTGTGTGTGTGTATACACACATATTTTTGTATCTAATGGTAGCCTTCTCTAGGACAGGGTGGAGAAAGACAAGAAAAATAAAAAGAACATAGAGAACAAAAGAAAACTTAGAAGGAAGCACAGAAAAGCAGGGTAGGTTTGAAAACAATGTGTAATATTTATTACATAGTTTTTTTAAAAAAAAGTAAATGATGTGAAGTAGAAACTAGTGGTATTTATACTGAATCTTCTTTTTATGTCATGCCGTGTACATGAAAATATTTTTTCATTTGTCTTTTTGTATTTAAGTTCACAATACTGATTCTTCTGAGACTTTTGTGATCCCTAGTTTGACTTGGTTTAATTTCACCTGGAAAATACTGCAGTTAAACCTGCTATGATTAAAGGATCCTAAAAATAATCTTTTTTTCCCCACTGAAAGCATGAGAAAAGCCTCAGAGTACAAGTCAAAACAATAAACAATCTGTCACATTTGATGCTGTATTTACTGTTTTTGTTTTTAGTTAAACTCAGAAAAATTTGTCATGATGTATCCTCTTGAATTTCATTCTCTTTCTCCTCTCTCCAAAAAAAGTCATTTAAGAGCTGGAGATCCAGTTCTTACACTCATTCCCTCTCTTAAAAAAGTAGTTCTGGCTTAGTGTGCAGTTCCTCACACAAATTTTGAACAGGGAAAAATTGTTCAAGGTTTTTGGAAGTGGGTGGGAAAGTGGGTGGTTATGAAACTTCTGGCAAAATGTGAAAGCCAGAGAGGAGACAGCTCTGGAGAGAGCTGTGAAATTCTATTAATGGGTACCAAGGAGAGATTTTGTGGATACTTTAAATCATCTCAATATCTCTAGCTCTTCTTTTAAAAAGAAACATAGTAGATAAAGGATATGAGAAAAACATAGGCAAAAATCCTTTCCAAGTAGCATTTGGGAGGCTTTCGAACTCGGGGATTTAAATGGCCAAAAGAAAAGGATCGTGGAGACCTAGCATATCAACCAGTCTATTAACAAGCATTTATTAAGCACTTATTCTGTATGTATTCAGGGAAGACTAGCACCTCTGGTGTGAGGGCCTTTTCTGAGTGGCTCATCTATCTACCTTTGGTGTCCCCCCTTTCATTCAACTCTCACCTGTGACTCCAGGGAACTGTAGCATGAGCAGTGGCCACACCCCAATAAAACCATCTTGGCATACAGGCTAAATGAGTTTGATGGTAACTGAAAGGCTTCAAACCTGTCAGTGAATTAAAGGACCGACCTGAAGCATATGAAGACCCTCCCCACCTCCCAGCCAAAGACTGTTGAAGCAAGTTTGATCAGGTGCAAAAGTCATTCACTACATCCAAGGCCATCACCATTGCCCTGACTTTTGTCTTGTCAGATGACTCTGGAAGAGAGGGTGGTTCTGACAACTTTGTGCAACTCTGCCTCACTTAAATCCAATTTGTGGGCAAGTCGAGATATCACCCTCTACTGTCATTGGTCCTCTTTGAAAATGAAGGATAAAGAACTCTGTGCCAAAGATTTGTCTAAAAGCTAGGAATATAAAGCAAAACAGTGGTGTGTAGTGAGAATCCAGCTTCTGTTCTCTATAAAGAATGGCATTGGGAGGAGTTTGGTACTCCACCCTTTACTTCTGCAGTCAGAGGTTAGAGGAGACTGAGGGAGATGGTTTTCAATCAAGGCTTGTGTTAGATGCACAGTAGTGAGTTTAGAAGTGAAGGAACAAAGTGATGTGTTTGTCCTGGGAAGGGCATCTTTTTACATGGAATTGAAACTAGGCAGAGCAGTAGATACAAAGTGAAATAAAGGAAAGTAGGAGAAATTCGTCATTCTTTCTCCTACATTGTGAATATCTAATGTTGTATAAATGAGATATTATATTCATTTTGTTTGACCTCAGAAGGCAGAATTATGAGGGATGGTAGGTTTTTGAAAGTGGTGATTTAGGTTCAATGTGAAGAAAATCTTTCTAAATAGCAGAGTTGCCCCATATCTGGAATAGGTTGGCTCTAGTGGTAGAAAGTCCCCCTTCTTCCTAGGTTGAAAAATTTCATAGAGGGAATTCTCATTCAGGCTTAAGTTGAATTAAATGACCTCTGAGGTCTCTTCAAATGTTACATTCTTTGATAATGCAGATGTATTTGTCATTTACTCTTTTTGAATAGGGATAGTGCAAGAGTACCACCCTTCCTTCCTCATCATTGTGATTATCATCATCATCACATAGTTATTAAGTGCCTACTATGTTCCCAGCATTGTACTCAACATATGGGATACAATGATAGGCAAAAACAAAACAAAACAAAAAAACCCAGACCCTGTCTGTCCTCAAGGAAGCCATAGTCTGATGTAGGAGACAAACAAAACAACAATGAGGTAATTTGCATGGGGAGATATTTTTGGTTTTGTTTTTCTTCTTCCAATAAGAAAGGTTTAAAAAGTCATTAAAATTATTTTTTTGCCTCAGGGCTCAGAATTTCTAGCTAAGGCTTGTATTCAATATTTTATCATCTAGGGAGACAAAGACTAGTAAAGAATAACAGTCTTGTTTGATATAAAATTCATTTGACAGTAACCTAGAATGTTCTTATCAGCCAATACCATCAGAGAATAGTAATAGCATTAATTTAAAGTGACTAAATTTTTGTCATTGCAGGAAATATGTCACTGATTATCTGTGGATAGTTCATCCCACCAAAGTGACAGCAAAGGGCTGAGTAATTCTATTTTCCCTAAAGTCCTACACCTATTACAATGAGTCTTTTGCAGAGAGTTTGTTTAAAGAATTATTGGGGGTGGGGAAGCTGTAGGAACACATTCTTGTATCTGAATGTAAAAAATTCATAGACATTGTAAAGTGTTCAGCACAAAGCCTAGCACATATTAAGTGCTATATAAATGTTAGCTATTTTTATGTAGTTAGGTATGAAAGCAATTTTATAAATGATGCAAATATTTTAATGGAGATATGAATAATAGCCAAGATTTCTATAGAGCTTTAAGTTTCATATAGCACTTTACACATATATCTCTTTTTATCCTTACAAAATTCTTGTAAAGTAAATGTTACTATTTTATAAATCAGGAAACTGAGTCTGAGAGAAGATAAGAAACCTAGGCTAATAAAATTAAGTATGTGTGTGAAGCAGGATTTGAACTCAGGTCTGTCAGACTCAATATGCCCCATCTAATTGTTTCATAGTCAAAAGAATATGTGGAAATCTTTTTATCAATTAGCTGTGTTTGCTTAAACAAATAAAAAGCCTCAATTTACCCACCTAATTCTCTGTAGGTTCCTCCACCCATGGCCTCTAGCTCTCCAATGCCTTCTGATCCCCACAGTACCCTACTACCAAGCAACTACTCAGTGATTCCTTGCCCAACATCTTTGGACCTGATTCTCTAGGAAAGCTGACCTTTCCTACTCAATGACCAATCCCTCCAACCCACAGAACAGTTAAAACTTACCTTAAATTAGTGTTAGATGATCACTTTCTATGACATTTAATTAGTGTTCTTAGGACTTGTACTGAACCTGCAAATTCTACTGTTGACCCTAACGTTCCTTCTAATGTATTGTTTTGAAATTAAAACTTTAAACATAGATTTTATAGATCATTTTCTGTTAGGTTTAACTCTTTATTATAACCATGCCCCTTGTTATTTGTTCTGCATTCTTGAAGAGAACCAATGATATTAGGAAAGTGATGTCTTGACTTGCAAGTGAATTGGATTCAAGTGAGACAGGACTGTGCAAAGTCACCAGCCTCACTTTCTCTTCTGGAGCCATCTGGGTTCAGTGGCAAGATATAGATCAAGACCTATTTAAACTAAGTTATTTTCCAGGTCTCAGTTTGTCTGAGGCAACACCCATTTAGTGATTTAAGACTAGGTAAGAAATAAGGCAAAAAATTGGCTTCTCTTACCTTGTCAAAAAACAAACAAACAAACCATCAATCTGAGAAGGGAAGACCCCCAGAGTTTATGGCAAAAACAGAAACAATTGCTATTTACCTCTGAGCCAAACATGCCCTTCATACAGCTGATAATATCCTTCTGTTGCTATTCTTTAAATTTGCTATTTATGCTTCTAATAGTTTTAAATGCTAATATCACTACTAATGCTGCTGTAGATTTTCTTCAATTAAAAGTAATTTGATTAGTTTTTAATGGTATTTTTTGGATCCAGTATCAGTAATTAAGAAAGGAATAAGTAGGCTTTTAACATATAATTGAAATTATTTCCACAATTATAGAAATTACTGCTGCATACAATTGTGATTATTTGAAAGATACCAAACAGTAAAAAATCTCACAACAAATGAAATCACTCATAGTACCACACTTCCCATAATACATACAGAATAATTTTTATATCATTTTTTTGGATTCAATTTATGTTAGGATGATTTAAAGCACATATGACATTTTAATGTGTATGTTATGTACTTGGAAGTTATTTTTAGGTCTTTATTAATTTGTTCATTTACTTGATTTTACAAGAGTCAGTTCCCCAATTCTTTGAGTTTCAAATTTTCTTCCTCTTCCTCCTCTCCCACCCTCCATAGGGACATACAGTCAGGTATAGGATCTGCAGATTTTCACATTTTCACATTAGACATTGATCAGGTTATAAAGAAGGATTGTATCAGATGGAATGAATGATGAGAAAGAGGAAACCAAACCAAACAAGAAAAAGAAAGAGAGCGGGTAATTTGCTTCAATCTGCATTCAAACTTTTTCTAGTTCTTTCTCTGAATGTAGACATATTTCTTCATCATGAGTCTTTTGGAGTTTACTTGTAGCCCTACATTTCTGAGAAGAGTCTGGTCTATCAAAGTTGGTTGTCACACATAGGTTTTATCTGTAATTGTGTACAATTTTTTCCTGGTTCTGCTCTTCTCAATCAGCATCAGTTTGCATAAGCCTCTCCAGGTAGATATGAAGTCCATCTGCTCTTCGTTTCTTATGGTGCAATAGTATTCCATTACATTCATATACCATAACTTGTTTAGCCATTCCCCAATTGATGGGCATCCCCTTAATTTCCAGTTCTTTGCCACCACAAAAAGAGCTGCTAAAATTTTTTTTGTACATATGGGTCTTCCTCCTGCTTCTATGATCTCTTTAGGATACAACCCTAGAAGTAGTATTTCTGGGTCAAAGGATATGAAATTACTTATAGCCCTTTGGCCATAGTTCCATATTGCTCTCTAGAGTGATTGGATCAGTTCACAACTCCACCAGCAATGTACTAGTATTCCAATTTTTCCACATCCTCTCCAGCATTTATCATTTTCCTGTTTTGTCATCTTAGCCATTCTGAATGGTGAGATGTGGTACCTCAGAGTTGTTTTGATTTGCATTTCTCTAATCAATAGTAATTTAGAGCATTTTTAATATGCTTATAGGTATCCTTAATTTCTTCCTCTGAGAACTGTCTGTTCATATCCTTTGACCATTTATCAATTGGGGAATTAGTTATTTTTTGCATGCTACTTTTCTTAATATTAATTTTCCGCTGTATTTTGTGTAAGAATCCCCATCTCAGAACATCTTCTCTCTCTATATATTCATTTTCAGTGTAGATTAGATATGAAATAATGATTTTTGCTCTAATTTTTATATGCTAATATTACCTCCCCTAAATTGTAAGTAAATTGTAAGCAGAGGGACCATGTCTTTGACATTTTATATAGTTTAACTTCTCCCTCCATCTTTGCTGCTCTTTTCTCCCTTCAGGGAGTTCCTCCCAGAGCTTCTGTCTTGAGAAAGGGACCAACTATCTTTCATTCTATGGATTTCACCACTATACCCCTACTTAAGTGCCTTCCATCTCCCCTTATGCATTGTTTTCTCCCATTAGAATGGGGGAAAGCAGAAATAGTTTTTCTTTTTTGCTTCTATTTATTTCTCCACTGCTTAGCCAATACCTGACACATATTATATACTTTACAAATGCTTGTTGACTTGAATAGTAGGTATATCAACCTTTTTCATAGCAACAGAATTTTTGTTTTTCTCTTCTCAGTGACTGAGGAAATTGGTGGGAAGAAATGTGGGCTTCATCCCTCTCTTTCAGAGAAACTTAGGAGACATGGCCCATCATTTCTAATGTGACTTCACCCAACTGCCAAGCAGTTGGGTTTCCAAATGGATGGTGACCAAGTAGGAGGTACGTGCCAGAGAGAAGGGAAAAAATAAATGGGATAGACTCACCCTAACCCAGAAAGGAATGGGTCTGGAGATAGATAATTTAATCATGGTGGTTCTAATAGTTGCCTAAGAAGACATTTTTATAAAGGATAGTTTTGGGAAAATTTGAGTGTAAAGAGTAGATCATTTTATATGGCCTGAAGGCACTCAGTCCCTGGATATGGAAAAGTTTCAAAATTCCTAGACATCCTAAAAGAGTTTTATACAAGTTACCAGATGATAGAAACTAATGCATTAGCACATAATTTGCAAGAATAATGAAGTATTATCATAAGGTGTTTGATCATGTGCTTTTTCTCACTGATGACTACAAGGCAGGTAAGATTCTCCCTGGTTTAGGCCCATCTTATTCCTCTCCTCCATGCCCAAACAAACAAAAGCAAAAGCAAACTAAATGGCTTATGATGTCTTAGAATTTTTATTTCCCCGTCATAGAGCAATATCCCAGGGTCTTTCTACCACGCATATACCCATATAATGAATTTGAATTTGTCTTAATTAGTTGATTTGTTAGTACCTTTAGGGATTATTGCCCTAAATTTTCCTTTAAAATGTAAAATACAAGAGAAGAGGATATAGAAGATAAAGATACTAATTTTTCTTTGAGCTAGAAGCAAACAAAAGTAATTGAAAAAAAAGATAATATCAAGCAAAAGAAGGGAAAATAAATTGTATTTAAAAGTAAATCCTATTACTGTACCTGGGCTAAAAGTTTCTACAGAGCAAGGCCATATGTAAAAATGCACAAAATAAACCATTTTGTGTTGTGACAACACTCCACGAGATGCAGTATGTCATAGTGGAGAGAGAGCTGACCTCAGAGTCAGTAGAGACCTGTGTTCACATTCATCCCTCCCACTTCTGAAGCATAGTATGATCATAGGCAAATCACTTAACATCTTCACTCCCTCAAGGCAACTCAAGATTAAATATTTCTGAGTAGAAACTGATTGACATTGGTAGAGGGAATTTTCTCACCAGGATTTTTTTATATGCAAGTAGTCACTAGACCAGTCCTAAAAAATAAACATGCAAAAGAAACAAAAGAAATTGGGCGTAAGAAATGTCTTATATACATTTGGCATCTGGCAGCTTGACCGAGCATTGGAAATTATATTTGAATTATTAGAGCAGTAAATCTCAATTCTTAGGCTAGGACTGTTACGTGTTACACTTTCAGTTTTCATGACAAATGTTGAAAAAAGCATTAGAAGAACCATTGGGAATTATGTATTGCGGTACCTATCCCCATAAAAGCATTTCACTTATATTTTGAAGATAATAACATCCATGTAGAAAACATTCAAAATTACCCGCGTGCTATGATGTGAGGTTTTTCGCTTTGCCCTGGAAATGACAATATAAAATTAAATTGATTTTTAGGGCAGTGGTGCATGCAATTCTTTGCGTCTGGGCAGCCAGCATCTCACTGGGGCTCTCCAAGGGGATTAAAGTTTATTCAAGGAAATATTTAATGTAATAATGTAGATCAGGCATAGGACAGATTTTGTTTTATTTTCTTCTACTACAAACAAATGCTTAAAACACAAAAAACTTACAAATATGCATTGACAGATATTTTAAACATGAAACAATAACCCACAACTTCTATTATATTCTCCCAGGAGGTTCAAAATTAAATTACTAAATCATAAAATACTTGATGTTATACTGAACAAACATTTCACCTTCATCTCATTCATCTTCTGGTAAGCCAGAGGATGTCATAGGCTCATCCTTCTAGTATGGGCCCATCCTTTTTGTCTGAGTAGTTATTCTATCATCAGGACCCAGGAACTCCTGACATCTCGACACATGAAGTTGTCACCAAGACTAGAAATACCCATCTTAGGATGACTTAGGGGTACCTATGTATAGGGCAAGAAACACAAAGCAGAAGAGACTACCAGAATCTTGAGATACCACTTCAGGAAGACTGAGATAATATATAATATTACTGCTATATGGTGAGGAGCCATCGTAGCTATGGAAAAGGAAAGGATGAATGGGAAGAGAAAAATTTCCTCTCTGCCCCCAAATGAAGTTAAAGGGCAGTTGGAATTTCTTTTTAAAAATTAATTAATCTTTAGTTTTAAACATTCATTTTCACAAGATTTTGAGTTTTGAAATTTCTCCCCATCTTTCCCCTCCACTCTACCCCAAGATGGTGTGCATTCTGATTACCAATTTTCCAAGTCTGCCCTCCCTTCTATCACCACTCCCCCCTTATCCCCTTTCTCTTTATTTTCTTGTAGGGCAAGAGAGATTTCTCAACCTCATTGCCTGTATATCTTATTTCCAAGCAGCATGTAAAAACAATTTTTTTACATTTGTTTTTAAAACACTGAGTAACCAATTCTCTCCCTTCTTCCTTTTTCATCCACCTTCATTGAGAAGACAAACAATTCAGTATAGTTTATAAACGTGTATTTATGCAAAACACTTCCATAATAGTCATGTTGTAGAAGACTAACTATGTTTCCCTCCATCCTATCCCATCCCACACTAATTCTCTTTTCTCCTTTGACCTTGTCTATTTTCAAAAAGGTGCTTGTTTCTGAATGCCCCCTACCCAAAACTGCCTTCCCTTCTATCATTCCTCCCCTTATTTTCTTCCCCACTTAGTTTCCTGTAGGATAAGATACCCAGTTGAGTGTGTATGTTATTCTGTCTTTAAGCCAAATCCAATGAGAGTAAGGTTCACTGATTCCCTCTCACCTTCCTCCTCTTTCTGTACATTGTAAAAGCTTTTTCTTCCCTCTTTTATGTAAAATAATTTGCCCCATTCTATCTCTCCCTTTCTCCTTCTCCCAGTATATTCCTCTCTCACCCCTTAATTTTATTCTTTTCTATATCATCCTTTCATAGTCAACTCACCTGGTATTATCTATTGGTCTATCTATCTATCTATCTATCCATCTATCTATCTATTTCCGCCAACTACCCTAATACTAAGAAAGGACTCATGAGTTACAAATATTATCTTTCCATGTAGGAATGTAAACAGTTCAACTTTAATAAGTCCCTTATTATTTCTCTTTCCTCTTTAACTTTTCATGCTTCTCTTAAGTCTTTTATTTGAAAATGAAATTTTCTATTCAGGCCTAGTCTTTTCATCAGAAATGCTTAAAAATCTTCTATTTCATTATATGCCCATTTCACCTGAAGTATTATACTCAGTTTTTCTGAGTAAGTGATTCTTTGTTTTAATCCTATCTCCTCTGACCTCCAGAAAATCATATACCAAGCCCTTCTATGCCTTAATGTAGAAGCTTCTAGGTCTTGTGTTATCCTGATTGTTTTTCCACAATACTCAAATTGTTTCTTTCTGGTGGCTTTCAATATTTTCTCCTTGACCTGGGAACTCTGGAATTTGGATACAATATTCCTAGGAGTTTTCTTTTGGGGATCTCTTTCAGGAGGTGATTGGTGGATTCTTACAATTTCTATTTTACTCTCTGTTTCTAAAATATCAGGGCAGATTTCCTTGATAATTTCTTGAAAGATGATTTCTAGGCTCTTTTTTTATCATGGCTTTCAGTAACCCAATAATTTTAAAATTATCTCCCTTGGATCTATTTTCCACATCAATGTTTTTTTTCTAATGAGATATTTCACTTTGCTTTCTATTTTTTCATTCTGTTTTATTGTTTTTTTAATGTTCTGTTTTATAATTTCTTGATTTCTTATAAAGTCATTAGTTTCCATTTTCTCCATTCTAATTTTGAAGGAATTATTTTCTTCAGTGAGTTTTTGAACCTCCTTTTCCATTTGGCCAGTTCTACTTTTTAAGGCATTCTCCTCATTGGCTTTTTGGGCTTCTTTTTCAATTTGGGTTAGTCTGTTTTTTAAGGTGTTATACTTTGACAGTATACTTTGCAAGTATGTACATATAGATGATGAAGTTGACTCACACTTTGCCAAAACTAGTTCAGTGTTTGGGAGACCACAAGGGAAAGTGTGAAAGAGAAGAGGCATCAGATTGCATACCAAACTGAAGGTCTACAAAGCCATTGTGCTGACTTCATTGGCATCCATGGAAGAAAAAAAGGAAGGAAAGAAGGAAGGAAGGAAGGAAGGAAGGAAGGAAGGAGGGAAGGAAGGAAGAAAGGAAGGAAAAAGAAAGGAAGGAAGGAAAGAAAGAAAAAAGGAAGGAGGGAAACAAGGAAAGGAGGGAGGGAGAGAAAAGGGAGAAGGGAGGATAGGACAAAGGAAACTTAAAACCATCATAAAAGTTACTGTGTACTCTTTGAAAACAATCATAAGCATATAAGTGCAATATATTTATGGTATTGGTAGCTGTCTAATATATAGGTATGAGCAGCCCAAATATGGCATGGATAGATATGTGATCTAGGATCTGATCTATACTGTATCTAAGGGAACTTCAACTTCTATCTTTCTAATAAAAGCTGCTTAGATGGGAAGGGAAATGCAGGGTCTAGGATCACTATGACTAGGTACTTGTGTTTGGCAATACAATGTTATTTGAGGGGGGTGATATTAGAAGCTGGGGGATCAGGAATGCTTACATAAAGACAGGGACATTTGGTCTTGGTCTTAAAGGAAATTAAGAAGTCAGAGATAGAGGTGAGGGGGAGTGACTTCCAGGCATGAGGATGGATCCCATGCAAAGGCATGGGCATGGGAAATGGAATGCTGTATAAGAAATAGTAACCTGGTCAGAAGGATTAAAGAGGGAGGGAATAAGCACTTATTAAGCACCTAGTGTGTATGCAAGATTGCCTGACTTTTCTTTTATATCTTCAGTGTCTGGCATAGTGCTAGGCTCATAATAGCTACTTAATAAATGGATGTTGATTTCTTAATACTTACAGAAATGAAAAATAATAATCCCTGCCAACAAGAAGTTTATAATTATGGAAATGAATTGTGTTGTTGTGAGGTACTTTCACTCTTCTATCTACCAGCGGGTAAAAATTCTAGCTCAGGCCCTCATCACAGTTCTACTTGCATTATATCTTTCTACATACCACATATGTGTATATACATCACATGCATATGTGTGTATACACACATATATAATAATTATATATATTTGAATATGTTCACACATACTTGCACCTCATTTACACATGGACATAACATGTGCAATATACATATGTATACACATACACATTCATACATGCACATATTTATATATATAGTCTAGGGTTAGAATAAGTTTGGAATTTGGAATAAAAGGCATTCTCTTGGACTGTTCTTAAGGGCCTCATAACACTGAGCTTACTATATTCAGCTTAGCTCCCTTCTACCAGAATCTTATATCACAAAAGACCCCAAAAGGTTTATTCTGTTTTTCTTAGAAGGAATATTGAGGACTATTAGGAAGTCAGAATTTTGCCTCCTCTCCTCTCCTCTCCTCTCCTCTCCTCTCCTCTCCTCTCCTCTCCTCTCCTCTCCTCTCCTCTCCTCTCCTCTCTTCTCCTCTCCTCTCCTCTCACAAAGGTTTCAGGCTGTGGTAGAGCTAAATTCTGAGACTGATGTTCAGCCCTCTCAAGGGCAACACTATCATTCCAGTCATTCGCATCCAAAACATCACTGTTATCCTTGACTTCTCATTCCCACTCATCTCACATATGTAATCAGTCACCAGATCTTGTTTCTATATACACAACACCCCTTACAACTTTCTCTCCATCCACACAGCCCCCATTCTAGTTCAGGCCCTCATTACAGTTCTACATGCATTACACTGTATTTCAAAAGTCTTTTATTTGGTCTACCTTCCTCAAACCTTAACCTGTTCCAATCCAACTACCACACAGTTGTCAAAGTGATTTCCCTAAAGTACAATTTGATTTCATCATTAATCTACTCAATAATCTTCAACAGATCTCTGTTGCCCCTAAAAGTAAGTATATGTAAATTCATCTTTTTGGTATTTAAATTGCATTAGAATCTAGCCTAACTTCCATTTTTTTTTTTTTTTGCCTTTTGGAGGGCAATTGGGGTTAAGTAACTTGCCCAAGGTCACACGGCTAGGTTTTTGTTTGTGTGGATTAAGTGTCTGAGGCCGGATCCAAACTCAGGTCCTTCTGACTCCAGGGCCGACACTCTATTCACTGTGCCACCTAGCCACCCCTAACCTCCATTTCTACTCTTAGTAAATATTTACTTCTTTTCACAACTCTATGACCTAATAAAATAAAATATTATTTTAAAGTTCTTAATAGGGTGCCTGGCACATAATAAATGCTTAATGAATGGTTTTCCCCCCTACCCCCAATCATTCTGACCAGAATACCCTTCCTCATACAACACTCTATTTTCTATTTCCATGCCTGGAAGTCGCTTCCCCTCACTTCTACTTCTTAGACTTCCTAATTTTCTTAGAGACCCAGTTCATATGTGTCCATCTATATGTAAGTTTTTCTGATCTCTGAGTTGCTAATATTCCTTCCAAATAATGTTGTGTCTACTTTGTATGTAACTTTATCCACAGGTAATCTCTCCAAATAGAATTCAAGTTCCTAAAAAAATAGGAATTGTTTCACTTCTGTCTTACATCTGCAGTGTCTGGCATAGCACTAGGCTCATAAGAACTACTTAACAAATGAATATTTATTAATATCCACAAAAATGAAAAAAAAATACAAATTCTTTCAATGAAGAGTTTATAATTATGAAAATGAATTGTAGTGTTATGAGGTAAATGAATTCTCCTAACTGGAAGGTACATTGTGTGCATGTGTGTGTTTGTGTGTACATATGTGCATGTATGTCATTGCTAATTTTTTTTTTAAAGCAATTGGGGTTAAGTAACTTGCCCAAGGTTACACGGCTAGGTTTTTGTTTGTGTGGATTAAGTGTCTGAGGCCGGCCCCGAACTCAGGTCCTTCTGACTCCAGGGCTGGCGCTCTATTCACTGCGCCACCTAGCCGCCCCTGTCATTGCTATTTTATCTTGGGTATGGGTAGTGGCAGAGTGCATACATGGAGTCAAAAAAAACCTCTGGGTTCAAATCCCATTTCTGATACTCTCTATGTGAACATGGGCAAGGCAATAAGCCCTTAGCTTATAGGGGCCATGCCTCATGGTTTCACTGAGTTGAAATCTTAAAATCAAATTTGGAAATACTTGCAGAGCATGTAAATAGTCAATTTGGGATAAAAGAGCTTAAGCAAAGCATAATAATTAGTGACCCCACTGCTGGAAGGTCTGGTCAAAGTCTGAATCTTTTTTTGCTCAGTGAACTAGAACAGAGTCATTAACTCCCTTTTGCATCAGATTCTTCATGTGTAACATGGAAATGACAGGATAGGTGTAAATTGCTGCAACAAATAGCTATAGCAAATGACCATTTATTTCGGTTACACAAATAGAAGGTGTTTTATAAATGCTTTTAAAACTGTGGTCTATTGTTCATGTTGTATTACTTGAAGGCATTTCTTGAATTTTACCAAAATATAAAACATCCTGCAATGTCTGAAAATGACATGTGGGAGAAAAAAATATGTTGCATCGTACTAAAGGTTGTTAGCTTTCTGCATACTCCTAGAGCATTGAAAATAATAAGTGTGGTCCCTATGGGTCAGGACAGAGATGATGTAGAAAAAAGCATACTTGCCAATTGTTGTATTACTCTATCAATATTTTTGAACCTCTAGACTAAGAAATTAATTTCCCAAAAGAGCAGTAGAGAGAATGAAAATTCACAAAAGCTTTCAACACTTTCTCTTCATCTTGAAAATAATTCCTTTTGGAGGGTAACTTTTATTGACTTCCTCCCTTAGCCCCCAAGTTATCTGAGTTCAGGTCTTCTGATTGGAAACAATGACAGACTTCCTAAATTTGTAATATTTATATGTAGACTTCCAGGCTTTTAAGGGTTCTCATTTGTACTGTATGTTATTCTCATTAAGTGTGAGATTGAATCTAAAGATAAACACTCCTAGATAGTGCACACACACAAAAAATACAAAACTACTGCTTCTTGTAATATGATTTTATTTATATTATTACATCTGTTCCATTAAGACATTGGATAAGATCTTAAGTTGTGATGTAATAGATGGTAAGCCATGATTTCAGTTGGGAAGTCCTGAGTTCAAGTTCTGCTACTGACACATTGAAGTGATATGACCATGGACAAGAAACCTGGCATCTCAGTGCTAGACCAGTGGTATCAAACTCAAAAAGAAATGGATGCCTGTTGGTTACATATTGACTTTGAAAACCACAAATTAACACTATCTATATTTGATTGCATTTTAAATTAATTTTACTAAACATTTCCTAATTATATTTTAATCTGGTTTCTAAGAAACCAGTGTTGGAATTCTCATGCAGACTACAGGTCTGAGTTTGACCCTTCAGTTCTAGACAAGTCTTTAAAACAATAAGTTGCAAAAGTTACTAATCCACCTAAGTGTAAGGAAGTCCCTGCACTGATGAAAACATATGCCCTGCAAAGAATTAGAAACTGAGGGTATGTCCATCAAGTGGGGAATGACTGAATAAGTTGTAGTAAATGAATGTAATGGAATACTGTTGTTCCATAAGAAATGATAACCAGGTGAACTTCCGAAAAACCTGAAAAGACTTACATGAAGTGATGCTGAGTGAAGTGAGTAGAACCAGGAGAACATTGAACCCAGTAGCAGCAACAATGTATGATGATTAACTTTGAAATACTTAACTCTTCTCAACAATAAAACAATATAATTTCAAAAGACTAGTGTTGGAAAATGATAACCACATCCAGAGAAAGAACTATGAAGTCTGAATGCAGATACTATTTTCACTTTTTTTTTGTTCTTTCTTTTCTTTTCTTTTCTTTTTTTTTGTTCTTTCATGGTTTTTCCCTTTTGTTTTTTTTTTCTTAACATGCCTAATGTAGAAATATGGTTAATATTAATAATTTGAATGTCCATGCATAACCTCTATCAGATTGCTTGCTCTCTTGAGGATCAGGGAGGGGAGAGGAGGAAAAAAATTGGAACTCAAAATTTTACAAAAATAAATATTGAAAACAATCTTTACATGTAATTAGAAAAATATACTATTAAGGATAAGTTTGAAAATATTAACTTAAAATTAATAAAATCAATTGGCTTCTTAAAAAAAAGAAATCATAAAGGGGTGGCTAGGTGGCACAGTGAGTAGAGCACTAGCCCTGGAGTCAGGAGTACCTGAGTTCAAATCCAGCCTCAGACACTTAACACTTACTAGCCATGTGACCTTGGGCAAGTCACAACCCCAATTGCCCTACCTTCCCCCCTCCAAAAAGCAAAAAGAGAAAAATAGAAATAATATTCTCTGAACAAAATCACAAGAAAGGAAAAAGAAAGCAATATTCTAAACTGAAAGGCAGATTGGTGTCATAGTGGATAGATTGCTTTAAATACTTACAAGGTAATCTGGATTTAAAACTTGCCTCTATCACTTATTGGTTATGCAACCAGAGGCAAACCATTTAAAGATTAGGCATCTTCATCTTTGATTTGGAGATGATAATAGCTGTGGTAGGTACTTCACAGGTTTGTTACAAGACTCAAATGAAACAAATCATAGGAAGTGCTTTGCAAACTTTAACCAATATATTAATATCAGTTACTCTTGTTAGTAAATACCAAATATATTTAGCTTTCCTAATTATAAATACCAAAGTAACTTTTGATAGTTATTATTTACTAGGTTCCTAATGCCCCATTGGTCTCATAAAATCAGTAGTAACAGATTTTGTGCTGATTCCTTTTTACCCTATTGGTATTCTTTATGTTTTTACTCTAGTTCCTAGCCACTTTCTGTCTCTGAAATTTGTAAACCCCACCCCCCTGCCATGATTCTGTGTAAAAAGTTCATGCCTAAAGTCTATTACTGTAAATTTTTGTTTTGATTGTGGTATGCTAATGTATGTTGCCCTTAGGTTTACCTCTGTAGAATCTTTTTAACTGTAGATCTTCTACCCAAACTTTCCCCCTCTTTTCCCTTGTTGTGTTACTCTGGATTCCTTTCTCCATAGCATCCTTTTTTCATATAGTTTTAGTTCAATTTGGCGTCTTCTTGCATTTCTGACCCCCCACCCTCCTACACTCTGTCTTACTCTCTATTCTGCCCAAGCATCTCTTTTGACTGAACTCTTTGTCTTCGTCGCCCACTCCCAACTCCATGCCTTGTTTTCCATTGCCCTTTATGCCTAGAACTGCCACCCACTAACATTCACAGACCTCCTTCCAAAACTCCTGCAAAACACTTCCCTTGAAGGCTGGAGATCCTGCTACCTCTCTCTTCTCTTTTGTGTCTACACATTACAAACCTCTTTGCTTCTTCATTTGTTTGTGTACATCTTACTGTTTGATGAAGTTTTCATTTTCTGCATTCATTCACTCATTCTAATAAACATGGAGAAGAACCTACTATACTCAAAATACTATGATTTATGCATATTCATCTATTTGAGCATCTATCTCACACACACACACACAAACACACACCTCCTTTCTTTCAATAAACTCCAGTGGCTCCCTATTACCACTAAGACCAAATATGAAATCCTATGTTTGCCTTTTAAAGGCCTTCATAAGATGATCCCATCATATTTTCCCAGTATTCCTTCCCCCATCCCACAATCTCTCATCTAGTGACACTGACCTCCTTGCTGTTCCTCAAATAAGACACTCCATCTCCAGAATCCTGGCATTTTTTTTTTTAAACAAATGCTTTATTAACTTCTGTTTTACATCATTCATTTCCACCATATTTTGAGTTACAATCATTTTCCCCCCATTATTCCCCTACCCAACCTCCCAGAATAGTAGTCCCACAAGATATCACTTCCTCCAATCTGCTCTCTCCCATACCTTCTCCCATACCCCCATCGACTTTTCCATTAGAGGAAGGTGAATCTTTGTGTCCCAATGCCTGCACATCTTATCTCCCTATTACAAGAGAAAGAGTATTACTAATAGTATTTATATATATTTGAAACATTTAATGTTAAGACCTCAAATTTCAGATCCATTTCCTTCCTCCCTTGTCACCCATTCCTTCTTGGGAGATAAGCAATTCAGTATATGTTGTACATGTCTAGCTATGCAAAACATTGTCATAGTAGATATATTGTACAAGGCTGCTTATAATTCCCTCCCACTCATCCCACCCCCCACCTGGTCCATTCCCTACATGATCCTGTCCCTCTTCTATAGTGGGTACTTCCAACCTCCCCTCCCCCAAGGATGCCCTCCCATCCATCATCCCTCCTCTCATCCCCCTTCCCCCTATCCTGCTGCAGGTTGAGATATCCCATTTAGTATGTATGTCATTTTCTCCCTGAACCAAATTCAATGGGAATGTGGTTTTGTCTTTTTAGCCTTCCTTATTCTCCCCCTCCTTTGCAACCACTTCCCCTTGCTTCTTCTACATGGGATAGTTTACCCTACCCTGTCTCTCCCCATCTCCTCTTGCCACTTTCCTCTCTCACCTCATAATTTCATCCCTTGAGTATTCTCCCTTCCCAACAAATTCAACCTATGCCCTCTATCCATATATAACTGTAACCATATACACACACATTCACATATGTATTCATATGACCACACCCCCTTCTTCCATTATTTTCATAGTGAGAAAGATATCATCAGTCACAGTTATTGCTTTTCCATATAGGAATGTAAATAGTTCAACTTTGATAAGTTCCTTTTGATTTCTTTTCCCTGATTACCTTCTCAGGCATCTCTTACTTCTTGCGTCTGGATGTCAAATTTTCTGTTCAACTCTGGTTTTTTCCTCAAGAATGCTTGAAAGTCCTCTATTCCACTGAATGACCATATTTTACCCTGAAACAAAATACTCAGTTTTGCTGGGTAGGTGACCCTTGGGTTCATTCCCAGTTCTTTTGCCCTCTGGAATATCATATTCCATGCCCTTCGATCCCTCAGTGTAGAAGCTGCCAGGTCCTGGCCATTCTGATTGTGTTTCCACAATATTGAAATTGTTTCTTCCTGGCTGCTTGGAGTATTTTCTCCTTGATCTGGGGATTCTGGAACCTGGCTATAATATTCCTGGGAGTTTTCTTTTTGGGATCTTTTTCAGGAGGTGATCTGTGGATTCTTTCAACCTCTATTTTGCCCTCTGGATCTAAAACATCAGGGCAATTTTCCTTGAGAATTTCTTGAAGGGTGATTTCTAGGTTCTTTCTTTGATCATGGCTTTCAGGTAGTCCAATAATTTTTAAATTGTCTCTCCTGGATCTATTTTCCAGGTCAGTGGTTTTTCCCATGAGATATTTCACATTGCCTTCTATTCTTTCATTTGTTTGGATCTGCTTAACAGTATCTTGATTTCTCATAAAGTCACTAGCTTCCATTTGCTCCAGTCTAACTCTGAAGGAATGAATCTCCTCAGTGAACTTTGAGATTCTTTTTCCATCTGGCAAATTCGACTTTTTAAGGCATTCTTCTCCTCATTGCCCTTTTGGGCCTCCTTTGCCATTTGAGTTAGTCTATTTTTTAAGGTGTTGTTTTCCTCAGTCAGGCTGTTGACCCTCATTTCATACTTTTCCTGCATCCTTCTCATTTCTCTTTCCAATTTTTCCTCCACTTCTCTTATTTGATTTTTAAAGTCCTTCTTAAGGTCCTCTATGGCCTGCAACCCGTTCATGTTTTCCCCTGGGGCTTTTGGAGCAGGACTTCTGACCTCACAGTCCTTTTCCCGCTCTATGCCCCCAAAATAGGAGTCTAGGGTTGCATTTTTCTGTTTCCTTTGCCTTGGCATGTTGCCACTTAATTGCTTGACTTTTGGGCTTGTTGCCACACTATGGCTTTAAGGCCAGATAGAGGAATTTTCGTCCCGAACGTGTGGGGGGCAACTTCCGTTTCTGGCAAGCTGTAAACCCACCCACAACTTCCACCCTAGATCACAATCCAGATCCAGGGAGGTTAAAGCAAGAGCGATTGCCCCCCAAGACTGATCGCTGGATCTCCCCACAATTTGTAGGCTGGGAGCCAGACCTGCCTCTGAAAACTACAAAATGGCGTGTCTCCTCAGTGGCTTCTAGCCCCCAGGGGAGGGAGCTGACGCATTCCCCAAATACAGGCCCCAAAGTCCATAGGACACTAACCTCTTACTTTGTCCTAGGCATGTCTATGTTGATAATTCTGGAATCGCCACAGCTCCTGGGGTTCTGGGGTTCCTCCAGCCAGCTGCTGGCCCTGCCGCCCTGGAGCTAAAACCTCAGCTCACGCGGACCTGGGCTCGGCTCGGCTGGGCTCCTGCGCTCTGCGCTCTGTGCGCTGCTGGCTCCCAGACCGCTGCGCTGGTCCTTCCTGCAGGGTGCTGGGCTGTCCTCAGCGGGAGGTTAGCTTCTCTGTGTCGTTCTATGGGTGCTGGGGCGCCAGAAGTTGTTCACAGTCCTTTTTTACATAGTTTGTGGGGAATCTGGGGGCAGAGAGGCTTGGAAGAGCTGTTTCTACTCCGCCATCTTGGCTCCGCCCCCGAATCCTGGCATTTTTACTGGCTGCTCCCTATGACTGGAATGCTATTCCTCTTTACCTCTTCCATCTTCCTTTCAAAATCAAATAAAATCCTATCTTGTAAGAAACCTTCAGCTGTCCTTCTGCTGATGCCTTCCCTCTATCAACGATGATCTCTGGTTTTTCCTGTCTATATCTTGTTACATCTTGTTTGGATATAGTTATGTGCCTATTGTCTCTCCCATTAGATTGTGAACTCCCTGAGGGAAGAGGCTGCCTTTTTCCTTTCTCTCTCTCCATAGCACTTAACACAGTGCCAGACACACAGTAGGCACTCTTTAATTGTTTCTTGATTTTACTAGTATAGAGTTACTCAAGTTTTTATAGCGCCTTCCTTTTTAATGTGATATATTATTATCTTTACAAACACAAACACTGTAGAATTTTAGTTAAATAATAACTATGTGGCACTTTAAGGTTTGCAAAGCACTTTACAAATATTACATAAAAGGACTTTAATGTAATGTTGCAAAACTCTTTGAAGTAGGGAATACCAATGTTTTATATATATATGGAAAATGCACCTCAGGAGAGCTTTTATGATTTTCCCTAAATTAGATTTCTTTGCTTTTTTTTTTTGGAGGGCAATTAGGGTTAAGTAACTTGCTCAAGGTCACATGGTTAGGTTTTTTTTTGTTTCTTTGTTTGTGTGTGCGTTAAGTGTCTGAGGCCGGATCCGAACTCAGGTCCTTCTGACTCCAGGGGCGATGCTCTACTCACTGCACCACCTAGCCGCCCACTAAGTTAGATTTCTAAGACGTGGAACTAAACACAGCACTTGTGACAATAGATTTGGAGTTATCTTTACTGTATAACATCATCTTGGAATTTACACAATTTGATATTTCAGTGGCTAGGTGATCTCATTGATTCAGGCCATTCCTCCAACAGTAGAAACCATAATTCATCCATGGCTTGTCATGTTATGTCATTCTTGCTTATGCCTCCCCAGAAATACTCTCCAGAGCACTCATTCAATGTTAGGAAGCCCTGCCTCCAGTTCTTTTTACATTTTATGTTTGCTTATCTTCACTACAATATGTCCAATAAATACCATTTACATTGAATTTAATATAGTGAATTTGCATACTTTCATGAGGTAAAATACATATTATAGAGTGACCTATTCAATAAAAAACATATATTTCTTCCCAAAATGTTAACAACAAACACAAACATAAGGTTATCCGCTGTTTTAGGATCTCTGTAACTAGTTTTTTCTTAAGAAATGCCAGGCATTTTAGTCCACATTTTGAATCAATGAAAAAGCATTTATTAAGAACTTACTATAGAGTAATCATTATACTAAATCCATGATATGCAAGAACTTTTTTCATATGAATGAAATTTAATGAAAATATTTAAGATTAATCCGTTTAGAAAGTAACCTCTACTGAAAATTTTGGAACTGAAGAGTGAGAGTAGATATAACTCAGAATGAATACTGGAAATAAAGCCACATACAGTTTACAAATATTGAAGTAAATCTCTCTCTCTCTCTCTCTCTCTCTCTCTCTCTCTCTCTCTCTCTCTCACACACACACACACACACACACACACACACACACACACATACACACACAGACACACACAAACAAGGAGCTTAGGGGATTTTCATATCCTCCTTCCTCTTGGTTTCATAAATGTAGCATATTTTAAAATGATCTAAGTGTGTGACATGGAGACTTGTTTGTTCTTATAGGGGAATATGGCCCTAAGCATGACTTCTCAAATCTCCCAGTGTTATGACAGCTTCCAATTTTAGAATGGATCGATGCTTAATGAATAGTACATCAGTCTGCCCCAGGGCTCAGGAAGTGTCATTATTCTTGAGCTGTGAGTAGAGCAAACAGGAATATTGAGTCTCCTCCATGAGGGTCCCTGTAGTTTACATGGAAAGTCCCCTTCTCTCAACTCCTTTTGTATTGTTATCATCTATCATAATCTTCTTCATGCTTAATCAGTTTCTGTTGTTTTTTCTCCTCATCTATATTACAAACTGACTTTTCATTTCTTCCAAATGTCCTTCAGAACTTAGCACAATGCTATGCATATAGTAAGAGTTCAACAAATATTTAATAAATGAAAGTAAGGAATGAATGAATAGTATTTCCCCTGCTGCTCTTCCAGATAGTTCCAAGTCATTAAGCTGTGTTTAGGCCCATTGTTTATTGAGAAAACATAGTTTCTATATTACTAACATCCTCCTAATGAGGAAACCTAAATTTCAATTTATCAGAATTTTGGATGGCATTTTAAACATTTTTTTCATATATGGAACAATAAAAATTTGCTTTAGCATATTTCTTTACAAAATACAAAGATACTTTCACATACAATAGCCTTAATAATATATGTGTGTAGATATATTGCTAAGTATATACACACATACATATGTAAAAAAAGAGAGAGACAGAGAGAGAGAAGGAGACCCGTTATTATTCTCATTTTACAGATAAGGAAACTGAGGCTCAGAGATGAACTGATTTGTCCAAGGTCACAAAACAAATAATTAAGTTGGTAAAGAATTGGATTTGGAGACAAAAGTCATAGTTTAATCAAATTGCTCTATCAGTTAGTAATTTCGTGAACATTGTCTAGGTGGCACAGTGGATAGACTGCTGAACCCAGAGTCAGGAAGTCATGAATTCAAATTCGACCTCAGACATTTACTAGCTGTGTGAGATTCTATCTCCCAGAGTTGTTTTAAGGATAAAATAAGGTAATATTTGTAAAGTACTTTGTAAAACTTAAAGTGTTATATAAATGCAAAGCCTGAGGTTGATGATATCTTCCTAATTAAGATTTTTCTGCCATCTGTCAAATAAGAAAGATGAACTAAATTATCACTAAGACCCTATTACCTCTAAAATGTTAATAGTGAAGGCTATAATCCAGATCTTTCTCATTCAAAGTCTGGTACTTTTCCATTTTGAGTAAATATGGCAGAAATACTTTCTGTTCTAAGCTTTCACAAAAATCAAAAATCAGTTTTTAAAAGGATGAATGAAGGTACAAATGGAAGAACGTGGACTCAGGTCCCTTTTCACTCCAAGAATTTGTGATTCTCTATTGTGCAGGCTTCCACAAGTAAACAAAGAATATCATGCTGTCTTTGTTCTTTCAAGGGATGTTTCCTAAGTGGAAGGCCTTCTCTGTTGTCTAAAACTTTTCATCATATTTCAGGATAAAGCTGACAATCTTAGCTAGTCAATAGCTTAAAGGATTCTTAGTTAGAGATACCATTTGCCTGCTGTGTGTGGTGTGGTATATGGGGTGGGTGGGTGCCCTTCCTGAATGAGATACTTTTGCGTTCATCTAGATATCCTTGGAGTAGAGTTTAGAAGTAAGGCAGTTTTGCTCCTGCTTTCTATTCATCTCTGATCCTTACTAAGCATAGTCTTCCTGTAAAAATGAAGTTAAAGGGTTGAGATAAAGCACCCAAGTAGAATTTTAACAAAATGAGGCAGAATTAATGTTTCATCTTTTGGCATTGCATATATGTAGATTTAAATAAACAACATATTTCGGGCATTAGATTTCTGTCCTTAGACAAAAAACATCCTTACTAGTGACTGTGATCACCACAGTTGAGAAAACTCTATTTTTCTTACTTCTTCTCTGACAAAGAATAGGCACTTAATAAATATTTATTAACTACTGACAGACTGCTTTCAGAAACATCTTCTGGTTGCTCCTTAACTCTACCAAGAAGATACAATTGCTGAGCATATTTCAATTTACAATGGTCTAGTCATTTCTTTGAAGATTCGGATTGATTCTTAATAGAAGAGACTTCCCTGGGAAAAAAAAAAGAGCAATAAGAAAATGAGATAGTTTGTCTTGAATCCGTATTTGCCTAGCATTATGGCATGGTCTCAGAACCAGTGGTTGTTATGGCTAAAAGGCTGATCTTGCAGTCAATGAAAATGATAATCTTGACATTTACAGAGTGCTTTAAGGTTTGCAAAACAATTTCTATATCTTATTTAATTTTAGCTTCAGAAAAAAATCCTATGAAGTAGGTAATAATAATGATGAAAATAGTGACTTAAGGTGTGCAAAGAGCTGTACCTTAATCTCATTTGATCCTCAGATGCTATGTAGTATTAAAATACACAGTTTACAGATGAGGAAATAGATAACAAAAGAAATCAAGTGGCTTGTCACTCTTGATATATATATTGATATATATATATATAAATATATATGCATATAGCTAGCATTTGTACCTCTTTATTGATATTCACATTTATTTATTGCTATCTCTTTAAGGTTTGCAAAGTGTATTACAAATATTATCTCATTTTATCCTCACACCTTGGGGTGGTAGGCACTCTTCTCTTCACCATTTGACAGATAAGGAAACTGAGGCAGGTAAAGGTTAAATTACTTGTTCAAAGGTATGTGGTTAATAAATGTCTGAAGCAGAATTTTAATTCATGTCTTTCTGACTCCAGGCCCACCTTTCTAGTGTCTTTCTCATTGGATTTTTGTGAGAGTCAAATGAGATAACAAATATTAAAGGCTTTGTAGATTCCAAAGTGGTACATAAATTCTAATTAAAATGTATAGGTTCAGATTCTGTCTCTGAAATACATCTGTGTAACCATGGGAAAAATCACCTAATTTGTCTGTTAAACAGTCAATGTGTATTTTTTCTGTTTATTTATTTTTTGTCTTTTAATTAAAGCCTGGGCCTCCTTCCCTCTCTCTCCCAGATTGGAAGTGCAGGGGGTTACTTAGGTCTGATCCCACCCTACTAATGAGCATGACAGTTTTGAGCTGCTCCATTTCAAATGAGATAATATTTGTAAAGCACTTAGCACAATGGCTGGTACATAGTAAGTGCTAAATAAATGCCTTTTCTCTTCACTTCCTCTCCCTCCTCCCACCTTCCAACCTGGACTGGCTAACTCCTTTTAAGGTAATCTGGTGGCTCTGCTCTCAAGGGCCTGCCATATTTATACCAAGCTTAGTGCAGACACCATAGTCTATGGCAGCTCAGAACTCCCAAGCCAGAGAGCCACTTGCCTTAGCCTCCTCAGCTGCAGGGCCTATATGTCCTCATGAATCATGGTGATCAACAGTAGTGGAGTGACTAATGTGAAAATATGTTTGACATGGATGTATAAGTAGAGCCTACATGAGATTGCATGCTGTCTTTGGGCAGTGGGAGGAGAGGGACGGAGAGAAAATTCAAAACTCAAAATCTTATGAAAGTGAACGTCAAAAACTAAAAATTAATGAATTCTTTTCAAAAATTAGTGCATTTTTAGGTTTTAATAACTTTAAATTGCACTAAGACTTTTGGGACAGTGTATTTCTAAAAGACGTGACGGTAAAAATAAAATGTTTATTTCCCTACCATTGTGAATATTTCCAAAGAATAGCCATGTGGTTTAGTTTCTCAAATACTCTTAAATATTTGCAAAATCGGGCTTTCATAATCTTTTCCTCCTAAAGTCCCTCCCATTAGCAGTTAACAAAGTAGGCCATTGGTCTCTCGAATAGCTTTTCCACAGCAGCTGAAAGCAGTAGATGTAGTAGAAAGAAAGTTAGATAAGAAGTGGGAAGATGTGAGTGTGATTGAGTCCTGTTCTCTGCTATTTAATTTCTTCACATACTCATTTAATCTTTCTGAGCCTCAGTTTCCTCATCCATACAATGGGATGATATTATTTGTCCTCTTTACTTTGCATAGTGGTTATGAAGCTCAGGTTTATGAAAATGTTTTTTTTGTTTTTTTTTTTAAAGCAATTGGGGTTAAGTAACTTGCTCAAGGTTACACGGCTAGTCATTTGATTTATGCGTGGGTGCTCATTTTCTGAGGTCGGATCTGATCTCGGGTCATCCAAACTCCGAGGCCGGCGCTCTTACTCACTGCGCCACCTAGCCGCCCCTTTAGGGCAATTGGGGTTAAGTAACTTGCCCAAGGTTACACGGCTAGGTTTTTGTTTGTGCGGATTAAGTGTCGGAGGCCGGCTCCGAACTCAGGTCCTTCTGATTCCAGGGCCGGCGCTCTATTCACTGCGCCACCTAGCCGCCCCTGAAAATGTTTTTTTTTTAAATGCTCAAGTGCAACATAAATGAAAGCTCAGTTATTTGAAGGGAGGAAATCCCAACCCATTTCTCCATTTATTCGTTTGCCAGGCTGCCATAGTCTCTTTATGGTACCCTTGTTTCATTGGAGACTAAACGAAATATCTGAAATTGAGGATTTCTCATTTAGAAAGGTGTTCCTTTGGCAGGCAGCTGGCTATAAACCATACTGGAAAAAAAAAAAAACTGAATAAAGTCAAATTGGATTCCAACTGAAGGCAAGTTTTATAATTAGGTAATTTAGGGAGATAGGGCTCATTCCCAAGCAACTTCTGTATTCATGACCTGGGAGCATTTCCATATTCTATTCAAAGAGGTAATGATCTTCTGATCTATGTGTTAGATGGTGTCTCATCTCCTCAGCCATAAAGATTGCTGAAAGTAGCTAGTACACACTCAGCAGAGGCTGGGACAAGGAAATAATTCTACTTAGGCATGTTTATTGTTCACCTAGAAACAACCTCTGTGCTACTGATGTCACCCTTCTAAAGGACAGTCAACCTGAGATAAGTAGAACTATGAATATTTTTGTCCTAAATGTGTAAGTCTTGAAAAGGGCAGGCTATGCAGGCAGGGTTCCTAGTGGTTAGTGTTAGTCCTATGGGTTCTCTGAATGACTTGGCCTTGCTTCATACCTGACACCTGCAGGGTCATCTTGATAACACTTTCCATCGGATCCACTACCCTGGCTAGAGTAGAACCAAACTGTCTTTTTAAAGATTTTCTAATTTTAACAGGCCTTCTTAGGAAAGGGAATTAAAGCAGACTTTCTTAGGCCAGCCAACATCTCTGAGGCTTTGATGGATGTAATCCAGCCTCATGGGGTGGGAAAACACTCATCCAATCACTTCAGCATTTACTCCTTGGCATTCATATCAATGTGGCACTATCGGAGGGTCTCTACTGAGAGGCTTCAACATTTCAAAACACCTAGCAACAAAATCTAAGAATGTCCAGTTTTCTGTGGCTGGCGGATTTCTGTCACACAGTGAATGAACAATTACTTCTATTCTGTGCTGCTGCAACCTTGGCATCAAGTGGATGAAACGGGACTGGAAGTCAGGATATCTATGTCACTAACATTTTATAAATTTGAGAAAACCAATTATTATTTCCTCAACTTCTTAGCCTATTGAACTCCTAGTGTGGAAATTACCTCCTCCAGTTTTTGGCTTAGTGGACAAGTCCTAAGAAGTTGCCTAAAGTCCATGTAGATGACTAAATGTCAGGGATGGAATTTTAACCTAACTGACTATAAGCCCAGAACTCTTATTGAGTACTCTGGCCTGTGTCTACTTCCTCAGTTAATCCATATATTAAATAGGAAAAATACAATTTTCCTTTGTATGGCTATGAAAACTCAATTAATAATGATTTTTAAAATATGGTAAGGAGTTATGTCAAAAACCTTTGGTTTTGTTTTTCTCCCTTACTGTAAGATATAGCTAATTTATACACTATCAATTAGTAGTACCCATTGTACCCATTAAGACTTATTGTATGTTTATTGACGAAATGTTAAGTTTTTAATTTTCTTTTTATTTATTTATTTATTTATTTATTTATTTATTTATTTTTTTAAAGCAATTGGGATTAAGTAACTTGCTCAAGGTTACACGGCTAGTCATTTGATTTATGCGTGGGTGCTCATTTTCTGAGGCCGGATCTGATCTCGGGTCATCCAAACTCCGAGGCCGACGCTCTTACTCACTGCGCCACCTAGCCGCCCCTTTAGGGCAATTGGGGTTAAGTAACTTGCCCAAGGTTATATGGCTAGGTTTTTGTTTGTGTGGATTAAGTGTCGGAGGCCGGCTCCGAACTCAGGTCCTTCTGATTCCAGGGCCGGCGCTCTATTCACTGCGCCACCTAGCCGCCCCAAGTTTTTAATTTTCATATGTACTTTATCATTTAGATGTGATTGGAAAAAATAAGTTAATTAGTGGAAACACTTCAAATGTGAAACACAAAGAATTTATGTATAAAGTAGTTAACTGGAAAGACATTTATCAGCTATAAACATTTAATTGTTTAGAGCAAAGGATATTGAGATTTCAAAGGCAAATGAGACTTCCCTTTAAATAGTTTGTTCTACAGCTGCAAGTATATTATGCACCCTGAGACCTTTAAAAGATTTTCCATAATTACAATAAATGATCTTTCAACCTCTAATACTGACATTTAGTGGTAAGTGGAAATCTGAAAAAAGTTAACTTCTCAATGCCAAGGAAGTTAATGGAAACTTGGGGACTAGAGCTCTGAATCATTAGCTGACAAACCACATGGACCCATCTGCCTAAGATGTATTATTTACTTTCATATTTAGGAAGCTTCATTCTCTTGTTCCTTGTGATTTCATCAATAAATCACTACAGTTGTGGGGTATCACCATTCTAAGACCTTTCAAGATCCTTAGAGCCCTAGGGAGTTGCCAGTTTGGAAGCCCAGAGGTAACTGAATTTCAGAGTAAAATGTTTCTTTATAAAATTTCTAATCTAATAATTAGAGGATCCCAGGAATATAAGACTTGTCTTAGCAGGTTGAGATCAGCATTCATAGGGCCTTACTCTTTTCTTGTGTTTTCTCCCTTTGCAATAATTGCAGAACTCCTGCAACCTGCCCCTTTTAAAAAAATATCTTATTTGTATTAAAGGAAAAAAGAATCCCTAAAAAGCTGCAGAATTTATAATGGGCAAATACTCACAAGAGCTGAATGTATTGGCATTTGTTTATTTAGTAAAATCTCATCATCCTTGTGTAGCAGAGAAATACATGTCTAGAAAATATTCCTTTCCTATTAGAAGCATCTAGAATCTTTTCTTTTGGTATTAAGGTACTGAAGAGCTCTTAGTCATAATGGATATAACCAAGGAAGGGAAAAGCATAAATTTAGAACTATGGAAGGGATTGTAGAGGCCATACTGTTTAAGGTCCTTGTTTTGAAGATGGAGAACTGGGGCCCCAGAAGTGAAGAGATTTGTCAAATGCCACAGGTATAAGTAGCAGAGCCAAAATTCAAACCAAGGGTTTCTGATTGCAAGTTTGGCAATCTTTTAACTGAACTACATTGATTTATAGCTATTACTTTCTCTCCTCCTTCCCTTAACCTTTGTAAGAACAAAGATTTTCAAAATACAGCCCGAGAGGTGATTAATTCAACCCTCAAAAGGCAGTAAAAGTTACTTTTCCATGCAGCTCTGGTCTCAAACAGCCCAATAGAATAATAGGAAGCAGCTGAGTTGGCTAAAATCAGAAAGGAGGGCTATCTTCCTGACTCATTTCCTTTTCCCCAGTGATTTCCCTGACATCCACCTGAGCAGTCAAGATGGCAAATCTCTCTTCTTGCTTCTTCAAATTCCTGTTCTGAAATAAGCTGGTCATTGCTTGAGGCAATCATTGGAGGTGTGAGGAAATAATCACAACAACTATTTGTTTGAAGACTGGAACTATTGAGATAATTGCGAGTTTTAGACTTTTGGGGGGGTGAATTTTGAATATATTTTCAAGTTCTGCTTGTTTGTAGGAAAGAGTAAAGGATGGATGATTTCTTTTTTTTTTTTTTTGGTGAGAAAGCAAGCCATACCTTCTAAGCTGGAATATTTTTTCTCATTTTTCCCCTTTTAGTCACAAACATCTAAATGCTAAACAAAAGCAGTTGAAACTAAGGTTTTAATGCAAAATTATTTTTAAAATAAATATATAGGAAGCCATTTATGTCACAAATTAATATTGAAAGCATAACCTGTCTTTTTGTGGTGGCAAAGAATTGGAAATTAAGGGGATGCCATCAATTGGGGAATGGCTAAACAAGTTATGGTATATGAATATAATGGACTACATTGTGCTATAAGAAATGAGGAGCAGATGGACTTCATATTTACCTGGAGAGGCTTATATGAACTGATGCTGAGTGAGAAGAGCAAAACCAGGAGAAATTTGTATGCAATTAACAGGCACAATGTATGTGTGACAACCAACTTTGATAGACTGGACTCTTCTCAGCAATGCAGGGTTATAAGTCAACTCCAAAAGACTCATGATGGAGAGAGATGTCTACATCCAAAGAAAGATCTAGAAAGAACAGAGTTTGAATGCAGATTGAAGCAAATTACCTGCTCTCTTTCTTTTTCTTGTTTGGTTTTGTTTCCTCTTTCCCATTGTTCATTCCATTTGATACAATCCTTCTTTATAAACTGACTAATGTCTAATGTGAAAGTATTTGCAGATCCTATACTTGATTGTATGCTGCCATGGTGGAGTAGGAGGAGGGGGAGAAAATTTGAAACTCAAGAAATTGTAGAACTGAATCCTGTAAACTAAAAGTAAACAAACAAATTAATAAAGACAAAGGAAATTTAAAAAAGAAAGTATAACCCTAAAATATTCAGGGATAGATTAAGCCAATTTTCAAATTAAAATACATCTTAACATTACTGCAAACTTGACCTAGTGCCCTGGCATTAGGGACTCTGTATCTGGTCAGCTTTGTGGTGGTAAAAGGCTTTTTCCCCCTTAAGACAGAAAACTCCATGTGAATATTATTAGTTATGTCATCTTCCATCCTCTATTTTATTCCAAGACCTTCTTTTTCAACTCTGGTGCTTCCTATTTTGCAGAATTCCTATGCCAGATTTTGCTCCCCTTTAAACAGTATGTGCAAAGTCAATATAAATTTGGAATCTATATTTTGCTCAGAGGCCATGCTTTCCTTTTGGTTCTTTCCTATTTTCCAAAGTTTTTAAAAATTATTTTGCATGTGAAGGCTTGTAGGATGGCAAGTTGTAATGGTAATGGTAATTTGAAGATCTTCCCTGCCCCTTAATAAGCCTAGGGGAATTTGAAGACCTTCTCTGCTTTGAAAATAAACTCAGCCCCCTAAAAGACTGAAGGGTGGAGCAGAGCACACAGAAAGCTGGGAATCAGAGCTAGAGAGATGGTAGGAGAGAGAGGCAAGGAGTTCCTTTAAGAATAAATATCGATCTTGCATTGGTTTTGGGGAAGGCTAAAGTATGGCTGGTTTTCTGCTATGGTTGTAGTGCATTAACTTCTGTGTTGCTGTGATGGATTTGGTTTCCTGATGTCTGAATAAATGCTTTGCTTCTGTCTTTGTTATACTTTGGGATCTAGCACCATATGGGACTATTTATAGTCACAGTTGGTGTATTTGTTTGGATCGTGGCTGCTATAAATACTATACAAGTAGAAGAAGATGTCAGCATAGGATCATAATTTAGAACAAGAAGGGACAATACAGATCATCTAGTCCAAGTCTTCTATTTTACAGATGAGGAAACTGAGGGCTATAATGGCTAAGTGACTTCCCAAGATCACTCAAGCAGTAAGAGACTAAGAGGATTCAAAATCAAGCTCCTCTGATTCCACATGCAATAGTCTAATTTTTAAAAAGTCATTTATTTATTTTTATAAATTTTATAATTCATTTTATAAAATTTTGAGCTCCAAATTCTTTCTCTTCTTCCAGTCCCTTCCCCACATATTTAGGAGGCAAGTAATATGATATTGACTATACATGTAAAGTAATGCAAATTATATTTCCATATTAGCTAGAAAAGTAAGAAAAAGAAGGAAAAAAATTTTTAAAGCATGATTCAATTTATACTCAGAATTTATACATTCTCTTCCTCAAGATTGATACCACTTTTCATTGTGAGTCCTTTGGAATTGTCTTGAATAATTGATTGATCAGAATAGCTTAGTCTTTCAGTTGATCATTCTTAAAATACTGCTCTTACTGTTTACTTCTGCTCATTTCATGTTGCATCAGTTTATCTAGGCCTTTCCAGCTTTTTCTGAACTGTCCCCTTCATCATTTCCTATAGCACAATATTATTCGATCACAATCATGTGTCATAAATTGTTTGGCCATTTGTCAATTGATGGATATCCCCTCAATTTTTAATTCTTTTCCATCACAAAAAAGAACCACAGTAAATATTTTTGTACATATAACTTTTTTTCTTGTCCTTTGATCTCTATGGAATCATCTACTAAGGCCTATTGCTTAGTCAAAGTATATATATATATAGTTTTGAAATCCATTGGACATAGTTCTAAATTCTGATCCCCAATGGCTGTACCATTCACAACTCAACCAACTGTGCACTAATGTACCTACATTTACATTCACCCCCCTCCAGCATTTGTCATTTTCCTTTTATCTCATGTTAGCCAATAGAATGGGAGTGAGGTGGTACCTCAGAGTTGTTTTAAGTTACATTTCTCTAAGTAATAGTGATTTAGAGAATTTTTATGATTTTGATCATTTTGATTTCTTCTTCTAAAAACTGTTCATATCCTTGACTATATTATTATTTAGGTCATGGTTCTTATTTCTATAAATTTGATTTGGTTCCCATATATTTGAGAAATAAGATCTTTATCAGAGAAACTTGCTATAAAGTTGCTTTATCAGTTTCCTGCTTTTGTTCTAGTTTTGGCTGCATTGGTTTTGTTTGTACAAGAAATTTTATTTCATATCATCAAAATTCTCTCTTATTTGGTCATGAATTATTCCCTTATCATCTAGTAAGTAAATTTTTCTACATTCTCCTAATTTGCTTATGATATCACCCTTTATGTCCAAGACTGTCCTTCTTTCCACTGTATCATATAATTGTGTTGCACATAGTTGTTTAAGAAGAAATTTGGGAATAATGTGTTTATTAGATGCCTTAACATTACTTATTGGAGTCAAGAGCTCCAAAAATTTATCTCAAATAAGATCTCAAATATTTGTTATATTTATGAATTCTGGGGGATATGCAACATAATGAGATTAAATAGATACATGAAGGTACCCATCATCGCCATGTCTGTACTTCAAATTTGGTGGGATTCACAAATATGGCTTAAAGTAGATTTATATATTCATGCTTAATTGTAGCTTTCTTGAGGGCAGGGTAAGGGGAGGGGATAAAGTATAGAGATCACAGCAGAGAACAAAAGAAAGCATACAAGGAAGCAAAGAAAAGATGGACAGCTTTGAAAATAATGTATTAGTATTCATTATATAGGTGTTTTTATTTATTTTTATCAAATGCTTTATTGACTTCTAGTTTACATCATTCATTTCTGCAAGATTTTGAGTTACAAATTTTCTCCCCATTTTTCCCCTACCCACCACCCCAAAATAGTGATCCCACTGGATATCCCCACCTCCAATCTGCTCTCTCCCATAACTTCTCCCATACCCCCTCCAACTTTCCAGTAGGACATGGTGGATCTCTATGCCCCAGTGCCTGTATATGTAAATATATATATTTCCCATTTACATGTAAAATAATATATATGTATATGTATATATATATATATGTGTGTGGGTATATATATATATATATATATATATATATATATATATATATATATATATATATGTTAAACATTTGACTTTAAAACTTTGAATTCCAGATTCATTCCCTTACTGCCTTGTCACCCACCCTTACTGGGAAGATAAGTAATTCAATATAGGTTGTATATATGTATCTATGCAAAACATTTCCATAGTAGATATATTGTAAAAGACTGACTATATTTCCCTCCCTCTTATCACATCTCCCACTTGTTCTATTCTCTACTTTGATCCTGTCCCTTTTCAAAAGTGGGTGCTTCCAACTTCCCTCTCCCCCAGCCTGCCCTCCCTTCCATCATCACACTTCTCATCCCCTTCCCCCTACTCTCCTGTAGGTTGATATACTGTATTTAGTGTGTATGTCATTTCTCACTAAGCCAAATTGAATGGGAATAAGGTTGACCCATTCCCTTTTGACTTCCTGTTCTTCCCCTCCATTGTAACTATTTTCCCTTACCTCTTCTATATGAGATAGTTTACCCCAATCTGTCTCTCCCCATCTCCTCTCATTATATTCCTCTCTCACCTCTTAATTTCACCTTTTAAGTATCATCCCTTCTTATTCAATTGGTCCTGTGCCTTCTATGTATACCTGTACACATATATACACACATTCACATATGTATTCATACACCCATATGAACTCCTATATAGACATACACACATTTCTATTCCCTTAATTATTCTCATACTGAGAAAAGTTTCATAAGTTACAATGATCATTTTTCCATGTAGGAATGCAAATAGTTCAACTTTAATAAGTTCCTTATGATTTCTTTTTCCTGTTTACCTTCTCATGCTTCTCTTGCTTCTTGTATCTGAATGTCAAATTTTCTATTCAGTTCTGGTTTTTTCATCAAGAATGCTTGAAAGTCCTCTATTCCACTGAATGACCATATTTTCCCCTGAAACATCATACTCAATTTTTCTGGGTAGGTGATTCTTGGTTTTAATCCCAGGTCCTTTGACCTCTGGAATGTTATATTCCAAGCCCTGCAATCCCTCAGCTTAGAAGCTGCCAGATCCTGTGTTATCCTGATTGTGTTTTCACAATATTCAAATCATTTCTTCCTGACTATTTGTAATATTTTCTCCTTGATCTGGGAATTCCAGAACCTAGCTATAATATTTCAAGGACTTTCCTTTTTGGGACCTTTTTCAGGAGGTGATCAGTGGATTCTTTCAACCTCTATTTTACCCTCTGGTTCTAAAACATCAGGGTAATTTTCCTTAAGAATTTTCTTGAAGGGTGATTTCTAGGTTCTTTTTTTGATCATGCCTTTAAGGTAGTTCAATAATTTTAAAATTATCTCTCCTGGATCTATTTTCCAGGTCAGTGGTTTTCTCTATGAGATATTTCACATTACCTTCTATTTTTTCATTTGTTTGGATCTTTTTAATAGTATCTTAATTTCTCATATAGTCACTAGCTTCCATTTGCTCCAGTCTAATTCTGAAGGAATGATTCTCTTCAGTGAGCTTTTGAGATTCTTTTTGCATCTGGCAAATTCGGGTTTTTAAGGCATTCTTCTCTTCATTGCCTTTCTGAACCTCTTTTGCCATGTGAGTTAGTCTATTTTTTAAGGTGTTATTTTCTTCACTCAGGTTGTTGACTCTCATTTTTTTCTCGCATTATTCTCATTTCTCTTCCCAATTTTTCTTCCACTTCTCTTATTTGATTTTCAAAATCCTTTTTAAGCTCCTCTGTGGCCTGTAAGCAGCTAGTATTTTTCTTGGAAGCTTTTGGTGCAGGAGTTCTGATTTCACTGTTTTCCTTCTGTTCCATGCTTTGATTCTTTTTGTCCCCAAAATAGGAATCTAATGTTGGATTCCTCTCTTTGCTTTGCTTCCCTTGTTTAGTCATGTTGCCCCTCAATTACCTGACTTTTGGGCTTTTTGCCACAGTAGGACTCTGCTACCAGACAGCAGAGCTTCATCCCAAATGCTGGGGTTTTCTCAGCTGCTGGAGCTATTAGTTGGTTGCACTCTCTGATGCCTCCATACCCTCTGACAAGCTGGTCACACACCCCAGGACCTCCAGTACTGTGGCCAGCACAGTTGGTGGGCTAGGGAGTGGTGAGAATAATGAGATGGGGGTGTAATCAATAGTCTGTTTATTACAGTACCATTTTATACAGAGCCAAAGATGCAAGGACCTCACAGAGTTTTTATGCCCCCCAAGAGAATGTAGACACCCCCAAAAGGATGTAGACAATGTAGAAACATCCTACATCAAAGGAATGCAGATAATGTAGAAGGAGCCTCCTTTAATCCTGTTTACTATTTACCCTTGCTTAAGGTTAGTTATTTATTAGGGTATTATTCTAGGACCATACCTGGAGGCATACACAAAAAAGATTAAACGCCCTCTTGCTTATCTGCCCTGTAACCTTTGTAGGTAACTATATAGGACAGGGGCATATACCTTAGCAAGGCAAATTGACCCCAAAACATTCCCTTTATAATACATCCTCCTGCTTGGCTGCCCTGTAGCCTTTCAGATAATAATATAGGGAAGGGGAACATTTCATTAGCAAAGCTGAGAAACTTCTGAAAGTTTGCTACACTCCACCCTAGATAGCAATCCAGATCCAAACAGGTTAAAGCAAGAGTGATTACTCCTCAGTCTGGTCACTTGGTCCCCCTACGGTCTGCAGGCCAGGAGCTGAAGCTGCCATGCAGCCACAGCTGCACAGCCACAGTGCCTCAGAGGCTTCTCCCTCCAGGGGATAAAGGCCAACATGCTCCCAAACTATCAGATCCCAAAGTCCACACTGCACTGACCTCTCACTTTGTCCTTAGCATCTATGGGTTGGTAATCCTGGAACCCACCACAACTGGTGGTGATCTGAAGTCCCTCCAGCTGGAGGCTGGTCAGGCCCACCCTGGGGCTAAAACCTTTGGCTAAGGATGTGGGGTTGGCTCCCAGAGCGCTATGCTGGCTTCTTCCTGCCAGCCTGCTGAGCTATACTCAGCAGGAGGTTAGCTTCTCTGTGTCATTTTGTGGGTTCTATAGCTCCAAAGTTTGTTCAGAGTCCCCTTTTACATGAATCAGAGGTGGTGGTATCCAGAGCTCAGCAGAAGTCCTGTTTCTACTCCGCCATCTTGATCTATAGGTTTTTTTAAAATGGAAATTTTTGACTTTATATCTTATGTTCTACTGTATACATGGCAATATTTTCTTATTTTGTATTCAAGTTCAATGTAAAAAAATGACAGAGATGATTTTCTGAAACTAAGAATTTAAATCTTATGATATAAAGCAAAAGTTCTTGCTCAAACAAAATGAAATGCAGCTAAAATTAGAAGAAAAGCACCAAAACCAAAATAAAAGTAATTGCATTCATTTTGTTGCAATATGTCTTACATTCTGCCTACCAATAACCATTTTTGGAGTTGATCTAGGACAAACTAATAGTCAGAGTTCCATAATAAGAGAATGCATAATATATTTGTGATTCAGTTTTGGATAACCAAAATTATGTAGACCTCAGCTTGAAACTTTTAGATTAGTTCCATTACATTGTCCCTTTTTATGAGTTAGTAAATGGAAAGAGTAATGGTCCAATGGATAGAGGACTGACCTTGATGTCAGGAAGATCGGGGATGGAGTTCTGTCAATGACACTTAATGAATGACTATAGACAAATGATTGTCAGTTTTCCATTCATTTCTGTAGGGTAAACCGGAAGGATGAGGGAACTGTTTCAAATCCAAACCTCCTATACTAATAAAACTATAGGTCTGCACCAAAAAAGTATACTGAATCTTAATGATAGGATATAACAGTAACAGTAATAGGTTAAATTATTTACCCAAGGTTACACAACCAGTATGTCAGAGGCAGAACTAGAATCTAGATATTCCTAACTTTGAAGCCAGTTCTCGATCCATCTCAGACGTGCTACTTGGTCTTTCTTTTTTCTTCTTTTTTTGCAGCAAAACCAAATGAAATAAATTATTTTAAATGTTTGAAACCATCTACTGTTTGTTCTTCACTTTTTCTCCCATTTTTTCCCCAACAAGTATGATTTTAGAGGAAACAAACATGGATGCTACATGGATCATTGTGGTGACAGGCAGTTTGGTCCAAGTATTGATTCCCTCCCCAATTCCCTGAGAATAGATTAACAGTTGGGTTATATATGGGGATCAATGTTATTTGAGAAACTATGCTTAACTCCTTTCAGGATCACTCAGAGCCATATGGTGCCCTGTTTTATATTCTAAAATAATAGAAAGGTGCACAGAAAGAAATGGTAATAAAATAAATACTTCAGAATTTGGTTGCATACCTTCCCCCTTAGCCAAGCATTTGAAATAAGGGCTGTCTTGGTTAAAAAAGAAAACAACAACAACACACAAACAAAACAAAGAACTCAGATCAAAATCAAAAAGGCTTAAGTACTTCAGAGAAGTAGACAAATTCTAATAGTTGCAGACAAATTATGTCTTGTTGGGAAACCCAGAATAAAGAAAAGGGTAATCTTGTGAATGAGGTGAAACAGAGGCTTAAACAAGGACACCTAAACCATTGAGACAGTGGAAAAGAGTTTAATAATAGTAGTAAATTTTATTACTTTTACATTAAAACCAAACATTATGAAAAATTTTGGTAAAGATGGTAAATTACCTTTGAACTTTATCAAGGGATGATTAAGATGGTTGTGAATATTTGCAGTGTGGTATTACTGGACTAACTTCTGCTCTTGATGTCAGGATTATCTAGATTTCAATTCTACCTCCAGTATCACAGGTAAATTCACTTAGCTTCTCTGTCTCTTATTTTCCTCATTTGGAAAATGGGATTGGCTTTACGGAGTTTTTGTAAGTCTCAAATGACAATGTATGTTTGTGAAACTTCAAGCGGTCTATAAATGTGAGTTATAATATGAAATACCACATACCAGCTGCATGATCAATGGCAAATCATTGAACTTTTCAGGGTCCTTAGGAAACTCTTTAAGACTCTGAGTCACTGTGAAACTGGCTTATCAGATTTAGTGATGGGTATTTCCACACTAGGGGTATCCTAGGACCAAAAGGAAAGGAGGGGAGGAGAAGGACATTCAGACATAGAGGTGAGAAGCACATACAGATTGTGTATTTCATATTTAAATTGTATCTTAACTGTGTTTGTTGTTTTAGAGACTCTTCAGAAGATTTTCTCTTGGGTTAACTCTGACTTCAATACATTCAAGTATACTTAATCAAAGTGCTTAATCATTCTTTTTTTTTCTTTTAAGTTCCTGTCCTTTAGCATGACATTTATCTATCAGTCTGTCCATTTTCTATTAACAAGGTCATTTAAAACATATTTTGAATATAATAGTATTAGGATAAACTTCATTGGTAACTTTAAAAAATGGAAGAATGGAGAATGAAAACTTTAGAATATCCCTGAAACAACTTAAAGAAAATCTAGAATGTTGCGTTGTTTGTTGCAAAATATTTACACATGAAGAAGAGAAATGTTTTTCCTGTAAGATTTACAAGTGTTCAGAGCTTGGTTGGGACTGAGAAACATTCATTTGCATGGTAACTTTGGATTTAATTTGTTTACTGCCAAGGGTTCTTATAGGAGGGGACAATGGTGATGTGTTTAATATTGATGAGTTTAACCTCTTGGGAGGTATAGTATAAGAACTCTCCTTGAATACAAATGTTGCCTGATTTATATGGTAAACACATGGAATTTTGAAGATTAACATTTTAATTAACACCTTGCTTTATGAATCTCATTCTTTCCTTACCCCCCCCCCCCCCCACTGTAATCCCGCATCAGAAAATCATTTTTGAAAATGACGGTTTTATCCTGGCAAATAGAGATTTCAGCAACCATGAAGAAAATGGAGTCTAATGTGTAATCTCTTCTTAGCCATATGTTCAACTAGATGCTCAATTATTAAAGACACTACAATCATTCATTCAAAAAAATTTATTGACGTTCATGTCTCCAAAGGCAGCAGATCTTAGCCTTAAGGGGGAGAGAACCTAAGTGACAGTAACATTATGCTGCATGCAAATTTCAAAGTTTGTCCTTCCTCCCCATTCTTCCTCTAAACTTTTTGGTTTTTAACTTTACTTTTTCTTTTCTTTTCTTTTCTTTTTTTTTTTTTTCTGACAGGTCTCTGGACTTTGAAGTTCTGACATCGGATCTTCCAGTTGACAAGCTCTTAGGGCAGAGACAATGAATTCAATTCATAAGTCCGAGGTGAAAGTCCCTGGGATGCAGGCAACCTTTCTAGAGCTCCCTTTCCTAGCGGGGCAAAAGAGAGGAAGAGGGGGGCGGTGGCAACCCGCCCAGAGAGCAGCCTAAGCAGCAGCTGCGTCAGGAGCAGCCATTGGAAGGAGCTGTCTGCGGCGGGGAGTGCTGCACTGAGCATGTTCGAGCCCATCCTAGTCCAAGCTGCAGCAGCAGCAGCAGCAGCCACAGCAGCAGGAGCCGCCTCTCATTATGCAAAGCAGCGGCTCCGGCAGATGGAAGAGGGGCCAAACAAGAGCGCGTTTCCTTTCCTGCTGGGCAGTTTGCACATTGGCCTGGCTTCCCCAGGAGTCTCCCCCAGACCAAGCCGGGGAATGAAAACCTCTGGGATGGCCTGACTGCGGGCTGGGCGGCATTGCAGCGGGATTGCAACATGGGAAACCAGGATGGCAAACTGAAGAGGAGCGCAGGTGATGCCTCCCTTGAAGGAGGGGGAGGTGGTGGCTGTGGCGGGGAGGATGCTGTTGGGCCCAGGGATACTGAAAGCAACAAGAAGGGGATCGGGGGCAAGAAGGCGCTGGGCAAACATGGAAAGGGGGGAGGGGGAGGTGGCACAGGAGAGTCTGGCAAGAAGAAGAGCAAGTCGGACTCAAGAGCCTCTGTTTTTTACAACCTGCGGCTCAGGAAGAACCTATCTAAGGGAAAGGGGGGTGTCGGTTCGCGGGAAGATGTGCTGGACTCCCAGGCCCTGCAAACAGGGGAGCTGGACAGCGCTCACTCCTTGGTCACCAAGACCCCTGATCTCAGCCTGTCTGCTGACGAGGTGGGCCTGTCAGATACAGAGGGCACGGACCCTTTTGAAGTCACCTGTCCAAGTGTGGCAGGGCCTGCAGGGCTCGGGGTTCAATCTGCCATAGAAGGGGATTTGGAAACAGCCCCTGGGGCTCAAGATGGACAAAGGACCAGTTCAGGCTCAGATACAGACATCTATAGCTTTCATTCGGCTACAGAGCAGGAGGACTTGCTCTCAGACATTCAGCAGGCAATTCGACTCCAGCAGCAGCAGCAACAGCAGCAGCACCAGGGTGGTGTGGTCAGCTCCAGGGACCCTTCATCACCCCTGGGCTCTGTTCCTCTCCAACCTGGGGCTTTCCTTGGCCTAGACCACTTTCTGCTGGGGCCTGTTAGTAGGGCTGGGGAAGCACCAGGGAGTCCAGACACAGAGCAAGCTTTATCTGCCCTCTCTGACCTCCCAGACAGTTTGCCCCATGAGCTTCCAGTGCAGGAGAAGCCACCACCCCCTAGCGGTGTGGATTGGGAGGTCACTGTCCCTGTGGCTACTCTGCCGTCAGCCACAGAGTCTCCTTCTTCCACTGCCTTCCCCTTCCCAGAGCCAGGGTCGGAGGAGACTGCAGCTGCACCCTCTGTTGGGGAAGCAGGAGACACAGATGATGATGAAGAGGATGCCTTTGAGGATGCTCCCCGGGGTTCTCCTGGGGAAGAGTGGGACAAGGGCACCCAGGAGACTCCCTCTGAGGTAGGAGAGGAGGAGGGTGAAGTATCAGGGGCATACCCAACACCTCCCCAGATGGACAGCCCTGCCCCCAGTCCTCGCTGCTTCAAGCCTTACCCACTAATTAATCCTTGTTACATCAAGACCACTACCCGGCAACTTAGTTCACCCAACCACTCACCTTCTCAGTCCCCCAGTCAGAGCCCCCGAATTATGAGAAGGCTGGAGCCTTCTTTGAGCCGGAGTCAGAAGGCTACCTTGGCCTCAAATGTCACCCAGGTCAAGAAGTACAAAACAAGTGGCAGCAGCCTGGTGGGGGGACTCAGCCGCTCTGCTGACTGGACAGAGGAGGTAGAGAGGAGAGAGCCCAGGGTGGGTGGCTCAGCAGACCTGCTTGAATATGGGGCAGCCCAAGAAGGAACTGATGGAACCCCCCCAACTCTGTCCAGAAAGTCATCAGGAGTGCAGGCTGCCACTGATGGTTTCCAGAATGTTTTCACAGGTGAGTTAGCTTCTCCTACCTTTTCCTCAGGTTTCTACTGTTTCTAGAGACTCTAATGTCATCCATATCACTATTCTATTCTTACCTAACCTTTTTAAAAAAATCTGTGCCAAATTTGTTGTGACTTTTTTTTTTAACAACCCTTTATTTCCTGCTGATTTCATTCCAACCAGTAAGTGAAGTCTTCATATGTCCCATTTGGTTAACCAGAACGCATGATCTTGAAAGTATTTGACAAGTTACATATTTTTCTGACCTCTTGACCTCATTCCCTCCACTTATAAGCACAGCACTTTGATTAGCTTTGTTGTCCCTATTTTTATTATGCCTTGTGACATATGTTTATTTCTCTATGTATGTGTGTCTCTCCTTCCCCTTTGATTATAAGCTCCTTGAGGGTAAGAATTGTCATTTTCATATCTTTATCTTCAAAAACTAATACAGTGACTTTTACATAGTAGAGACTTAATAAATCTTTATTAAACTGAATTTGCTACAATAATTGAGAGAGATAAAATTAGTCCTGTGAGATATATGATAGAAATTAACCATTGCAAGGACACTCACTTTTCTTCCTAACTGGCAAATCCATCCATCTTCAGTGACAGAGAAAAGTGATGAATTTAAATGACTGAAATACATACCTTATCAATATTTTATCACCTACTGAAAGCTAGCATATGAGCATAAAACAGTCTTTAGTTTGTTTTATTTTCTTTTTCCAATTCTCCCAAGCTGAACTCTGTGCAAAATAACTTTCCTACTTCTGTACCTTTGCCCACACCATTCTTTCTTACTTAATGCACCTTTCCCTATTTCCCTGCCACTTCTCTCCAAACTTTAAGTATCTCCCTAGGTCCACCTCTGTGGCACCTTTATATTTTTCTTTAGCCCCTAGTAATCACATTTCCTTCATAATCATTGCAATTAATCTCATTTTTATGGTAGCTTCATTCTGACAAGACTTAGTTGTTATGCTAGCTATAGGCTAGTATTTGAGATACATGGAGGTTGTGACTTGCCCAGGGTCATAGAGCTTTACAGTATCAGAAGTTTGGTTTAATCCAGATTTTCCTAATTTGAACTTCCAAAGTTCAGATTTAACTGCTCCTCCATAGCATTTAAATAGTCTTTTTTTTTTTTTTGGAGGGGAAATTGGGGTTAAGTGACTTGCCCAAGGTCACACAACTAGTTTTGGTGTTAAGTGTCTGAGGCTGGATTTGAACTCAGGTCCTCCTGACTCTAGGGCCTGTGCTTTATTCACAGCACCACCTAGCCACCCTAAATAGTCTTTTAAAGAGTATTGATACAAATATATCAACTCCAAAGGGAATACTCAGTATAATAATTGTTTGGTTTTATTTATGAGTCAATATAATATATACCTTGAAATGGATGCCAAAACACACACTGCAGTACTTGGCCATCCTTTATGTGACTTTTGTAACAGAGACTTACACAGACATCACAATTAACTGACATTTGAGGGTCAATGTATTGCAGCAAATATTGAACCACCTAAGTGAGTTATCTTTGCTTATATACTGAAGTCAGAGCTTTTAGGTCCCAAGGCCTTGCTTTCAGAATGCCTTAATAAATTGTCAGACGGGGGCAGCTAGTTGGTACAGTGAATGGAGTGCTGGCCCTGGAGTCAGAAGGCCCTGAGTTCCGATCTGGCCTCAGAAACTTAGCGTGCACACACACACACACACACACACACACACACACACACACACACACCAAACCAAAAAAAAAACGTAGCCATGTGACCTTGGGCAAGTTACTTAACCCTAATTGGCCTCCAAAAAGCAAAATAAATAAATAAATAAATAAATAAATAAATAGTCAGACTGACACATATATACTTAATGACCTTTTTGTGAAGTCTCCTTTCAACTAATGAAAGGGAAGTCAAGTTACTGGTCATTTATGATGGGAAAGTTTGAAAATTAATCAAGGAGAAAACCCAATAAAAATGAAATTTATTAATAGATGTCTGTGCATGTTGAAATGATTTGTCAATGTATACCTTATGAATGTATGAGGAAAGCTTTCTGTTACTGATACCTCTTATGAGTAAATGCAAAGGAAATAGATCTTAATGACTGACTTCCTTTGCTTGAATTCTACTTATTATTTATACTACTGTTCTTGTTGTGTATGAGGAATGCATGAGACATGGATTGGTGGATAGAATTCCATACTCAGATTCAGAAAGATGAGTTCAAAGTCAGTCTGACACTTGCTATGTGACTCTGGACAAGTTATTCAACTTCTCAGTAACTCAGATATCTCCTTAGGACCTATCTAATAAATTATAAGTTATCATCAGCTTTATTTGAGAGTGTAAAGAATACAAATTTTGTGGTTAAGAATAGCATATTCTATTTCTTCATATGTTCCCCTTTCTTGCTTTTCTCTATTAACTTCTTTTCATAAATTATTTAAGAAAGATATTAATAGATTTGGAATCATCCAAATGTTTGTAAAACTTAATTATGGTATCTCTATAGGAAAGGGATCAGAGAAATTAAAGCCTTATTCATTTTTTAATCTTTGTGAATAGGTCTTATTGATGAAAAATTTAATACTGCACCACACATCTATAGTAACTTAAATTTATACAATATGCTATAAAAGCTTAAAGCAAAACTTCCTTGTATAACCATTATTGGTGATCTTTGCAGTTCCAAAGACTTGGGAGATATCTAATTTGAGTTTGTGTTTAATCTGTTAAAATGTTAAAAACACATTTACCATTTATTAGTGATAAGTTGATCTTTTTTTCAGTAAAATTTAATGACTATTTTTGTTCTTGCATTACTTATATTTCCGCAATATTCATACCCTGCCTTATTCTATAAATGATAAATCTTCTCAGGAGTTGGGCACACCTTACAGGGTTGTTGTGAGAATTAAACAAAATAACATAGGTAAAGTGTTCTGTAAACCTTAATGTGTTATATAGATGTTATCCATTAAAGATGCATTTTTTCAGTCCTATGTTATAACAGTTGAGATTACATGTGAATTTTGGGGCTTTGAAGCAAGTGGTTAGTTAATATCAGAATGAGCCATAGTAGCAAACCATCTTCACTAAGATGGATGATTAGGCTTAGAAAGTCCTGACCCCTCTGTTTTACCTTGCAATGAAAAAAAAAAAAACTGGGCATGTAGTATATGGCTGTGATATAAGTTGTCTTCAAAATGGTCTTGGCTGGTTGGTGTTTATTATATTTTCTTTGACTAATGAAAACAGGTAGCCAAATGTGACAACCTGTAGATGTACATGTACATATACATGTGTGTAATTACGCAAAAGATCTGGGATTTTTGTCAGCTTAGAGGGCTCCAAATATTGAAAAATCTCACCACAAAGGAAAATCATAATTTATGACTTAGTTGTTATGCTAGCTATAGGCTACTATTTGAGATACATGGAGGTTGTGACTTGCCCGGGGTCATAGAGCTTTACAGTATCAGAAGTTTGGTTTAATCCAGATTTTCCTTATTTGAAGCCTAGTACACTATCCACTTTGTGAGGTAGCTTCTATGTATCTGTGTAGACAGTTACCTTTTAGCCACTTTATATTATCTACTCCATGAATATTGTTTAAAAAAATGGGGCCGTTTTTGTTTCTTATTTTACTGAAGAAGTAACGTATATAAAGAAGGAAATCACTTTCTCAAGTTTATATGGTAATTCAATAGCAGTGCCAGAAATAGAAATCTTCTGATTTCAGCTTAGATGTATAATATTACAAGAAAATATTTAACATTTCTTTAAAAAAGGTTGGTTCTATCGTATTTACAAATGTTTGGGACTTTTATGGTCTCTACATTTTACATAACAACACATCTTTTTTTCTTAAAATATATGTATTATATATGTATATGTATGCACATATGTATATATGTATGTATATGCATATATATACATATTATTTTATTATTTTTCCCAATAGTTTTTACTTGGGAGCACTGGAGTAATATTCATTATATTTCTTCCTCTCTTTGCAAATCACTTGGAGGACATCTTCCATGTGGCAACAGTGGGAATCCAGACTTTATCCAGAGGTCCTTTATGCCAAGTATCAACTATTTGCTCATTATTTAGGCATTGCTTCTGGTTTCTTCTCACTGCTTACCTTGTTATGACTGTCCCTGAAATATCCAGAGGTCAAGAGAGCACTTGCTATGTTCTGGGGGAATTTTGTCTGTCCCTAGTTGTATTTGAATCAATTCACTGTCTGCTGCCTTGGTAAGCAAGGTGATTATTATATCTGTGAAGTTCCACAGGTATCTTTTGAACCATAACCCTACTTAAAGGAATAGATATTTATCTCTTTGTACTGACTAGAGAACATTGGGAGAAAGTTTATAGTAATCTATTTTTGTATATGTTAGAGAAAGTTTTTCATTTTCATTTTTTTAAACTTCACATCATCCAACCCTTCTCCATTTCCTTGTTCTAGAAAGGAGAGATGGTCGTGTTATGCTACTAAGAAATAATGTACTGGGGAAGACATTAAAATTGAAACTACCTGATAGTATATTCAATAGGAATTTTTAAAATTAAAATTTTAAATTATTAAAATTACAATTAAATTTTAAAATAGAAAATTTTTAGAAAAGAAAGGAATATGGAAAATTGAGAGATTTCATTAATATACTACATATGTGAAGGATATTACATAAATTGTCATATATCTAAAGCCATCAGGGAATGAGACATCTTTTCCCCTATTTTCTAGACTACTGATGTTTACCTTTTAAACTGTCAAAGAGAGTTTTTACATGTATAAATTTTGATGGAAAACTTTCACAAATATTCCATGCTTCTAGGCTTTTCTGTCATAGGAGGATTCTGAACTCATTTTAACCTTTGCTTGATGATCCAGGTCACTAATGTGAACATACTGTCCTGCCCGGTACTATATGATACAGCAATGTCCTCAGGTCTGTTGAGTTATGTTGGGCTGTTTGTCCTTGTAGCAAGTAGACTAAGATTGCCATGCTTTTTATGATTTCATATCTGGTTTTAGTAGTATTTTTTCTTTTGTTTGTTTTTTCTATCTCCCTTTCTGTCATTCTTTCAGTTGGTATTTCATAGGGCTATCAAATGTGCTTTGCCTCAACCAAGCTTGTTAGAATTGCATATGGAATAAGAGTAAAGACACTCTGATGGCCTCTATTACAAGTAAAATGCAGAGAATTTAGTGGATGAATTTTTTTTGGAGGGGTGAACTTTGAATACTTAGTCCTTTTCAACAAATCTATTTCTGCCAGGCATGATGGTACATGCTTGTAGTCCTTTCCTGCTATGGATGCTGAAGCTGGTAGATCACTTGAATTCAGAAGTTCTGAGATACTGTGAGTTATGTAGGTTGGGTGTCCTCACAAAGTCTAATGCAAATATGGTAAAGCCCTGGGGAAATGGAGCTACCCGGCTGTCTAAAGAGAGTGGAACTGCCATCAGAATCAAAGAAGGCATAAGCTTCTATACTTGTCAGTAGTGGGGCCAGGCCCATGACTGGCTGCTGTATTTGCTGTCTGGATGATATAGTGAGATCTATGACTTGGAAAAAATAGTACATCAATTGTTTTGACTGTGTCTATCTAGCTAGTTGATGGGTACCAGTATTAAAATGGAAAGAACATAGCACTTGCTTACTAGAGAATTAGGTTTGAATTTTAGTTCAGTCACTCATTAGCACTATGTCTGGCCAAATCACTGCATTTCTCCAGCCTTTAGTTTTCACCTCTTTAAAATGTGGATGATAGGCTAAATGGTCGTTAAGGCCCCTTACAATTCTGCCATTCTCTGATTCTTTCATATATAATGTTACCATTTCTTGTTTTAAAGGTGAAGACTTCTGAAAGGATGTGAAATCAGTACATTTTCAGTGCTAACAAAATAAAACCACTTACCTTGCATATAAATATGCCTTTATAATGTCCAAGGCTACAGTTTCAATTATGCTGTAAGTCAGAACTCAGTATATAGTGATTTTTTTCCAATTTACTTATTTTTAGTTTTCAACATTCATTTCCACAAAATTTTGACTTAAAAATTTTTCCCCTGCCTTTCCCCTACCCCTACTCCAAGATAGTGAGCCTACTGAATACCCCTTCTCCTAGTCTTTTCTCTCTTATATCCTCCCCCATACCCTCCTAACTTTCTAGTAGGGCAAGATGGATTTCTGTGCTCCAGTGCCTGTATATTTTTTTTCCCATTTGCACATAAAAGAAACAATTTTTTTAACATTTGTTTTTAAAACGTTGATTTCCAGATTCTTTCCCTTCTTCCCTCCTCACCAACACCCACTGGGAAGCAAGCATTTCAATATAGGTTGTACATGTGTAGTTATGCAAAACGTTTCCATAGTAGTTATATTGTGAAAGACTAATTATATTTCCCTCCATCCTATCCCACCCCCCACTTATTCTATTTTCTACTTTGACCCTTTCGCTTTTCAAAAGTGTTTGCTTCTAACCGTCCTCTCCCCCAATCTACTTTCGCTTCTATCATCCCTCCTTTTATTCCCTTCCCCCCTACTTTCCTGTAGGGTAAGATACCCAGTTGAGTATGTATGTTATTCCCTTCTTGAGCCAAATTCAATGAGAGTATGGTTGACCCATTCCCTTTCACTTTCCTGTTCTTCCCCTCCACTGTAACAGTTTTCTCTTGCCTCTTTTATATGAGATAATTTACCCTATTCTAACTCTCCCTTTCTCCTTCTCCTAATCTATTCCTCTCTCACCTCTTAATTTTATTTTTTAGATAGCATCCCTTCCTATTCAATTGATCCTGTACCCTCTGTCTATGTATATATGCATACACACACACACACACTCACATAAGTATTTATACACACATATACCCTCCTACACATACATATACATGGAAATATACATGTATACACATATATATTCCCTTCAACTATCTTCATACTGAGAAAAGTCTCATGCATTACAATTATTTTTTCCATGTAGCAATGTAAATAGTTCAGCTTTAATGAGTTCCTTATGATTTGTTTTTCCTGTTTACCTTCTCATGGTTCTCTTGCTTCTTGTATTTGAAAGTCAAAATTTCTGTTCAGCTCTGGTTTTTTCATCAAGAATTCTTGAAAGTCCTCTATTTCACTGAATGACCATATATTCCCCTGAAGCATTATACTCAGTTTTGTGGGGTAGGTGATTCATGGTTTTAATCCTAGCTCCTTTGACTTCCAGAATATCATATTTCAAACCCTTAAGTCCCTTAATGTAGAAGCTGCTAGATCTTGTGTTATCCTGATTGTGTTTCCACAATTCTCAAATTATTTCTTCCTACTGCTTTTAATATTTTCTCCTTGACCTAGGAATTCTGGAATTTGACTATAATATTCCTAGGAGCGTTCTTTTTGGTATCTTTCTAGGCTGCTGTTTGGGGCTGCCAGCTGGGACTGCCTGTAATAATGGCAAGCACAGAAGTAATTCACACCTTGTTTCAGATGTTGAATTAACACCTCTTTCAGTTCAAGTTTCTTTTGAGCCTTGTATCAAGTCTATTAAGAAACAAAACATGTGAACCCCACTATTGTGAACACTAGAACTCATGAACTCCTGCAACAGGAAGTGGAAGAGCTAATGACCATATATGAGGAGAGGCACAGTGCTAGAAACAGCAGAACTGAGAAGAGGTCTCTTGTATTGGCAGAGTCAAGAAGGAGAAAACTTGTGGTTTCCTGGCACTCTGTTTGTCTGCTCTGTCTGTGTTGATATTTGTTTGTGACACTTTGTACTGAAGCCCTGGGACCTTACTGGCAGCCCTGAAAGAGGATTTTCTGGTTGTATGTTTACAGAAGTCCTGGAGGAAGGTTTTGGAGAGCCTGGGACTTTACTGATGATCTGTGCTGACCTCTTGGACCTTGCTTGTGGGTCTGTGTTGATTTCTGTGTTGATGATTTGTGCTGACCTCTTGGACCTTGTTGGTGTGTCTGAGTTGATATCACAGGCAGATAGTGAATTGATGATGGTGCTGGCAATGTACATGAATATTATTATGGCTCTGTCAAGCTTTGTCTTCCCAGAAACAGGAACTGTGAAGGACTTGAGGTGGACTAGACACTTTGAACTTCACTATGGAATGGGAACTGGATGAAGAACTGGACAAGGAGCTGGACAAGGAACTGGGAGCTGCCTGCCTTGGAACCCAGGTGACAGTTGGAGCTGGGACCATGGCAAAGGAACCATGGAAGCTGAGAGCCAGCCTCAAGCCAAGCTGAAAGAAGACTTTACTTGGATACAGTGTACTGACTGAGAAGATTATGATTTACTATGACCTAGGGATGGAGAACTTTGACTTTTATACTTTGTGATTGAATTAACGATTTGTGATTGACTAAATGAATGTACTTTGTTGAAAACTATTGTGACCATTTTGGTGAAAACTATGTGGCTATTTTAGTGATAAGTTGTTGAGTTGTGCCATGGTGAATACCGTGTTTTGATTTTCTATGATAAGTTGTAACATTGTGAATGCTGTATTTTGATTTTCTATCATTGTTTTGCTTTGATTTGTTATTGAATAAATAGAGAGTTTTCTATATTATATAAGGTGTTCACAGCAGCAGTCCTCTGGAAAGCTGCTGGCACTTGGCTTTATACCAGCCCAAGTCTGAGCCTTGGTGGCTCACATGGGGCTAGTCTTGGCTCCCAGCACAATGAGATAGACCCTTCCTGTCAGTTTTCCAGGCTTCCTTTAGCAGGGGATTTGTTTCTCCCTGTCACTTTGTGGGTTGTGTAGCCCTAAAATTTGTTTAGAGTCATTTTTTTTACAGGTATTGCAGGTGGTTGGAGTGGGAGCTCAGACAAGTTCCTGCTTTTACTCTGCCATCTTGCCTCTGCCCTACAGTGACTTTTTAAAATATCTACTTTTTTCTCCAACATGCTTGTTTTTTATTTTATTTTAATAATTTAATTATTTAAGTTTTCAACCTTCATTTCCACTAGCCTTATTAAAAATAAAAAAGAAATTGAAATTTTTTTTCTTTTTGGGGTTAGAGAAGGTAGGGCTTCAAGGATGGAGTATAGAATAGAAAATAAGTAAAAATATAAACTATTTTGCTTACTGTTTTATGCCTACAATAAGCTAATACACAGGAAGTCCTAAACAGCAACCCAATAAAGCCTTAAAGATTGAATGGCAAGATTGAAGTTTTAATCTCTGTTATTTGGAATTTAGACTACAGTCCATGTTATTTAGATAGATCACTGAGTAGAAGTAAGAAGTAATATAGGTAATATAGTCCATGCTCTAGTCTAACCAGCCTTCGATAGTAGTGATGTATGCATAGCTTTTTCAATATAACATTAAAAAAAAATCACACATATGCTTTCCTTGTCCCATGGTACCAGCCCTAAAGGGTCCCTCTGTATCCAACTGGGATTTGTTGATTGTGGCAAGTGGAATTATTAGTAAGCAGTAGAAGTACAATTAAAGCATTTTTGCTTTGGTCAGAAAATCCACTTCCAGTTTTCCCCCTCCCCCACTTCTGTAAGCCTCTAGTATTCAGAATGTGGGTCTGGATGGCAGTCAAGCAACCCACATACCTTTTAGTGATGGATTTTAATGACTGATTTTTGAGCTGATGACTGGTCTAGTCTTTAGTGCATTTAAGCAGCTGGATAGATGCCAAATATGTTTGAAACTGAACAGGTGCTTTCAGACTTACAATGCCATATGATGCTATTGAAAGAGGTGCTGGAATTACACTGGTGGGTGGTGCTTATAATAGTTACTCTAACTTGGGGTATTATGTAAATATAATTTCAATCATTTTTTTTTCTTGATGGGGAACATTGGTTTTGAAGCTAAGGGGTACCTCAGGATTCATTTTATAGTCTAAGCCTTTAACCTTACAGAGAAGAAAGTTGAGGCCCATACAGGTGATCTGCCTTATATCAAATCACACAAGTAGTAAATGTGAGAGCCTAGTTTCAAATCCAGCTTTACTGACTTCAGTCATAAGTGCTGTTCCCTTTTCACTGGAACTTTCTGCACCATGGGTAATAATGTTTTTCTGCTTTTGTCAAATGCTAATCATACACTAGATACTTATTAAATAGTTTTTTTTGTTTGTTTTACTTTTTGAAGGGGGGAAGTGAGGGCAATTAGGGTTAAGTGACTTGCCCAAGGTCATATGGCTAGTGTTAAGTGTCTGAGGCAGGATTTGTACTCAGGTCCTCCTGACTCCAGAGTTGGTACACTGCGGCACTTAGCAGCCCCCAATACTTCTTAAATCAAAATGAATTTGTACCATAAAAACTTTTACACTTGAAAACTATTATCTTAAATAGGTAAAAACAAACACTAGGTGGTGCAGTGAATAAAGTACTGGGCCTGGGGTTAAGAAGACTCTTCTTCGTGAGTTCAAATCCAACCTTAGACATTTACTAGCTGTGTGACCTTAGGCATGTTGCTTAACTCTCTTTGCCTTAGTTTCCTCAAATGTAAAATGAACTAGAGAAGGAAATGGCAAACCATAGTATCTTTGCCAAGAAAACCCCAAATGGGGTCACAAAGAGTCGGATACAACTGAAATGACTCAACCACAACAACAAAAAACAAGCACGGACATTTCACTAGAGCCAGAGCAGCTCTAATAATTAGGTCATTTCCAGTCACTCCAAATAAAAAGCAACATTTCAGAAAGTTGTTTCAACTATCAGATAGTACAGAATGGAGACAGCTGTCTATTTCATGTCCTTATCACCTAACTAGGACACCCAGGCCATCTATCTCTTCATTTTCCAACTGGCTGCATTCCTTTGGACTTTCCCATCATGCCCCCAGGTGCTTCACCATCAGAATCATCATCATCCTGCAGGACTGAATCAGCCCTGCCATTCATATCCCATAAGTATCCTCTGCTCCTCTGATTGGAGGAACCTAAATTCACCAGCTAAGGCAGGGATTGTCTTTTTTTTTTACTTATCCCTTACATTTAGCATGGTGTCTAGTACATTGTAAGCAAGTAAATATTTATTGACTGACCTCCAAACTGCTAAAACATTTGAATAGTTTCACTGTTTCCCCTCTAGTGAATCATTAATCCCATAAGCAGATGGAGCTTTGCAAAAAAAAAAAAAAAAAAGCTGCCTTCATCATTCTTCTCACTAGCTATGGACAAAGTAGGAAAGTTCAAACAATGTTTAGGGGATGGTAAACGAATCAATTTGTCTTGAGCAGAGCATGTGGAGAACATGGGAAAGAGAAGCCATGGCTGATCTGGATAGAAAAGAAATAGTAACAATAAACTCCTGTAGAATGATTAGTTAAATTGAAGTATCTTCATGGAACTTAGAGTATAAGCTACATACAAAAGAACGTTTGTTATTGTTGTTGTTCAGTTGTGTCCAACTCTTCCTGAGGAAATTTGGAGTTTTCTTGGCAAAGATAATAGATTGTTTTGTCATTTCCTTCTTCAGCTCATTTTACAGATGGGGAACTGAGGCAAACAGGGATAAGTTACTTGCCCAGGGTCACATAGCTAGTAAGTATCTGAGGCTAGATTTGAACTCAGGAAGATGAGTCTTCCTGACTTCTGGCCTGGCACTATATCCACTGTACCAGATAGATGCCCCACAAAACACGTACATAGAGTAATGATACACAGTATAATATCCCAAGTGTAGTAAAGAAACCAAGTAAAAAACAACATGTTATGAGTTGTGAAGTAGAGGAAGACGAGGGAAGGCTTGACCATGCTGGAAACATAAGTCCTCTTTTAAAGAATATTCAGGAATTTAAGAGACAGAGAAGGGGAGGGAGGGTTTTCTAAGTTTAGTGGATAGAATATGGCAAAGTCATGGAACTAGAAGACTGCTGAACATGTTCAAGAATTTTAGAATATGTAGAAAACAGTCCAGATTATTGTAATGGCAAGCACAGAAGTAGTTAACACCTTGTTTCAGATGTTGAATTAACACCTCTTTCAGTTCAAGTTTCTTTTGAGCCTTGTATCAAGTCTATTAAGAAACAGAACATGTGAACCCCACTATTGTGAACACTAGAACTCATGAACTCCTGCAACAGGAAGTGGAAGAGCTAATGACTATATATGAGGAGAGGCACAGGGCTAGAAACAGCAGAACTGAGAAGAGGTCTCTTGTGTTGGCAGAGTCAAGAAGGAGAAAACTTGTGGTATCCTGGCACTCTGTTTGTCTGCTCTGTCTGTGTTGATATTTGTTTGTGACACTTTGTACTGAAGCCCTGGGACCTTACTGGCAGCCCTGAAAGAGGATTTTCTGGTTGTATGTTTACAGAAGTCCTGGAGGAAGGTTTTGGAGAGCCTGGGACTTTACTGATGATTTGTGCTGACCTCTTGGACCCTGTTGGTGTGTCTGAGTTGATATCACAGGCAGATAGTGAATTGATGATGGTGCTGGCAATGTACATGAATATTATTATGGCTCTGTCAAGCTTTGTCTTCCCAGAAACAGGAACTGTGAAGGACTTGAGGTGGACTAGACACTTTGAACTTCATTATGGAATGGGAACTGGATGAAGAACTGGACAAGGAGCTGGACAAGGAACTGGGAGCTGCCTGCCTTGGAACCCAGGTGACAGTTGGAGCTGGGACCATGGCAAAGGAACCATGGAAGCTGAGAGCCAGCCTCAAGCCAAGCTGAAAGAAGACTTTACTTGGAAACAGTGTACTGACTGAGAAGATTATGATTTACTGTGACCTAGGGGTGGAGAACTTTGACTTTTATACTTTGTGATTGAATTAAAGATTTTGTGATTGACTAAATGAATGTACTTTGTTGAAAACTATTGTGACCATTTTGGTGAAAACTATGTGGCCATTTTAGTGATAAGTTGTTGAGCTGTGACATGGTAAATGGTGCATTTTTATTTTCTGTGAATGTATTTTGATTTTATGTGAATATTTTGCTCTGATTTGTTATTGAATAGAGAGCTCATTATACTATGTAATTAGAACCTTAAAAGGTATTCACAGCAGCAGTCCTCTGGAAAGCTGCCCATGCGTGGCTTTACAATTATCAATAATATAGACTGTCTAAATGGGAATTAAATGAATATGAGCATAGGATGGTCAGATTGTGGAGGGCCTTGAATGCCTGGAAAAGGGGTTGGAACTTTTACTAGGCAGGCAATTGGAAGCCACTGAAGGTTTTTGAGCAAAGGCAAAAGGGGGAGGAGGAGGTAAAAAACCTTTACAGAGTAACTGCCATTTGTGGAGCATTGTGGTAAGTACTTTAACAAATATTTCTTTTGGTCCTCACAATGATCCTTGAGGCAGGTGCTATTATTACCCCCCTTTTACAGTTGAAGAAACTGAGACAATCAGAGGTTATGTGACTTGTCACTAATCACACAACTAGCAAGTTCCTGAGGCTAGAGGATTTGAACATGGGTTTATCTTCCTGACTGGGTCAATCCTTTGTCCACTGTGCCAACATAAGATGAGTATGAAGGATAAAGTAGAGGCAGAGAAAGAATACTAATAGGAAGATTTGCTCAGAGGTTGTTACTGTGGTTCAGAGTAAGTGGTAATGAGATTGTATTCTAGGGTGGTGGCATTGGGGAAGGAGCATAGGAAAGCTATTTTATGGAACTAGAAATGGTAGGACTTGGTGATTGTGAGGAATGAGAAAGAATAAGAAGTCAGAGATGTTACCACAATTTTATACACAGAAACTGTAAATCTGGGCGCCACAGATAGAAACAGTGAAGAAAGCTATTTCCTTTTTTTTAAGGGCTTGTGGGGGAGGGAATAATAAGCTTATAGTAAGCACTATCTAGAGAATGTCCTTTCAAGGTTACCCATATCCCTCTAAAGGGAACATAATAGGAGATTAAATCTTCCTACAAAGTAGTTTTTTTTTTTTTAATTTATTACTTTTATTTATTTACATGGAAGGAGCTGACTATGCCCATACCAGCAATGAAATGCATTTGTATTTTGGAATAATGATATTTTTAGATCTAGGAATGGTCATAGAGAAGATGGAGAAAACCATGATGGCAAATATTATTGATAATAAGATTTTAGATATTAAAATTTTAACTAAATTTTAAGGAGAATTTGATTTGCAAGATGGTTCATTTGTAGTGTGAACAGTTTATATCCAGATGTTTGCATATTAGAGAATACATTCAACTTGTGATTGTGTGTAAAGTGGTCAATCCCATTTAATGGTATTACATAAATCAAGGGGCCCATTATAATGTGTGACCCAGCACTGTAAAAGAATAGGATTCTGTTCCTAGTCCTGCCACCAGATAACATATTATTGAACAAGTCACTTAAATTTAGAAGTTCTTTTATTATCTAAGTGCTAAGATTCCTTTCATAAAGGTTGGAAGACTATATATATATATATATATATATATATATATATATATATATATTTAATTAATGGTTGTATCAAAAAGAGTCTCACAAATATACAATCAAATGATGCTGTTAGTTCTATAAATTGGCTTTACCACAATGCATCTCCTTTTTAGGTTTTATGTTTACTATTTTTTTACCTTGTATTTTTAAATGTTTTTCATCCCACTTTTTTAGTAACTAGATCTGGAATGGCTTTGTTATACACTGCCTTTTAGGGCTTTGTATTTCCATTTTACAAATTACTCAGGAAGGAGAAGCACATCTTTTCAAAAGATATATTTTCTGAACTTTAAGCAGGTTTAGAGTATTTGGAGTACATACCACATTAAAAACAAATGAAGTAGAATAAACCAATTTCACTATTTAAACTTAGAAGGCTTTTAATAATTTATGGGTAGTTTTATAAACCATAATACCCTTATTTTTTTGTATTAACATTTTATTTTAAGTTTTGAGTTCTAAATACTACTTCTTGCCTTCTCCCCCCCAGACAATAAGCAATCAGATATAGGTTGTACATGTGCAATTATGTAAAGCATTTCCATATTAGTCATTTTGTACAAGGCTCAATTATTTTTTAAGTGAAAGAAAGAAAGTGAAAAACAACATGCTTCAGTCTGTATTCAAACAATATCAGTTCTTTCTCTGGAGGCAGACAGTGTGCTTCATCATTAGTCTTTAGAGATTGTCTTGGATAATTGTATTTCCACGAAGAACAAAGTCATTCATAGTTCTTCATCAAACAGTGTTGTTGTTACTATGTACAATGTTTTCCTGGTTCTGTTCATTTTATTATGCATCATTTCATGTAAATCTTTGCAGGCTTTTCTGAAATCATCCCATCTGTCATTTATTAATGGCACAATAATATCCCACTACAATCATATGCCATAGCTTGTTAAGCCATTTCCCAATTGATGGGCATCCCTTTGTTTTCCAGTTCTTTGTCACCACAAAAAAGAGCTGCTATAAATATTTTTGTATAAATAAGCCCTTTTCCCTTTTTTAGATGTCTTTAGGATATAGGCCTAGCAGTGGTATTGATGGGTCAAAGTGTATGCACAACCCTTTGGACATAGTTCCAACTTGTTCTCTAAAATGATTGGATCAGTTCACAGCTCCACTAATAGTGCATTAGTATCCCAGTATTCCTACAGCCCTCCAGCATCCAATATTTTCTTTTTATTCCGTATTAGCCAATCTGGTAGGTATGAGGCTGAGTTGTTTTAATTTGCATTTCTTTGATCAATAGTGATTTAGAGCATTTTTCATATAGCATATTTTTTTATGTCTATAGATAGCTTTGATTTCTTTGCCTAAAAACTGCCTGTTCATTTTCTTTGACCATATGTCAATTGGAGAATGACTTATATTTTTATATATTTGACTCAGTTCTCTATATATTTGAGAAATGAGGCCTTTATCACAGATACTTATTGTAAAGTTTCCCTCCAGTTTTCTGCTTTCCTTATAATTTTGGTTGCATTGGTTTTGTTTATACAAAAACTTTTAAATTTTATATAATCAAAATTATCTAGCTTATATTTTAAAATGCTTTCTATATCTTCTTTAGACCTAAATTCTTCCCTTATCCATAAATCTGACACAGAAGCTCTTCTATGCTCCTTTAATTTACTTATGATATCACCCTTTATATGTAAATCATGTATCTATTTTGACCTTCTCTTAGTAGAAGATGTGAGATATTGGTCTATACCTAGTTTCTGTTATACTGTTTTCCAATTTTCTCAGCAGTTTTTCTCAAATAATGAGTTTTTGTTCCAAAAGCTTGGATTTTGAGGTTCATTATATATCAGATTACTATGTACATTTAATATAATGTCCTTTGCACTTAATCCATTCCACTGATCCATGATTCTGTTTCTTAGCCAGTACCAGATTATTTTGGTAATTACAGCTTTATAATAACCTTTGATATCTGGCATGGCTAGGCCACCTTCTTTCCCATTTTTTTTCATTGATTTCCTTGACATCCTTGAGCTTTTGTTCTTCCAGATGAATTTTGTTATGATTTTCTCTAACTATATAAAATATTTTTGATAGTTTAATTGGTATGGCACTGAATAAGTAGATTAATTTAGATAGAATTATCATTTTTATTATATCCATAAGTAATTAATATTTCGCTAGTTGTTTAGATCTGACTTTTCTTGTGTGAAAGGTGTTTTAATGTTGTGTTTATATAGTTCCTGGGTCCTGGCAGGTATAGAATCCCAAGTATTTTATATTGTCTACAGTTATTTTAAATGAATTTCTCTTTCTGTCTCTTGCTGCTTGGCTTTGGGGGCAATATATAGAAATGCTGATGACTTATGTGAGGTTATTTCATATCCTGTAACTTTGCTAAAATTATTAATAACTTCAAGTAGTTTTGTTTTTTTGGGAGTGAGGAAGGCAGGGCAATTGGGGTTAAGTGACTTGCCCACAGTCACATGGCTAGTAAGCTTTAAATGTTTGAGTCTGGATTTGAACTCAGGTCCTCCCTGACTCCAGGGCAGGTACTCTATTCACTGTGCCACCTAGCAACCCCTCAAGTAGTTTTTTAGTTGATTCTAGGATATTCTAAGTAAAACTTCATAGTACCTGCAAAGAGAGATAGTTTTGTATCCTCAGTGCCTGTTCTAATTCCTTTAATTTAATTTCTTGTCTTAATTGCTATAGCAAATATTTCTAGTACAATATTAAATAACAGAAATGATAATGGGCATCCTGGCTTCACTCCTGATTGTATTAGGAAGGTTTCTAACTTATCACCATTATATATAATGCTTGCTAATGGCTTTAGATAAATATTACTTATCATTTTAAGGTATGCCGCATTTATTGCTATGCTCGCTAGTGTTATTTTTTTTCTCTTTTTATTTTTTTTTTATTTTTTTTAAACAAATGCTTTATTAACTTCTGTTTTACATCATTCATTTCCGCCAGATTTTGAGTTACAATCATTTTCCCCCCATTATTCCCCTACCCAACCTCCCTGAATAGCAGTCCCACAAGATATTGCTTCCTCCAATCTGCTCTCTCCCATACCTTCTCCCATACCCCCATCGACTTTTCCATTAGAGGAAGATGAATCTTTGTGTCCCAATGCCTGCACATCTTATCTCCCAATTATAGGCAAAAGAGTATTAATAATAGTATTTATATATATATTTGAAACATTTAATGTTACGACCTTGAATTTCAGATCCATTTCCTTCCTCCCTTGTCACCCATTCCTTCTTGGGATATAAGTAATTCAGTATATGTTGTACATGTCTAGCTATGCAAAACATTATCATAGTAGATATATTGTACAAGGGGCTGCTTATAATTCCCTCCCACTCATCCCACCCCCCACCTGGTCCATTCCCTACATGATCCTGTCCCTCTTCTATAGTGGGTACTTCCAACCTCCCCTCCCCCCAAGGATGCCCTCCCCTTCCATCATCCCTCCTCTCATCCCCCTTCCCCCTATCCTGCTGCAGGTTGAGATATCCCATTTAGTATGTATGTCATTTTCTCCCTGAACCAAATTCAATGTGAATGTGGTTTTGCCTTTTTAGCCTTCCTTATTCTCCCCCTCCTTTGCAACCACTTCCCCCTACATGAGATAGGTTTACCCTACCATGTCTCTCCCCATCTCCTCTTGCCACTTTCCTCTCTCACCTCATAATTTCATCCCTTGAGTATTCTCCCTTCCCAACAAATTCAACCTATGCCCTCTATCCATATATAACTGTAACCATATACACACACATTCGCATATGTATTCATATGACCACACCCCCTTCTTCCATTATTTTCATAGTGAGAAAGATATCATCAGTCACGGATATTGCTTTTCCATATAGGAATGTAAATAGTTCAACTTTGATAAGTTCCTTTTGATTTCTTTTCCCTGATTACCTTCTCAGGCATCTCTTCCTTCTTGCATCTGGATGTCAAATTTTCTATTCAACTCTGGTTTTTTCCTCAAGAATGCTTGAAAGTCCTCTATTCCACTGAATGACCATATTTTCCCCTGAAACAAAATACTCAGTTTTGCTGGGTAGTTGACCCTTGGGTTCATTCCCAGCTCTTTTGCCCTCTGGAATATCATATTCCATGCCCTTCAATCCCTCAGTGTAGAAGCTGCCAGGTCCTGGGCTATTCTGATTGTGTTTCCACAATATTGAAATTGTTTCTTCCTGGATGCTTGTAGTATTTTCTCCTTGATCTGGGGATTCTGGAACCTGGCTATAACATTTCTGGGAGTTTTCTTTTTGGGATCTTTTTCAGGAGGTGATCGGTGGATTCTTTCAACCTCTATTTTGCCCTCTGGATCTAAAACATCGGGGCAGTTTTCCTTGAGAATTTCTTGAAGGGTGATTTCTAGGTTCTTTCTTTGATCATGGCTTTCAGGTAGTCCAATAATTTTTAAATTGTCTCTCCTGGATCTATTTTCCAGGTCAGTGGTTTTTCCCCATGAGATATTTCACATTGCCTTCTATTCTTTCATTTGTTTGGATCTGCTTAACAGCATCTTGATTTCTCATAAAGTCACTGGCTTCCATTTGCTCCAGTCTAACTCTGAAGGAATGAATCTCCTCAGTGAACTTTTGAGATTCTTTTTCCATCTGGCAAATTCGACTTTTTAAGGCATTCTTCTCCTCATTGCCCTTTTAGGCCTCCTTTGCCATTTGAGCTAGTCTATTTTTTAAGGTGTTGTTTTCCTCAGTCAGGCTGTTGACCTCATTTCATACTTTTCCTGCATCCTTCTCATTTCTCTTTCTAATTTTTCCTCCACTTCTCTTATTTGATTTTTAAAGTCCTTCTTAAGGTCCTCTATGGCCTGCAACCCACTCATGTTTTCCCCTGGAGCTTTTGGAGCAGGACTTCTGACCTCACAGTCCTTTTCCCGCTCTATGCCCCCAAAATAGGAGTCTAGGGTTGCATTTTCTGTTTCCTTTGCCTTGGCATGTTGCCACTTAATTGCTTGACTTTTGGGCTTGTTGCCACACTATGGCTTTAAGGCCAGCTAGAGGAATTTTCGTCCCGAACGTGTGGGGGGCAACTTCCGTTTCTAGTAAGCTGTAAACCCACCCACAACTTCCACCCTAGATCACAATCCAGATCCAGGGAGGTTAAAGCAAGAGCGATTACCCCCCAAAACTGATCGCTGGATCTCCCCACGGTTTGTAGGCTGGGAGCCGGAAATGTCTATGAAAACTACAAAATGGCGTTTGTCCTCAGTGGCTTCTAGCTCCCAGGGGAGGGAGCTGACGCATTCCCCAAATACAGGTCCCAAAGTCCATAGGACACTAACCTCTTACTTTGTCCTAGACATGTCTATGTTGATAATTCTGGAGTTGCCACAGCTCCTGGAGTTCTGGGGTTCCTCCAGCTGGCTGCTGGCCCTGCCGCCCTGGGGCTAAAACCTCGGCTCACGCGGACCTGGGCTCGGCTCGGCTGGGCTCCTGCGCTCTGTGCTCTGCGCGTTGCCGGCTCCCAGACCGCTGCGCTGGTCCTTCCTGCAGGGCTGCTGGGCTGTCCTCAGCAGGAGGTTAGCTTCTCTGTGTCATTCTGTGGGTGCTGGGGCTCCAGAAGTTGTTCACAGTCCTTTTTTACATAGTTTGTGGGGAATCTGGGGGCAGAGAGGCTTGGACGAGCTGTTTCTACTCCGCCATCTTGGCTCCGCCCCCCTCGCTAGTGTTATTAATAGGAATGAGTGTTGTATTTTGTCAAAGGCTTTTTCTGTATCTGTTGAAATAATCATATGATTTCTGTTGGTTTGTTATTGATATGGTCAATTATGCTGATTATTTTCCTAATATTGAACCAGCCCTGCGTTCCTGCTAGAAATTCCACCTTGTCATCGTGTATGATCCTTGTGATATGTTGCTGTAATTTTTTTTTGCTTGTATTTTATTTAAAAATTTTGCATCAACATTCATTAGAAAAATTGGTCTATAATTTTCTTTCTCTATTTTGGCTCTTCCTGGTTTGGATATAAGCATCTCATTTGTGTCATAAAAGGAATTTGCTAAGACTCATACTCCATTTACCCCAAATAGTTTATATAGTATTGGGATTAATGTTTTGTTTTTGTTTTTTTTATAAATATTTGGTAGAATTCACTTGTGAATCCATCTGCTCCTGGGGATAATTTCTTAGGGAGTTCATTAATGGCTTGTTCAATTTTATTTTCTAAGATTAGGTTTTTTTTAAAAATTATTTTACTTCTTCTGTTAATATGGATGATTTATATTTTTGTAGATATTCATCCATTTCATTTAGATTGTTAAATTCATTGACATATAATTTGGCAAAATAGCTCCTAACAATTGTCTTAATTTCCTCTTCATTGGTGGTGATTTCACTCCTTTCATTTTTGATACTAATAGTTTTCTTCTTTCCTTTTTTAAATCAAATTAATCAATGGTTTGTCTGTTTTATTAGGTTCTATTTATTAGTTCAATGGTTTTCCTACTTTCAACTTTATTAATCTTGCCTTTGATTTCCAGGATTTCCAATTTTGTGGTTAATTGGAGATTTTCTTTTCTTTTTTTTCTAGTTTTTTTGTTTGTTTCACACCCAATTTTGCTTTTCCTCCATTTTATTGATGTAAGCAATTAAAAATATAATTTTTTTCTAAGTACCACTTTAGCTTTTGATAGGTTGTTTCATTTTTGTCATTTTCTTTAATGAAATTATTGACTGTTTCTATGATTTGTTCTTTTATCTACTTTTTTGCAGATTAGATTATTTAATTTCCAATTAATTTTAAGTCTTCCTATTGTCCATTATTGAATGTAATTTCTATTGAATTATGATCTAAAAAAATGTCTTTACTATTTCTGCTTCTCTGTATTTGGTTGTGAGTTTTTTATGTCCTAATACATGGTCAATTTTGGTGTTTTTGCCATATACTGCTGAGAAAAAGCTATATTCCTTTATATTCCCATTCAGTTGCCTCCAAAGATCTATCATATCTAACTTTTCCAAAATTTTATTTACCTTCTTAACTTCTTTCTTGTTTTGTTTTGTTTTTTTTAAATTAGATTTATATAGTTCTGAGACAGGAAATTGACATCCCCCACTAGTATAGTTTTATTAGCTATTTATTCCTAAAACTCATCCAACCTCTCCTTCAAAAATTTAGATGCAATACCATTTGGCACATATATTTTTTAGTATTGATATATTTCATTGTCTATGTTACCTTTCATCAAAATCTAGTTTCCTTCTTTATTTCTTTTTATTAGATATAGTTTTCCTTTTACTTTGTCTAATATCATGATTAGTACCACTGTTTTCTTTGTTTCAGTTGATGCATAATAAATTCTGCTCCATCCCCTTACCTTTACCCTGTGTGTTTCTCTGTTTGAAATATGTTTCTTGTAAACAACATATTGTAAGTTTCTGTTTTTTAATCAATTGTGTGATTTGTTTCTATTTTATGGGTGAATTCATCCCATTCATATTTACAGTTATGATAACTGTCTGTTTTCCTCCATGCTATTTTCCCTTTGTTTAGCCCTTTTTCTATTTTACCCCGCCCCCATCTTTTTCCCTCCTCAGAAGTGTTTTACTTCTGATCACCACCTTCCCCAATATACCTTCCCTTTTATCAATACCCCCTCTCCTTTCTATTCTCCCCATTCTTTTTTACCTTATAGGTATAGATTTTTATATCCAAATGAATGTATATGTTATTGCCTCTTTGAGCCAATTTTGATGAGAGTAAGTTTTAGGCTTTGTCTGCCACCACCCCCTCATCTTCCCTTCATTATAATAGCTCTTTCATGACACTTTTATGTAGGCTAATTTACTGCATTCAATCTCCCTCATTCTTCTTTGAGCACAATTTTCTTCCTACCACTTTATTTTGTTTCTTGGGGTATCATCCCATAGAAGTCACCTTATATCTATACCCTCTGTTCATATATACATATGCATGTGTGTAGCAGCAAGCACCCTAGCATCCCCAGAGTGGCTGCCAACATAGGTTCTTAGATCTGCTTTTGCAAAGGAAAGCAATTCAAAATCAGTTAACAAGCTTACTTTAATCAAACAAACATATATCATTTACCTAGTTCAGGGGGAAAAGGTCAGCACCCCAAACATCAGAGTACACAGACAGTAGTTTCAAAACAGAGAAACAAAAAGATCAAGCAGACAGGCTTCCAAACTGTCCAACCATTATCAATACCAAATCACAGTTACCAGAGAGGGAAGCATCAACATCTGGGTTTTCAAAGCCGGGAGGCTCTCAACAACGGCTTCCCAGAGTCTCATCTGATCAAATCACACAACACTTCTCAAAGTGAGTCCCAAAGCAAAGTCTCAAATCAGGGATTATATAGTCTTCTCCTGGCTCAGAGAATGTAACCACCCTCTTGACCCAGTGCCCGCTGAACACAGCATCAAGGTGTGTTCATTCCTGAAAACCAAGCCTCCTACCACAGGCTCCATGTGACCACATTCAGCCTATTAGGGGGCAGAGTATATCTTCAAATTAAAGAAAGTTCTTAGAGTCACTTAAGCCAATCAAAGGGCCTAGGGGCAGGGAAGATCTTCAAATCTGCATTTCCATTACAATGTGTATATAATATATAGTCTGTGTATATATATATATATTCCTTCTAACTGCTCCTATAGTGATAAAGCTGTCAAGAGTTGCAAATATTATCTTGCCATATAGAAATATAAACTTTATTTTAATTTCTTATGTTTTCACTTTCTTGTTTCTTTTTTGCCTTTTTATGTTTTCCTTGAGTCTTGTATTTGGAGGTCAGATTTTTTTTTTTTTAATTCACTCTTGTCTTTTAACTGAGTGCTTGAAAGTCCTCTATTTTGTTATATGCTCATGTTTTACCATCAAAGTTTATATTCATTTTTCCTGGGGAGATGATTATTGATTGTAAACCTAACTCCTTTGCCTCCCAGTATATCATATTCCAAGTCCTCCAATTCTTTAATGTGGAAACTGCCAAATTCTGTGTAGTCCTGATTGTAACTCCATGATATTTAAATTGTTTCTTTTTTACTGCTTCCTCTGAACTTTATTTCATCTGTGAATTCTGGAATTTGTCTGTGTTATTCCTGGGAGTTTTCATTTTGGGATCTTTTTCAGGTGGTGATTGGTGGATTCTTTCATTTTCTATTTTGCCTTCTGGTTCTAATATAGCAGGGCAGTTTTTTTTGATAATTTCTTGAAAGATATTTTCCAGGCTTTTTTTTTTTTTTATCATGGCTTTTAGGTAGTCCAAAAATTATTTTATTATCTTGATCTGTTTTCTAGGTCAGTTTTTTTTTTCCAAAGAGAAATTTCATTTTGTTTTTGTTTTTTTAAATTTTCTTGTTTTTGTTTTATCTTATCTTGATGTCTCATAGACTCATTAGCTTCTACTTGATCAGTTCTAATTTTTACGGTATTATCTTCTTCAGTGAACTTTTGCACTGCCTCTTCTATTTTGCCCATTCTATTTTTTAGATAGCTATTTTTCTCCGTAAATATTTGTATGTATTTTTCCATGCTATTGACTTTTTTTTTTCATAATTCTCTTGCATTGCTCTCATTGCTTTCCCCAGTTATTCTTTTACTTCTCTAATTTGCTTTTTAAAAGCCTCTTTAAACTCTTCCAGGAATTCTTTTTGGGTCTGAGACCAAATTACATTTTCTTTTGGAAGTTCACACATGCAGCTATTTTGACACTATTGTGCTCTTCTATGTTTATGCCTTAAATTCTCCCTGTCACCATAGTAACTTTCTAAAGTCAAGTTACTTTTTTTGTTGTTTTTTTTAAATTTTTTTTTCTGGCTTTTTTGTGACTTCGTGTTTTTATGTGAGAGTTAGGCTCTGGTCCTGCCCTATCCCAAGCTTTTTCTGCTCGGGCTGTAGATCTGCTTTCTGGCTTTCACTGGACTTCAGGACTTACTACTTGCTCTTACTGGATAGTAGACTTCCCTTCTGACTTGTATTGGGGGTTGGGGCCTCCCTGTTGATCTCCCCTGAGTGCAGAGATTAGTTGCTGTCCTGGCCCAAGGACGGGGCTTTGCTACTGTGTTGCTATGGTAACAGTCTTTCTAGTGACTCGCCCTGGGGGACAGATCTTGTTGCTGGTCTGCCCCACTGGTGGGGCTCTCGTCCTGGGTTTTTATGGAAAGAAAGTCTTCCTGCAGGCAGGCCCCAGGGTTGGGGTATCACTGCTGGTCAGCCTGGGCTGAGACCTCACCACTGGTCAGCCCTGGGGTCAAGGCCTTGCTGGTAACCTGTGCTGGGGATAGAGTGGCTGAGGTGGGATCTTGCTGAGCTGCACAGACTACTCACTTGCCTAGGGGGCTGCTGGATTGTAGGAGGGTGAGGCCTCACTAGTGGATTGCCCCAGGCTTAGAGGTTTGCTGCTGGTCCTCTGCTGTGAGGCTGGCTGCTACTGCTGCTGCTCTTGGACCTCTGTCCACTCCCACCCCAATGAGACAGATCTTTCCTGCTGGCTGGTAAGCTGCTTCCCTGCTCCTAGATCAGTTCTTAGGTGTTTTTCTAATTGTTTGGAAGGGAATTTGAGAGGGCTTCAGAGGGTTCCTTCCTCACTGTGTCATCTTGACACCAGAAGTTTACCCTTAATTGGTAACATAAATTCAGAAATGGGTTGTAAATGAGTTTACAAGGAACACATTGGTAGATGATTGGTTGCTTTGGGGATTACAGACTTGTTCTTAACTATTTTGAGAGCTGGATGGAATTTATTCTTTCTAATTTTTCAAAAGTATTTTTAGGAGACAATAATATTATCGAATTCTAGTTATAGTTTCTTGCTGTTGAAGTGCTATTTACTTTAAAATACTGGGAATGAAGGTGTTGGCCTAAATCATCTTTGCTATCTCTCCTGGCTCTAATTTCTATAATCCTCTTGTTCTTATGATTGGAGGTGGTTGGAGTTGGTGATCTGTAAGGTCCCTTTCAGTTTAAATGCTATGATCTGAATGACAGTGGTGACACTACACTTTGATTTTAAGCAATCACAACTGCAAATTGGTAAAGATATATGGTGCAAAATTAGGAGACATATTCTTGTCACAACTGTCTATTATTGCCTACTTAGATCAGACCAAGATCTGGACTGTGTGAGCATATGTGTAGGGTTAAAGGTGAAGATAATTCAGTACTTTTACTTAGAACAAAAGCTGAGATTACATTTCTCAGTCTCTTCTATCAACAGGGAGTCAGAAATTACAGAATTTTCGTTTGGAAGAAACTTCTGAGTTCATTTAGATCAACCCTTACCTGAAAAAAAAATTCTCTCTACAAATCTCTTAACAAATGGCCATCTTGAATTTGCTTTACAACTTCCACTGAGGAGAAACCCATTCACTAATTTCTGTAGCAGCTCATTGCACTTTTGAACAGCACAGAATGTTAAGAAATTTTCTCCAAACATGCAACATATCCTTGCAAAGGCAGCCTGGGGTTAGGAACTTGGCTTTTTACAAATCACAGCTAGATTACTGATTACATTATGCTTAAATTTTGCCTGTGTAGTTGCTGAAGTATTGGAGTGGGGGAAGACTACAAAATGAAGAACTTCCCAGATGTTTCTAAGAGTGTTGGAATATGGAGCATATTTGGTAAAGAAAACATTTCTAAATTTTTGGCTAGGGTCTGAAATTTTGGATTTTTGTTACTGGTTGATTTTGAAAACATTTCCACATTTCAGATAAATCCACAGGAAATTTCTCAGTCCCCCAGTCTTGCAGCTTTTTCTGTCTCATTTGAATGTTTTTTGTTTTTTAATTCAAGTCATGATTACACAAGAACTGATTGACTATTCAGACTCAGGGCTCTTCTTTTCTGCTATTCTCTCTATGTGGATTTCATTGCATAGTTGTACTCTGATAAATACAGAGAGGAAGGGAAAAGTAAAACAAAATTATTTTTTCCTTTTTGTAGCAAATAAGATGGCTGTGGAGAACATTGAAATAAAGTAATATAGTTAGAGTTACTTTTTTTGAAAAAAAGTATGCATGGGTCTTATGTATCTATTAGTATTGCCCAGTAATTGATAAGTCAATCATATTTATATTTATTGTTTTTCTTTATATAACCAGAGCCATCTTTCAATCCCTAAAATTAAATTTCATCTTTCACATCACCACAAAGAAATTTTTTCTGGACCTGGGTATATGCTATGGCACTGTGCCCCCACATTGAGATAATATCAATACAAAGGGTTCACAAGATTTAACAAACATTGAATAAATATATGTATTAAATAAGCAAATAGAGATATGTTCCAAATTGTGAAAGTTCAGAATCCTTTGAACAATCCTACATGCAGCACCATGCCCTCTCAGTGTTTATTGATTTAGGCAATAATGATTTGGAGGAACCAAAGAATATATACAAATTAAAAGGATATGTCATATGTTAAGGAATTTCCAAATTCTCTAAATAAATAAGGCAGTGATATACATCATTAATAAATATATAGGTTTCCTTTAAAAATAGAAGCTTGCCTATCATAGATAAGTTAGTATGTAAGAGAAAGGAATGAGAGCCACTACTTAATTAAGTAGGAATAAAGCTAAATTTTCTGAAATTCTAATGTGAAGGTAGCAGTTTTTAGACTGGATAGTTTTCCTTTTTTACTTTTAAGTACAAACTTATTTTGGCCTGGGGCAGCTAGGTGGCACAGTAGACAGAATGCTGGGCCTAGAATCAAGAAGGCTCATCTTCTTGAGTTCAAATCTGGCCTCAGACACATACTAACTGTGTGACAACTTAAGTGATATAGCCATTTGCTTCAGTTTCTTCATCTGTAACATGATCTGGAGAAGGAAACAGCAAACAACTCTAATATCTCCACCAAGGAAACCCCAAATGGGGTCACAAAGAATCAGACGTGACAGAAATGACTCAACAACAACAAATGTTTTGGCCCAGTTCTTTAAAAATGGTGCCTTTCTAAAATTGATTTAAAAATTAACATTAAGGGAGTTAAGATTTTTCTCCTCTTTCTTGATAAAACATATTTCCTTTGGTATTTCTGAGGTCTTGCAACCTGATCTACCCTAGCTGATATACAGAAAAGTGTTTTGTTAGTCATTGTTCCATTTGTTTTGAGATGTTCTTCAACTAATTCTTTGACACTTGTTAAATAAAGGCTTTGATTTTGACAGAATTGTGATTAGACAAAAATAAAATTTTCCTACTTGCTCAAGGCTCAAAATTTGTTGTGCTTTGAGATGACATTTTCGGTTTAACTATCCTAAATACCTCATTGAAATAAAAATTAAAAATTAAAAAAATTGGTTTCCCAATGCTGTTGATTAGAGGGCTCCTATATATTTGAAAGCCAAAGACTGATTCCATGTCATTTTAAGAGTACTATTAATATATTTGGATAAAAAAATATGGACTGCTATATGATTCTTTATGATGGCAAGTACATAAAAGAAAAAAAGTAAGAAAGCAGTGTGTTTGGTACCAGTAATTTGAATTTATCAAATATTTTTCTGGGAATTGATAGAAATGAAAGTGCCACTGTCATCATTGAGTTTGCATGCTATAACTCAGTAAGTTCCAGCATCAGAGTATCCAGGCCTAAAATGAATACATTATTTTTTTAATATTTCAGAAGATCTATGACTTCATCTACATGGGTATTCTCTCTCTTGGCATAGACTCTTTTTTTTTTTTTTTTTGCCTTTTGGAGGGCAATTGGGGTTAAGCAACTTGCCCAAGGTCACATGGCTAGGCTTTTTTTTTGTTTGTTTGTGTGTGCGTTAAGTGTCTGAGGCCGGATCTGAACTCAGGGCCTTCTGACTCCAGGGCCGGTGCTGTACTCACTGCGTCACCAAGCCGCCCCTTGGCATAGACTCTTATCTTTTCCATTTCTTACTATATGGCTTCATGAGTGACTGTGACCCTTCTAAGAATGGCCATTTAGAAGCCATCCTTGTGATAATGAGCCTCTTTCAGGTCTATCCTTAGAAAAGTTACAGACAAATAATGCTGCTATTTTGAAAAATCAGTTAACAAGTATTTATTATTTCTCTCTTCATACACCCTCCCTCTAACAAACAATAACAAAAGGTTAAAAAACAAACCAAAACCTCTTTTCTTTTTTTCCAAATGCTTTATTAACTTTACATCATTAATTTCTGCCAGATTTTGAGTTACAATTTTTTCCCCGTTTTTCCCCTACCCACCACCCCAGAATAGCAGTCCCACAGAATATCCCCTCGTCTGACCTACTCTCTCCCATATCTTCTCCCATACCTCCTTTGACTTTTCCACTAGGGTAAGGTGAATCCCCATGCCCCAATGCCTGCACATCTTATCACCCAGTTACATGCAAAATAGTATTAATAATAGTATTTATATATATTTGAAACATTTAATTTTAAAATTTCGAATTTCAGATCCATTCCCTTTGTCCCTTGTTACCCACTCCTGCTGGGAAGATAAGCAATTCAATATATGTTGTACATGTATAGCTATGCAAAATATTACCATAGTAGATATATTGTAAAAGACTGACTATATTTCCCCCCCACCTGTCTCACCTCCCACCTGGTCCATTCCCTACTTTGATCCAGTCCCTCTTCAAAAGTGGGCGCCTCCAACCTCCCCTCCCCCAGCATGCCCTCCCTTCCATCCTTCCCCCTCTCATCCCCCTCCCCACTACTCTTCTGCAGGGTGAGATATCCCATTTAGTATGTATGTCATTCTCTGCCTGAGCCAAATTGAATGAGAATATGGTTCTGCCTTTTTGCCTTCCTGTTCTTCCCTTCCCCTGCGACTACGTCCCCTTGCCTTTTCTACATGAGATAGTTTACCCCTGCCCTGGTCTCTCCCGATCTCCTCTTGCCACATTCCTCTCTCACCTCTTAACTTCACCCCTTAAGTATCATCCTTTCCCACCAAATTCAACCTGTGCCCTCTATCCATGTATACCTGTAAACATATATACACACATTCACATGTGTATTCATATGCCCGTATACCCTTTTTCAATTATTTGTATACTGAGAAAGGTTTCATCAGTCAGTTATTGTTTTTCCATGTAGGAATGTAAATAGTTCAACTTTGATAAGTTACTTTTGATTTCTTTTCCCTGTTTACCTTCTCAAGTATCTCTTGCTTCTTGTGTCTGAATGTCAAAATTTCTATTCAACTTTGTTTTTTTCCTCAAGAATGCTTGAAAGTCCTCTATTACACTGAATGACATTACTTTTCCCTGAAACAAGATACTCAGTTTTGCTGGGTAGGTAATTCTTGGTTTTAATCTCAGGTCCTTTGCCCTGTGGAATATCGTATTCCATGCCCTTTGATCCCTCAGTGTAGAAGCTGCCAGGTCCTGTGCTATTCTGATTGTGTTTCCACAATATTGGAATTGTTTCTTCCTGGCTGCTTGTAGTATTTTCTCCTTGATCTGGGGATTCTGGAACCTGGCTATAATATTCCTGGGAGTTTTCTTTTTGGGATCTTTTTCAGGAGGTGATCAATGGATTCTTTCAACCTCTATTTCCCCCTCTGGGTCTAAAATATCAGGGCAATTTCCCTTGAGAATTTCTTGAAGGGTGATTTCTAGGTTCTTTCTTTGGTCATGGCTTTCAGGTAGTCCAATAATGTTTAAATTATTTCTCCTGGATCTATTTTCCAGGTCAGTGGTTTTTCCCATGAGATATTTCACATTGCCTTCTATTCTTTCAATTGCTTGGATCTGTTTAATAGCATTTTGATTTCTCATAAAGTCACTAGCTTCCATTTGCTCCAGTCTAATTCTGAAGGAATGAATCTCCTCAGTGAACTTTTGAGATTCTTTTTGCATCTGGCAAATTCGGGTTTTTAAGGCATTCTTCTCTTCATTGCCCTTTTGAGCCTGCTTTGCCATTTGAGTTAGTCTATTTTTTAGGATGTTGTTTTCCTCAGTCAGGCTGTTGACTCTCATTTCATACTTTTCCTGCATCCTTCTCATTTCTCTTCCCAATTTTTCCTCCACTTCTCTTATTTGGTTCTTAAAATCCTTCTTAAGGTCCTCTATGGGCTGTAACCCACTCGTATTTTCATTTGGGGCTTTTGGTGCAGGAATTCTCACCTCACAGTCCTCCTCCTGTTCCATGCTTTTATCCTCTTTGTCCCCAAAATAGGAGTCTAATGTTGCATTTTTCTGTTTATTTTGTTTCCTTTGCCTAGGCATGTTGCCACTTAATTACTTGACTTTTGGGCTTGTTGCCACAGTAGTACTCTGCCACCAGACAGGGGAGCTTCCATCCCAAACATTGTGGTCTTCTCAGTTGCCAGAGGTATTAGTTGGGTGCCCTCCCTGAGGCCCCCACACACTCTGGCAATCTGGACATACACCTCAAACCTCTACCTCATACCGTAATCCAGATCCAGGGAGGTTAAAGCAAGAGTTGTTATCCCCCCAGACTGATTGCTGGATCCCCCTACAGTTCACAGGCCAGGAGCTGAAGCTGCAACAGAAGCTGCAAAATGGCAGCTGTGCCAGGGCTCCTCAGTGGCTTCTAGCCCCCAGGGTAAGACGCTGACGTGCTCCCAAATACTGGTCCCAAAGTCCATAGGGCACTAACCTCTCATTTTGTGTTGGAAATTCTGGAAAAGCCCCAGCTGTTGGTGTTCTGGAGTCCCTCTAGCTGGCTGCTGGTCCAGCCACCCTGGGGCTAAAACCACAACTCAGGAGGTCAGGGGCTAGGCTCCCAGAGCACTGTGCTGTCCGCTCCCTGCAGGGCTGCAGGGCTGTCCTCAGCGGGAGGTTAGCTTCTCTGTGTCGTTCTGTGGGTGCTGGAGCTCCAGAGGTTGTTCAGAATTCTCCTTTTACATGATTTTGAAGTGGTGTGGGCTGGAGCGCTGTGGAAGTGCTGTTTCTACTCTACATCTTGGCTCTGCCCAAAACCTCTTTTCACAGTCATCATGGTCATAATGCAAATCCCCCCCTTTGTATATATCCATAAATGAATGTCCCATTCTGCATTTTGCATCAGTTACTTCTCTATTCCATGCCTTATCTTTGGACTTACATAATAATTATTTGTTATTGCACTGATTAGAGGACTAAAGTCTTGCAAAGTTGTTTTTATAATGCTGTCAATAATTTTAATTCTGTTCACCTGATTTTGCCCTAGTTCATAGAAGCCTTCCAAATTTTCTCTAAAATAATCCATTTGATCATTTCTTAAGGTGCAATAATATTCGATTATATTCACATGTCATTATTTGTTTATCCACTCCTTAATAAGTGGATACTCCTTTCCCCAATGCAATTTTTGCTGCTATCAAAAGAGGTGCTACCATTATTTTTTATCTTTTTTCCTTATCCTTTCATTGCTTTGGTGTATATACCCATATTGCTGGGTGAAAAGTGTAAATAATTATGTTCAGTGACTTTTGGGACATAGTTCCAAATTGCTTTGCAGAATGGCTAGACCTATTCACATCCACACCAAAGGTCATTCATGTGCTATTTTACTAAAGCTCTTCTAACATTTGCCATTTTCATTTTCATCAGCTTTGTCAATCTTGATGTGAAATAGAACCTTGGAAATGCTTTAATTTACAATTAACTAATTATTAGTGATTTGGAGCATTTTTTCCATCTAGTTGCTGAGAATGTAAATTCCTTCCTTTGAAAATTTTACTAGTTAATAACTTTTAATTTACTAGTTAATAACTTTTAATTTTCTAAATATGAACCAGTTCCTTATGTATTTGTATGTATGTATCAAGAATATGGGATTTTTATCAGAGAAATTTGCTTCAAAGATATTTTCCCCAGCTACTTGTTTCATTTCAGATTTAAACAATATTTCAAAGTCTACAGATACTCAATAGCAGTATGACCATGGGCAAATCATTTACCTACCATAGCCTCAGTTTCTCCATCTGTAAAACAGAGATAATAATAATAAAAGTGAGAATCAAATGAGATAAAAGTATGCAAAGAACTTTGTAGACCTTAGAATCCTATATAAGCATCAGTTACTATATATTATAATAGGTTCATTTTACAGAAGAGGAAATCGAGAGCCAAAACATGAAGTAATTTGCCCAAGGTTAAATCAGCATTAAATAAAAGAGCTAGAAATTTTCAAATCTTCTGATTCCAACTCCATTGATCTGTTATACACTGACTTCATGATCAACAGCATGCATTAGTAAAACATTAAAGTAGAACTTTAATGGAAGAACAATCTGAAACCTACATTCCCTTTGCATAAACCTTAATTAAAATATTTGACCTGAATATTGATCATCAGGCAGGAATCTTCTTACCATAGCTTCTAAACCAAAGGCTAAGGACCCAGGTTGATTTTGCTGTTTTATCCTTTTAGAAAAGTTTTATTAGTATCTATATTACCAGACATTGTGTTAAATATTATAGTTTCTGCAAAAGGATCCAGACCCTCAAGGAGTTTACAGCCTAATGAGGGAGATAATGTATAAATCCATAAACAAACAAGTTAAACTGGAAATAATCTTTGAGAAAAGGTACTTGATTTTTTTTTATAGTGGGGGGGAGCAGGAAAGGCTTCTTGCAGAAGGTGAGATTTTAGCTGAGACTTTAAGGAACCCGGGAAGCAGAGAAAAGGAGGGGGGAAAATTCAATTGTGGGACAGCTCATGAAAATGCACTAATTCTAGAGTGTTTTATGCCAAGAACAGTAAGGAGGCCAATGTCAGAGTGCATGTGGAGGAAATCAAAGTATGAGAAGACTTGAAAAGGTAGAAAGGGACCAAGTTATAAATAGCTTTGAAACTCAAATAGAGAGTTTTATATTTGATACTAAAGGCAACAGGGAGCCGTTAGAATTTATTGAATAACTTTTTTGAATGATTCAGTATGAACTTTACGAAGATTACTTCAGTAGTTGAGTAGAGGATGGGCTGGAGTTGGGAGAGACTTGAAGTAGGAAGACCAACCAGAAGTCTATTATTACCTTCAGATTTTGGCGGTGGTGGTGGTGGGGGGGGGGGGGCGAATTGTTTTTTGTTCACTATTTTGTTGTTGGTGCAGCTCTTACCTTGATATTTTTCTTCTTCTAGCCTCAAACACTTTAGAATCAGGAATTTTACTTCTTGTTACATTAATTACCATTCACCTATAGCTGGTTTTGTGTAACTATGGTAATGTCCCCCTTATTATCTTTTATCTGCCTTAGTGAGTTTGTTTAATTTATAATGTAGTTTGTGAGATCCTTTTGCTCACATATAAAAACATGGAGTAGTAAAACAAGACAGAACAAAAACAAACAAACAAAAACATTTCTTCTCTTCCTGTCCCTTCAGGAAGCCTCTCAGAGCCATCAAATCTTCATGTTGCAAGGGTTCTTGGATGTCATCTGAGCTTAAATGCCCAATCAATATAGAAATACTATTTATAGCCAGCAGATTCTGTTTGAAAAGTTTCCAGATATCAGGAACTCACTACTTCCCAAAGCAATCAATTTCATTTTGGGGTAGTTCTACTCTTTGGAAGTTCATGTTATATTAAACGTAAATTTACTTCTCTCTAACTTCCAAGCAGGTTCAGAGATGATTTATAAGACATTAAATATAATTATAGGTCATAAGCACGTAGGGATGGAGAACCAAGGCAAAGAGTGATGTTAGGCCAGAGGCTATGCAATGAACAAATAAAAGACAATGTGACTGCTAATATGTTTTTATCTCTTAGAAGATATGGTATTTTTATTCACGCCCTGGAAAAGTTTGGCAAACTAAAGACCATGGGTTAAATGTAAAAACCATCTTAGGTATACAAAACCAAAAAGCTGGCTTGATTTTGTCCCCAGGTTGAAGTTTGCCAACTACTATTCTTGAAGAATAGTACTTGTGATTTAAAAATCTTGGATTGTAGGCACTTTTCAAAAGAGCTCCATCTCCACAGCAATGCTACTACTCTTTCTACAAATTTCTTTTAAAAAGGGAAAGTGACCAAATCAATGAAGCTTTTGTGGAAAGCAGCAGAACACAGTGTATTTTAATTCTAGTAGAATGGAACCTTTCCCCTGGATTGCCTTTCAAATCTGGATTGCTTTGGTTAAAAATCACATTGAGGGCAATACTCAGAAAAAGAGCAGAGATATAGTGAAAGAAATAGGGAAGTATTTAGATTGAATAATTGCAGGGATAGTAAGAAAAAAATCTAGTTTAATACTAGTGGAAAAGGTTAAATACAAGAGGGATTTAATTCTTTATTCTTTTCAGATAGTTTATTGACTCAGTGAAATATTGATTAAACCAGATTCTCCAAGTGCCAGCATTTCTTAATAATTGCCACATACTTTTACTCTGAAGACCTTCAGCAATTAGGTGTTCCACATAAATTACAATATCTTGCACCTGGCATGCACCTTTTTTGTGTGTGGTATTTTTGCCTTCTGAGTATTCTTTTTTTAAAAAAAAATTAGATTTTAAAAAATTTCATGAAATTAAAATAAAAAACCCATCTTCTGCTGCTACAAAATCAATGCAACTAGGATAACAAGGAAAACTAGCTTTTGGGAAAATAATAAAACCCTCACGTCAAACACTTAAGGTATGACTTTTTTTATTAAAGATATGTTGGAAATTAGCATCAACATCCAAGATTATTCCCAGAAAGATAAGAGGTCAAATGACATAAATAAATAGTCCTCAACTAAACACTCGTTATGTATTAAACCCATATGAATAATTGCTTCAACTGACTACTAATGAGAAATGGAAGTCAAGATTTTTCCTCACACGCTGGAAATTGGCAAATATGACAAAGGGATGGATATAGTACAAGGTGGTAAAAAATGTCAAATTAATAAACTGTGGAGCTGTCAATTGGTCTAACCTTTCTGGAAAGCAATCTGGAACAAAGCTAAGTGCCCTAAGCATCCATGCCCTTTGCTGCTTTGCCACAGAGGTCATATTGCCAGTAGGTAAAAGACCTCTAGGATAAAGGCACAATATATGTCAAATATTCATAGCATTTTTTGTACTAGCAAAGTGCAGTTGATACTAATAGACTGAGGAATGACTAAACATAATACGGTATGTGAATGTAATAGAATATTGCTAAACTATAAGAAATTGTGAATGTACAAAATTCAGAGAAGTGTGGGAAAAGAAATGAAATGATGCAGAATGAAGTAAGCAGAAAAATATCCTATACAATGAAGTAAATGGAAAGAACAGCAACCAAAAAAACCTAAATGAGTTGTAATTATTATTTTTGATATGAGAAGTCTTATGTTTTCTTCTGTTTTAATCTTTTGATTAAAAATATTTCTTCTTGTCTCATGGAATCATTAATTTCTATCTGTTTTATTCTCATTTTTATTTTTTATTTCTTCTTTTTTCTGGAGGAAGGAAGGCAGGGCAATTGGGGTTAAATGACTTGCCCAAAGTCACATGACTAGTAAGTGTTTTGTACTTGAGGCTGGATTTGAACTCAGGTGCTCCTGACTCCAGGGCTGGTGCTCTGTTCACTGTGCCACCTACCTGCCCCTTTACTCTCATTTTCAAGGTATTTTTGCTTGGGTAAAGTTTTTTTTAATATTTTTTATTTATTTAAACAAATGCTTTATTAACTTCTGTTTTACATCATTCATTTCCGCCAGATTTTGAGTTACAATCATTTTTCCTCCCCTGTTTTCCCCCTACCCACCCTCCTAGACTAGCAGTCCCGCAAGACATCACTTCCTCCAATCTGCTCTCTCCCATATCATCCCCCATACCCCCTTCGACTTTTCCATTAGAGGAAGGTGACTCTTTGTGACCCAATGCCTGCACATCTTATCTCCCAATTACAAGCAAAAGAGTATTAATAATAGTATTTATATATATTTGAAACATTTAATCTTAAGACCTTGAATTTCAGATCCATTTCCTTCCTCCCTTGTCACCCATTCCCTCTGGGAAGATAAGAGATTCAGTATGTGTTGTACATGTATAGCTATGAAAAATATTACCATAGTAGATATATTGTACAAGGCTGCTTATAATTCCCTCCCACCCATCCCACCCCCCACCTGGTCCATTCCCTACTTGATCCTGTCCCTCTTCTATAGTGAGTACTTCCAACCTCCCCTCCCCCCAAGGATGCCCTCCCATCCATCATCCCTCCTCTCATCCCCCTTCCCCCTATTCTGCTGCAGGTTGAGATATCCCATTTAGTATGTATATCATTCTCTCCCTGAACCAAATTCAATGAGAATGTGGTTTTGCCTTTTTGCCTTCCTATTCTCCTCCTCCCTTGCAACCACTTCCCCTTGCTTCTTCTACATGAGATAGTTTACCCTACACTGTCTCTCCCCATCTCCTCTTGCCACTTCCCTCTCTCATCTCATAATTTCACCCCTTGAGTATCCTCCCTTCCCAACAAATTCAACCTATGCCCTCTATCAATATATAACTGTAACCCTATACACACACATTCACGTATGTATTCATATGACCATACACCCTTCTTCCATTATTTTCATAGTGAGAAAGATTTCATCAGTCACAGTTTTTGTTTTTCCATATAGGAATGTAAATAGTTCAACTTTGATAAATTCCTTTTGATTTCTTTTCCCTGATTACCTTCTCAGGCATCTCTTGCTTCTTGTGTCTGGATGTCAAATTTTCTATTCAATTCTGGTTTTTTCCTCAAGAATGCTTGAAAGTCCTCTATTCCACTGAATGACCATATTTTCCCCTGAAACAAAATACTCAGTTTTGCTGGGTAGGTGACCCTTGGGTTCATTCCCAGCTCTTTTGCCCTCTGGAATATCATATTCCATGCCCTTTGATCCCTCAGTGTAGAAGCTGCCAGGTCCTGGGCTATTCTGATTGTGTTTCCACAATATTGAAATTGTTTCTTCCTGGCTGCTTGTAGTATTTTCTCCTTGATCTGGGGATTCTGGAACCTGGCTATAATATTCCTGGGAGTTTTCTTTTTGGGATCTTTTTCAGGAGGTGATCTGTGGATTCTTTCAACCTCTATTTTGCCCTCTGGATCTAAAACATCAGGGCAATTTTCCTTGAGAATTTCTTGAAGGGTGATTTCTAGGTTCTTTCTTTGATCATGGCTTTCAGGTAGTCCAATAATTTTTAAATTGTCTCTCCTGGATCTATTTTCCAGGTCAGTGGTTTTTCCTATGAGGTATTTCACATTGCCTTCTAATCTTTCATTTGTTTGGATCTGCTTAACAGCATCTTGATTTCTCATAAAATCATTAGCTTCCATTTGCTCCAGTCTAACTCTGAAGGGATGAATCTCCTCAGTGAACTTTTGAGATTCTTTTTCCATCTGGCAAATTCGACTTTTTAAGGCATTCTTCTCTTCATTGCCCTTTTGGGCCTCCTTTGTCATTTGAGTTAGTCTATTTTTTAAGGAGTTGTTTTCCTCAGTCAGGCTGTTGACCCTCATTTCATACTTTTCCCGCATCCTTCTCATTTCTCTTCCCAATTTTTCCTCAACTTCTCTTATTTGATTTTTAAAGTCCTTCTTAAGGTCTTCTATAGCCTGCAACCCGCTCATGTTTTCCCCTGGGGCTTTTGGAGCAGGACTTCTGACCTCACAGCCCTCTTCCTCTATGCTTTGACCCTCTTTGTCCCCAAAGTAGGAGTCTAGGGTTGCATTTTTCTGTTTAATTTGTTTCCTTTGCCTTGGCATGTTGCCACTTAATTACTTGACTTTTGGGCTTGTTGCCACAGTATGGCTTTAAGGCCAATAGAAGAATTTTTGTCCCTCTGATTGCCCTAGTGCTTAGCTATAGGTCCTATTTCAGTTCCTGCAATGAAAATCTTCTCATGTAACTGGCTAAACTCCATCCCCCAAACCTCTCTGTCTCTCTTCCTGTGCTGATCTAGATGGAAAAATGAGTCAGTGTGATATTTTCTTGGATTTCAAGATAAGTACTGGACATGTTACATTTTCTAGATCTTTGTGAAGTAGGTGTGAGGAGGAGCTGGGTTATATCACTTCCTCCTTCATCACAATCTTGCCTGGTCTCCAAGCGTTTATTTAAAAAAAAAGAAACCCAAAATATGCTGGTATTTCTTGTCCTATAACTCATATTTCTCAATGCATCCCTCCCACTCTCATCTTTGAGCGATCCATCCCTTAATATAAAGTATGAAAAATAGAAGAAATAAGAAAGTTAAAAACAAAAAAAATGTATAGTTAATCAGACAATAAACATTTATTAAACAACTACAGTATATCAAGCACTGTTCCAAGCACAAGTAATACAGATATGGAAGAGAAAGATAGTGTCTACCCTCAAGGAGCTTACAGATTAGTGGGGGAAGAAAGGAAGGTGAAAAACCTAGTGGTGGGGGGAGCTTTCAATTCATTCAGTTTATATTATTAAGTGGAGGCTGTCATTTCCATTGCCCATGTAGTTATTCTATATTTGGCTTTCTTCTTTCTCCTTCACTTTGCATTATTTCATATGTTTCTATACTTCCCCATATTTTTATATTCATACTTTCTTAATAACATGGTAATATATTCCATCAAATTAATGTAACACAATTAATGCCCAGTTAATGAGCATCAAACTTTTTTCCCAGTTCTTTTGCTAGGACAAAAGTTACTGCTATAAATATTTTGTTGTATATGGAGAATTTTTTTTAGACACTGATCTCCTTGGAATCTTTGAGTCATAGAATATGAATATTTTAATCTCCATCTTCATTTCTGTGATGTGTTGTATATTAACATATATGTGATAAAAATACCGAATAGTAGAGAATGTTTCTTCTATTTTGCTTGAAATTTCCTGTAGCACTTAGTGTAGATGCTTGCAAATAATTAGAATAATTGATTGTTTTAGCTGGAAGGGATCTCAGAGTTTTCAGGTCTAAACTCTCCCTGAAACATGAGCACCATATGCAGTATCACTAACAATCTAATCCATCAACATTTGTGTAAATACATCTATTAGTGGTGGAAGTCACTATCACACCACCAGAATTCAATAGCTACAGTATCTTGGGCAAATCATCTAATCACTGTGTGCCTATGACATCTTCCTGAAACTTATTTATAAAATGAGAGGGTTAGACCTCTGAGATCTTTTTTATATGTAGACTATTTATTCTATCTCCAGGGAGTCCTCCACATTAGCAAATAATTCTAAAAATCAGGAGAAACTTCCTTATATTGGGCTAAAATATAACTTTATCTTTTTTTACTTTCTCCCCTGTTGAAACCAAGCAAAATACATCTAGTTTCTTCTGCATGTGGAAACCCTGCTGCTTTTAAACACAGTGATCATATACTTGCTAAGAGTGTAAATAGTATATGTGGAGCCTATATCAGATTGCATGCCTTCTTGGGAAGAGGAGAGGGAAGTTTGGCAGAAAAAAAAAGAAAATTCAAAAGCTTGTGGAACTGAATGTTGAAAATAAAAATAAATAAATATTTTTTAAAAGATAGTAAATATAGTAAATAAAAATCTTTTAAAAAGATAGTAAAGATAGTAAATAAATAAAAACCCCAAATATACTAAAATATAATAAATATAGTAGTAGTAATATTATAATAATAGCAATAGCATTTATATAGTACCATAAAGTTTACACAGCACTTTACAAACATATCATTTGACCCTCAAGAGAATTCTTTGAGCTATGTGCTATTATTGTCAACATTTTACAAGAGTCATAAAATGAAGAAATTGAGGCCCTGAAAGGTCAACTGACTTACCCTGGGTCACACAGTTAAGAAGCATCTAAATCAGAATTTAAATTCAGGTTTTCTTGAATTCAAGTCCTTCATTGTAGGCTGCTTTCCCCACTGTCTTCAACTGTTCATCACAAGGCATGGTTTTTAACTCCTAATATCACAAAATGTCACCATTCTCCTAACTGTCCCCTGGATAGACTTGGTTTCAATGTCCTTTCTAGAATGAGTTGTTCAGAGCTGAACACCGTACTTCGGATATAGCAGGACAAATCAGAGTTAGATCAGACTAACGTGTCCTGAGCTATGAATACTGTGCTTTTCTTAATGCAACATTAGTATCACATTAAGTGTTTTGGCTTCCATAGTACAGTATTGATTCATAGTAAACTTATCATTTACTAAAGCCCCCAGGCCCTTTTCTCATGGACTCTTTTCTTGTCATTATTTTCCAGTTGTTGTTTTTAACTTGGATAGGATGTTATACTTAGCTCTGTTAAATTCCCTCTTATTGGAACTAGTGAATTACTCTAGCCTAGGGATCTTTTTGTATACAATTCTGTCATCATGTGGAAGATGGATTGGATTTAGTGTCTCAGCCCTAAATGACAGAATTAGAAGCAATAGGAGGGATATTCAGGAAGACGTTTCTTCTTTGTAAACAAAATCTTCTTGATAATAAGCTGGTAGAATAGCCTTGGGGGAAGTGGAGGCACCGATTGTGGATACTTTTATAAGTAATTTAGCCATCAATGAGGAGAAAAATTATCGGACAATAGCTACTAGGGTTAATGTGGTCAAGTGAGGGTTTTTCCAGAGTGAGAAAGATATGGGCTTATTTGTAGGCAAATAATAGATTCTTTCCTCAACCATCACCTCTGCTTTTATAATAGTTCCTTACCTTCCAAGACTGATCCTTTATAGAAATGAAAGAACTCTCTTCCACTCTTTTTTCCTTCTGTCTCTTTTTCTTATTACTAATAAGGGTTTGCCAAACCCCAACCCTGAATAACTTCCAGTATCTACCTCCACTGCACCTATCTGTGTACTGATAAACAGAGATGGAGGATATCCTAAAGCAGGGAAGATTGGGCCCATTACAAATTAGTTACATTATATTTTCACTTATAGTGATGATGAGGTCAGGGACATGATCATCTCTGTGTATAACTATGGTGGCATAGAGGAACAGGTCAGGGAAACTGAGTACAGTGGAAAGATCAGGAATATCTGCAAGGGGTCAATGGTGGGGAGGGCAAGGGTTAAGGTGGACAGGTCTGAGGTAGCAGAGAGAAAGAGGTGGAGAAGGATGTGTACATGGCCTCCCAGAGGTTCAGAATCAGTGGGATGGGGTGAGTGTAAGGGGATGGGAGTTTGTTAATGACTGAGCAGGAGTAGTTCAGGCAGAGCATTGGCTATTAAAGAGTTCTATAAGAGAGGCATGAGATCTGGGATGGGGAACCTGTGGTCTCAAGGCCACATGTGGCCTTCTAGGTCCTCAGGTGTGGTCATTTGACTGAGTCCAAGTTTTACAGAATAAATCCTTTTATTAAGGGAATTTATTCTGTCAAGTTTAGGTTCAGTATAACGGCTGCACCTGAGTTCCTAGTGGGTCACATGTAGTCTTGAGGCTGCAGGTTCCCCACCCCTGGATTACACTGTTCTAGGTTCTCCCTTGAGGTTCAGCCTCATGGCAATTGCTACTAGGTGGCATAGTAGACAGAGCACTAGTCATGGTGTCAGGAAGGCCTGAGTTCAAATATGACTCAGATACTTGCCAGTTGTATGGGACCCTGGGCAAGTCATTCTGCTTACCTCAAGTTTCCTCACCTATAAAATAGGGATAATAACAACATCTACCCCCCAGGTTGTTGTGAGGATAAAATGAGATATTTGTAAAGCACTTGCAAACCTTAAATATTATATAAATGAGAACAATAATAGTATGGCATTTATTATTATTATTATTATATTGTGAGATCTAAGGACACTATCTACTTCATTACAGGCAGGTAAAGGTATATAGCCTAGTTAGGAGGCTAGGATTACTCGCTTCTCATTTATTCTAGTTCACACCCTCAAATCTCACTTGAACTATCAACATAGCTCCTTAATTGGTATTTCTGCTTCCAGACCTTCACCCTTCTAATTTATCATCCATCTAGCTGCCCAATTAACCTTTGAAAAGCACAGATCTAACTCTGTCACTCCTTTGCTCAAGCACCGTCAAACATTCTCAGTTACTTATGGGATAAGAAAGAAATTTCTAAACCTGATATTTAAAGCCCTCCATAATCTATTCCCATTCAGTAAGATAGCATGAGAAGACAGGGGTAGCCTTGAATTCAAGTCACTAGGCTCAGATGAAATATATCCTCAGGTCCTAAAAAAAGGGCAGATGTGATTCCTGAACCACTTTCAATGATACCTAAGTAATCACAGAAATAAAAAAAAATATCATAAGCCTAAAAAAGGAAATGTCCTGATTTAAAATTTATTGTTTTTTTTTTTTTTTTACAAAGGAATGGAACAGAAACTTTAAACTATAGACCTGTGAGCTTGATTTGAATTTCTGTAAAATTCCAGAATAGATTATTAAAGAGATAGTTGATAAACATCTATGGCAAATTTCTCTATGGATTTGACTGCTTTCACCCTAGCAGGTCTAAATTGCCAGAGAGAGAACACCTTCACATAATGTTTGTATTCAAACTCTCTAAGAGCCCTAGGGGTAACCCTTTTAAGAGAAAATACCCTCCTCTGACTCACCACTATAGCTATGAGCATTTTATCTAATGTGTCATACAACCAGCCACTTACAAGGTAACATATCTTTTAAGTGCGTGATATTTATAGAACCAGCCACTCAGTGCTGACATTTTTAGATCTTAAACAGAATCACTTATTTAATATGGAAAAAGAAATATTAATACTCTGAATATTGATATATTGTATATAATATATGGTATATATGATATATAAATATGTTATACATTTTACGTGATATACAATATTTAATATATTAAAACAAATAAACAATAAAATATATCTATATGTATATATCTATATATGTGTGCATATGTGCATGCATATGTGTGTGTATGTGTATGAGACAAGTCACACTTTCCCATTAGTGTACTCAATGGTTTTACTAAAGAGAGAGTACAAACTCTTAGGAACCCAGAATGGAAGAAAACTCATGTACTTAGGGAAATGCAACTGTATATTGCAAACTTCAGTGTTATTGGTCCATTTAAGAATATCTGGAGGTAGCTATGTGGCACAGTGGGTAGAATGATGGGTCTGGAATCTGGAAGACCCAAATTCAAATCCTGTCTCTCACTCATTAACTGTGTGGGCAAGTCACCTAAGCTCAGTCAGCCTCAGCTTTCTCTAGTGTAAAAATCTAGATAATAACAGCTCCTGTCTCTCAAGGTTGTTGTACCCTTTCCTTCCCTGTCTTAAACCAGACAACAGCCAAAAGTATCAAACTGGCTCTCTCTGATTGTAAAAAGCTTACAGTTATTTACTCACTTCAACACAGTTCATGTTGACTCTTTAACCACCTGGCCAGCAAACTATGGCAATTTCAAATAACTCTTGTGCTTTCTTTTCAAGTCAGAGGTGGCAGCAAACTCTTGTACATAGTTTTGTATTTCTTCTCTAAGTAGATTAAACGGTAATTGCTCTTGCTGGAATTCTTCGCCAGTGGAATTCTTTTCACTAAACTGAAGCATTCTCTTAACTGGTTGCTTTTCACCGTCATAGCTCATAAAGAGCTTTTTAAGCCTTACCCTTGTCCCCAGGCCCTTTTCTCTCTTGAGGGTCCTATCCTGCTGCTACTGTTGCTCTTCCTAAAGTCTAGCCCTTTCTCACAGTCTTCGGTGGCTGAAATAAAAGCATCCTGACTTTCACTTAAAAAGTCACAACTTTCCAAATTTATCATATCAAATTTGCATTCTTTTTTTTCAGTTACATTTGTCTCCAAATGTTTATATGATGTCTCATTTTCTTAGTTTTACCCACTTCAGTTACAAAACATGTATATGGAAATGAGGGGAATTATCCATCATACCTCAATTCTGAAGTTTCCACCTATATTTCTGATTCATTTGAACTGATTCCTCACATTCATAATTCTCTAGTTTTTAATAAATAAAAGACCTTTCTTTGCCTTTTTATAACAATTGTTTCCACTAAACAAGGCATCATTCCACATTGTTGACAAGTTGTCAGCCCTGAGATAATTTTTGCTCCAAAACCCCCCAAATCCCACCTCAATATGAAGCTTTTTTGTTGTTTGTATTAAAACAATTTTTTTCTACTGACATTAGTTATCAAAGTATTCACCAAGAATAGTGGCAATGCTTTTTATTCTTTGACAATGTAAGTCCCTTAATTTGCAGGGAAAAGAACCTTTTCTTCACTATCTTTGCAGGGAAAAAAAAGACCGTATAATCAGCAAAGATGCTAATTGAAACAGTGGATAGCTTCAGAAACATATCAGGCCATTAAGTAAATCCTTAAAAATCAACAGCATTTCTGTATATTAACAAAACCAAAGAAGCAAAAATAGAGAGGGAAATCACATTCCAAATAAATACAATATACATAAAATATCCTCCCAAAGCACATAAGAGACATAGATTCGATTACAAAATGTTCTTTAATGAAATAAAGAACAAATTAAATATCTGCAATAATATTCAATGCTCATGGTGAGGTCATGCCAATGTTATTAAAATCACAATACCACCAAAATTAATCTAAACTTTTAATGCTATGCCAGTTAAATTGCCAAGAAAATACTTTATTGACAAAATAATACAATTCGTTTGGAAAAAGAAAAGATTTAGAATATCAGGGGAAGTGATGAGAAATAAAGCAAAGGGGAAATAGCACTTCCAGACTTCAGACTGTATTATAAAGAAATAGTCATCAAAACTATTTGGTGTACTGATTTAGAAATAGAGAAATAGTTCAATAGAACAGACTTGAGAAGGGAAGATTCAGAAACAATAGCATTCAACAATGCAGTGTTTGATAAAGCAAAAAAAACACATAAATTACCTAGGGAAAAACTCCCATTTTAATTTTTAAAAAGTTGGGAAATCTTGAAAGCAATCTGGAAGAAATTAAATTTAGTTTAACATCTTACACTCTATTCTACAATACATTCTAACTGGATATGCAATCTTAAAATATCAAAGTTCATAGTGCAAAAAAATAGAAGAGAAACATCATATACCATAAAAAGCTATGATATTTTTAGCCAAATAAGAGAGGCAATTACAAAAGATAAAATAAATAAATTATTTGGAAATTGAAAGCTTCTGTACTTCAGGCTTCAAAATATTTACAACCACATAAAAAATATCCCAAATCACTAATAATAAGAGAAATGAAAACCAAAACAACCTTGAGATTTTACTTCACAGGCTACAAATTGGCAAAAATGACAAAGGATTGTAATTAATGTTGGAGGCATTATATTAAGATAGACACACTGAGATCTTGTTGGTGAAGCTCTGAAAAGGTATGACTGTTTTGGGAAGCAATTTGGAATTGTGCAAACAAAATAACTAAAATGTCCATATTCTTTGAACCAGAGACTTTTTTCTTGGTCTCATATTTCAAAGAGGCCATCACTAAGAAAAAAGTACCCACATGTTCTAAAACATTTATAACAGCACTTTTGTAAAAGCTAAGAATTGGAAACAGTGTAGATACCCATCAGCTGGGGGCCAAACAAACTGTGGTATATAAATGCAATGGAATGTTGTTGTTGTTTGGTCATTTTAGTCATTTTCACCTCTTCCTAACCCTATTTAGGATCTTCTTGGCAAAGATACTGAAGTAGTTTGCCATTTCCTTCTCCAGCTCATTTTACAGATGAAACAACTAGAGTTAAGTGCGACTTTGCCAAAGTCATACAGCTAGTAACTGCCCGAGGCCACATTTGAACTCAGATCCTTTGGACTCCAGGACTGACACTCTATCCACTGCATCACCTAGCTTCCCCTCAAAGGAATATTACTGTGCCATAAAAAAAAGATGTGTGATGCATACAGATAATTGTGGAAAGATCTATATGAATTGATACAGAATGAAGTAAACAGAGACAAGAAAACTATATAAAATGATTACAACAACATAAATGGAAAGAACAATAACAAACCAAAAAAATCAGAAGTAAATGTAGCAAACATAAAAGATCAAACAAGAATTGAATGAAGAAATATGAGAAGACCCCCCCCCCCCGCCCAATCTAATCCTTCATTAAGGTGGAAGGCCTTGGTGTTATGCATTGTACATGCTGTCAGAATTTTTCAATATATTGATCAGTTGTCCGACTTTTTTTCTTTCTAAGCTAATATTTTTATTAGCTCTGTGGGTTGGCTCTCTGGGAGAAATAGGAAGAATGTGTGGGATAACTGGAGATGTAAGAAATATCAATAACATTTTTTTAAAAAATTAAGGATACAACATGGATTATACATAGATTCTGTGTTCAGATTTTCACACGATTCAAGGCTGGGTGGGTTATCTCACACAGATAATGTCAAGGTCAGAATCTAAAACCCCCAGAATCTCTCCTTTGAAAGAGCTTTGGAACAAATTGAACATGATGCAATTCAATAGGGATGAATGTAAAATCTTGCACTTGATTAGACAACATTCTACTTCATAAGTCTAAGATGGAGAGACATGGAGATGACAGTTGTTCTGAAAAAAGATCTTGGAGCTTTGGTGGATTGCAAGTTAAATATGAGTCAGCAATATATGTGACAACCAGAAAAGCTTTTAGAGGGACATAACTTCATATAATAGGGAGGTGAAAGTCCTACCTACATCAAACCTCAATGGATTACTGGATTTAGTTGTAGACATCATGTATTAAGGACACTGATAAGATGGAGAAAGTCTACATGAGAGCAACCAGATGGTGAAAAGCCTTGAGTCCATGTCATATGATCACTGCTTAAAGGATCTGGGTGGGTTTAGCTTTGATAAAAGCATAAGTGGACATGATAGCTGTCTTAAAGTATTCAAAGAGGTGTTATGTGTAGGAGGGATTGCTTCTTTTGCTTGGCACCATAAGGTAGAAGCCAGAGAAAGAGAAGCCAGAGTTGTGAAATGGGCTGCCTAATGATACAGTATGTTCCCTCCTCAGACATATTCAAGAAGAGGTGGACCAACCACTTGTTTGGTATGCTATAATAAGGATTTCTTCTTGTAGGGGTCTCACAACCTCTACCACTTGCTAACTATATGATGTTGTGCAAGTCATTTCATTTCTGTAATCCTCAATTTCCTCATCTGTATAGTAGAGAGACTGGATTAGGTAATATTTAAGTACCCTTTCAACTCTTAAAAAATGAACATTTTAATACAAGGAAACCATTTTGGGGGGATGAATAGGGACAACATATATTTTTATGACCTGGGATTTTGAAGTTAGAAGCATACTTTTGTTTTGTGTAGATGGAAAAAAATAACAAAAAAGATGAGTTCCTTGCGTAGTGTCTGCTTTTCTTCAGTCATTGCTAGGAATACGTGTGTGTTCTCTCCCATTCACTTGACTTAATAATCTTTTTAATGATTATTTATTTACAATGTTTCAGAAGAAAAATAGCTTAATTCCCCCTAAATTCCTTTTTTGCCATTATTGGTATTACCCAGGATAACTAATCTATGTGAATTTAGGACATTGACCTTTTCAGACCTCTTTCTTTTTTGCAAAGGATGTTAGAAATGGATGCTGATTTTATGATCTATGCCTGATTCTCAGACTTAACCTATGTGTTACCTAGTTTCCCATTGATTCAAAGCGTTAATTGGATATTCAGAAATTTATGCAGAATTCCTTTTTGTATGATGTGATTTGGTAATGTTCAGAAAACACTGTGAATTTAATGAATTAATGTCAATAATCTTTAATTTAGGATATTTTTGTGACTGAGGGAAAGGGCAGGAATCCTAGTATGTTTTAATGAAGGTTGAAATTGTATGGTATAAACCTGTTAAACCTTTTTGTTTGTTTTGAGTCAAAATGTGATGTTGCTTTGGGTAGGAAAGCAATTTTGGATTTTTTTTCTGATAATCCATTTCTCAGAAAACACTGTGCTTAATGTTAGGGGTACAAAGAAAGGCAGAAAGTTTCTGCCCCCAAGGAGATCACACTCTAATGGGGGAGATATCATGCAAAGAAATATGTGCAAATAAGATATATACAAGATAGACAAGGGGATTGTCTCAGAGTGAAGGTTCTAGCATTGTGGGGGATCAGTAAAAGCATCTTGCTGCCTTATGACTATGCCTTATTACGTATTACTATTAAAACTATTATTACGTATTAAAACCTTATTACGTATTACTATTAAAACTACTATTAAAATTTTATGCTCCTCCTAGTTATAAAAATTTTAACGTTCTATTCTGTAATGATATTTATCCGGACATATTTTCTCTCTCCCTATAAGAGCACAAACTCCCTTAGGAGCTTTTATTCTTTATAATTTGCATAATAAATATTTGTTGAATGAATAGGTACCCATAAGGGAAAAGGGACAGCTAGGTGGGAAAATGGATAGAGGTTCTGGACTTGGAGTCAGGAAGACTCACATCCCTGAGTTCAAATCTGGCTTCAGATTCTTACTAGCTGTGTGACCCTGAACAAATCACTTAACCCTGTTTGCCTCAGTTACTTCATCTGTAAAATGAACTGGAGAGAAAAAAATTGCAAATCACTCCAGTTTTGGACATGATCGGAAAATTACCAAAAAAGGAAAACGAAAGTAATGATCAATTCATTAAAATTACACAATTGATAATCACTTATTAAGCACCTACTTTTTGTCAGGCATTGTGTAGCAACTGAGAATATAAATACAAAAAAGAAAAATGAAAACATCCCTACTCTTCAAGGATTTTACATTCTATTTGGTGAGACAGCATGTCCTTTTGAGTATATTCAGAATAAAAATAAAATACAGTACAGTACAGGGAGGGAGGACATGATCTATAAACATTAATATTTAGCATGTATTTAGTAAAAGCAGTTGCCTTTACCACTGTACTTGGAAGTCTGACAAACATCTTTATTTCTCCATGGAGATGTATTAATCATATCATCTTTTCACATGTGGATCATGTGGAAAACCAAATCTATGGGAGTTACACCTTCATATATGAATGAGGGCTGGCTGATACATAGAAACCTAGGATCACTGTCATCAGCATTCATTTAATTACCATTTTATATGTAGTACTGTGGGGTGTTACCAAGCAAGTGAACAATCCGAAACTACTGGAATTTACAATCAAATTGGAAAGACTGCAGAAATACTAATTAAGATATACAAGTAAAACACAATCATGTTTTACTATCTGGACAGTTGATTTGAGCAGAATCAATTATCACTTCTGAGCTGATGATTCCCTAAATAGCTATACAGAAAAAAACCCTCTCTTTGGAGTTTCATCTATACTTTCAGAGCCAACTATCACCTCTATGTTGAACCGAAAGAAGTAAGTAAAATCTCCAAGGGAAAGACTACACACAGAAAGAAAAGATAAAGATGAAAGCTACAAGATTTTAGTTTTGATAAAGCTATTTATGGCTGGATAAGAGCAGTGGATGACATAGCTTTTTTGTATGATTATTTCCATGAACCATTTAAGTCACAATCCATCTGTTCATTCAGTCATCAATCAATAATGATTAAGCACCAACTATGAGCCAGGAATTCTGTGTATTTAGAAAAAAAAGGAACAGTCTCTACCTTCTAGGAGTGTATATTCCTTTGGGGTAGATGGCATGCACTTATATACAAAACATATTTTCAAATAAATGTCACTTTGGTTTTATTTTTGTTTATTCATTTTATTTTCAGCATTCACTTTTATAAGATTTTGAGTTCCAAATTTTTTTCTCTCTCCCCCCTCCACAAGATGGCATGCAATCTGACATTAGATATACATGTACAATCATACTAAACTTATTTCCATATTAGTTATGTTGTGAAAGAAGAATCAGAACAAAAAGAAAAACAATAAGAAAGAAAATAAGAGAAAATTGTATACTTCTATCTGTATCCAGACACCATAGTTCTTTTTCTGGATGTGGATAGCATATTCCATCTTGAATCTTTTGGAATTGTCCTAGATCATTGTATTATGTGAAGTGCTAAATCTATCAGAGGTGGTCATTGCATAGTGTTGCTGTTACTATGTATAATGTTCTGGTTCTGCTCACTTCACTCAGCTTCAGTTCATGTAAGTCCAGGTTTTTCTGAAATCTTCCTGCTTATCATTTCTTATAGAACAATAGTATTCCATTATATTCATATAACACAACTTGTTCACCCATTCCCCAATTAATGGGCATCTTCTCCATTTCTAATTCTTTGCCACCACAAAAAGAGCTGCTATACATATTTTTGTACATATGTGTCCTTTTCCCTTTTTTTATAGTTTCTTTGAGATATAGACCTAGCAGTGGTACTGCTGTATCAAAGGGTATGCAGTTTTATAGTCCTTTGGGCTATAAAAGTTTTGTTCTGTAAAATTTGGATTCAGTCAAAAGGCATCTTAAAGATCTAGAAGGCCACATGTGGCCTCAAGGCCACAGGTTCTTCACCCTTGACCTTGACTCTAGAGCTGATATATGGTCTTGAGCATTTGAAAGATTCTGATGGAACCAAGAATGGTTCCTCTCACAGGAGCAATAAAACAGTAGCGGTTGTTACAGTCCAGTCTGATAGGACTCAGGAAGACTTCTATATATTGCATTATTTTTGGGATCTCATGGATACAGCCTTCCCCTTTATCCAAAATTATACATAAGAATACTGGAGCTTTGACTTAGGTCAACCAAATTCAACTGAATTTAGTACTTTATTGGCAAGAATATTTAGTTAAAACAAAGGTATGAAAAGCAGGACTTTCTGGCTTTCTTCCATTTAGTCTTCCATCTAAGGTCTTTGTCTTCTGCCCTTCCCCTCAACTGAATGTCCAGGGATAACACAAAGGATAGATATGGTTCTACCCACAAAAAGGTAAATTATAATGCAGTCTTGCCTACAAATCCTGTGTCTTCCAGTAAATTTTCAGCTAGAAGAGCCCTCTTCCATCTTATGATATCATATGAATATAAATGAAGGATACCAGCAGTCCATCTGCTATCACCCTCTCTGACTACATGACTAGCCAGACTTCTTTTCTGGGCATGAATTTCTCTGATGATATCCAGGAGGTACTACAGCCAAAGAAAGTCAAAGAGCCTTAGTATCTGGATCCTATTAGTACCTTATGGTGTTAGACAACTTCCTCATGTCTTATAATTATTGCTTCATTGTCACTAAATAGAAAGAACAGATTCATGTATTCATTTAGCATTTTATTAAGCAGCTACAATGGATAAAGCACAAGTAGATTTTTGTACCACCTTTAAGTGATACAAAGACAAATAAGATTTAATTCCTGTCCCCATAAAATTTTTACTCTAGTGGGGGCTTGGAGAGATATACACAACTTTAACAAAAGGTGTAACATAGAATTCAGAGTAGTGAAAGATTACCTCATGGAGAAGACAGCATTTGATATAGGTTTTTTTGAAAGGTAGTATGGTCATCAAACAGTAGTTGCTAGAGGATGGAACAAAGTACTCATGGCTATGGGAACTATACCAGCAAAGGTATGGAGAGTGGAAATGTAGGTGTTGGTTGGGAAAACAGTATGTCCTGTTTGGTTGAAATATAGGGAAATCGGATTTGAAAGGGAAAGAATTTTGGAATGTGAGTTAGAATATTATCTTGTTCTAACCCATACCTGAGCAGAGGTCGTAGCTACAACATCCGTAATAAGCAATCAGCCATCTACTTAAGGGCCTCCCATGATCTGTATCTCATTTACCAAGGTAGCCTCTTCTTTTGAATAGTTTTGATAGGGTACATATTTTCCTTATGTAGAAATAAAATATGCCTCTACATGATGAAAAGCAAATAAACAAATGAAACCCCTAAGATTTTTACTTACACTCAGCAAATTGCTTAAAGATGACAAAATATGGAAATAATTAATATTAGATGGGCCTTTGTAATTAGTAGAAGAAAGACATACCAATACACTTCTAGTGAGAATTTGTTCAATAATTCTAGAAAAGTAATTTAGAATTATACTAAGGAAACAACTAAATTATATATAACCTTTGACTCAGAGATCCCACTCCCAGGCATATGTACTCTAAGTAGGTTGAAAACAGAAATAAAGGCCCCATATATACCAAAATATTTATAGGATTCCTTCTGTGGTAGCAAAGAATTGAAAAGAATAGATATCTATTGATATAGCATAGCTAGACAATTTATGAAAAATTAGTGAGTTGGAATATGAATACTTTGAAAGAAATTATTAAAATGAAAACTATAGAAATACATGAAAAGTCTTAGATGAGCAGAGTTGGTGCAGAGTAAAGAAAGCAGAACCAGGAAAAGAGTAATGATAACATAAATAGAAAGAACAGTAGCAAAAAAGAAATTGATGTTTTATGATTACGCTTGGTTTTTTAAGACAGAGAAAATTCATGTAACTCCATTTTTTCCAGAGGTAGGGGCTTTGGGCATGGGGCATTATATGTGCTGTCTAATTGGGTAAAATGTTGGTTAGTTTTCCTAAATTGTCATTTCTGTCTCTTTTATTATTTTACAAGGGATGTTGCTCTAGAAGGGGAGGGAGTTCATGTATTTGGAAAATGAGATATAAAATAAAAAATCCTCAATGTCAGTGAATAACCCACAAAAATTTTTCTGGTAGTCTTTTCATCAATACTTCTCATTCATATTATAAGACATAAGACATGATGACTAATTATCCCATATTTCATGTTGCCTCTGGGTATAAAATAAAACCCCATCTTATGAATTCCTTTCTTTGCCTCTCCATAGATTATATGGAGAGATAGACTTCTTTCCATAACACTGCATCTCCCTTCTTCAATCTGGTTTTATTTATAATCAGAACTTCAAAATTGATATAATTCATCTCCAGCAATGTCTATTCTTTGGTTGTGTCAAAGATTTCACATTGAGAGTACCAATAGGGAACCGAAATAAGAACTAGACTTAGTATTTAATTGTAGAAAAGGTTTAATTGGACCACAAGGGACCCAAGGTAGCAATGTTTCAGGAGTCTATTTAGATAGCTAGATGTATGCTGACCCACCTACCATCTCAGGGGAAACTATGATTTGTAGAGCCCAGCAAACACTCCTCATCTATCCTTTCTTATTTTTTTTTTAATAATAGTATTTATATATATTTGAAACATTTAATTTTAAAACTTCGAATTTCAGATCCATTCCCTTCCTCCCTTGTCACTCACTCCCTCTGGGAAGATAAGCAATTCAGTATGTGTTGTACATGTATAGCTATGCAAAACATTACCATGGTAGATATATTGTAAAAGACTGCTTATATTTCCCCCCCACCCATCCCACCCCCCACCTGGTCCATTCCCTACTTTGATCGTGTCTCTCTTCGAAAGTGGGTACTTCCAACCTCCCCTCCCCCCAGAATACCCTCCCCTCCATCATCCCCCCTCTCATCCCCCTTCCCCCTACTCTCCTGCAGGGTGAGATATCCCATTTACTATGTATGTCATTCTCTCTCTGAGCCAAATTCAATGAGAATATGGTTTTGCCTTTTTGCCATCCTGTTTTTCCCCTCCCCTGCAACCACTTCCCCTTGCTTCTTCTACATGAGATAGTTTACCCTGCCCTGTCTCTCCCTATCTCCTCTTGCCATTTTTCTCTCTCACCTCTTAACTTCACCCCTTAAGTATCATCCATTCCCACCAAATTCCACCTGTGCCCTCTATCCAAGTATACCTGAAAACATATATACACACATTCACATATGTATTCATATGCCCATATACCCTTCTTCAATTATTTTCATACTGAGAAAGGTTTCATCAGTCACAATTATTGTTTTTCCATGTAGGAATGTAAATAGTTCAACTTTGATAAGTTACTTTTGATTTCTTTACCCTGATTACCTTCTCAAGCATCTCCTACTTCTTGTGTCTGAATGTCAAATTTTCTATTCAACTCTGTTTTTTTCCTCAAGAATGCTTGAAAGTCCTCTATTCCACTGAATGACCATATTTTTCCCTGAAACAAAATACTCAATTTTGCTGGGTATGTGATTCTTGGTTTTAATCCCAGCTCTTTTGCCCTCTGGAATATCATATTCCATGCCCTTTGATCCCTCAGTGTAGAAGCTGCCAGGTCCTGTGCTATTCTGATTGTGTTTCCACAATATTGAAATTGTTTCTTCCTGGCTACTTGTAGTATTTTCTCCTTGATCTGGGGATTCTGGAACCTGGCTATAATATTCCTGGGAGTTTTCTTTTGGGGATCTTTTTCAGGAGGTGATCTGTGGATTCTTTCAACCTCTATTTCGCCCTCTGGGTCTAAAACATCAGGGCAATTTTCCTTGAGAATTTCTTGAAGGGTGATTTCTAGGTTCTTTCTTTGATCATGGCTTTCAGGTAGTCCAATAATTTTTAAATTATCTCTCCTGGATCTATTTTCCAGGTCAGTGGTTTTTCCCATGAGATATTTCACATTGCCTTCTATTCTTTCATTTGTTTGGATCTGGTTAACAGCATCTTGATTTCTCATAAAGTCATTAGCTTTCATTTGTTCCAGTCTAACTCTGAAGGGATGAATCTCCTCAGTGAACTTTTGAGATTATTTTTCCATCTGGCAAATTCGGGTTTTTAAGGCATTCTTCTCCTCCTCATTGCCCTTTTGGGCCTCCTTTGCCATTTGAGTTAGTCTATTTTTTAAGGAGTTGTTTTCCTCAGTCAGGCTGTTGACTCTCATTTCATACTTTTTCTGCATCCTCATTTCTCTTCCCAATTTTTCCTCCACTTCTCTTACTTGCTTTTTAAAATTCTTCTTAAGGTCCTCTATGGCCTGTAACCCATTCATATTTTCATTTGGGGCTTTTGGTGCAGGATTTCTGATCTCCCAGTCCTCCTGTTCCATGCCCTGATCCTCTTTGCCCCCCAAATAGGAGTATAATGTTGCATTTTTCTGTTTATTTTGTTTCCTTTGCCTAGGCATGTTACCACTTAATTACTTGACTTTTGGGCTTGTTGCCACAGTAGTACTCTGCACCAGACAGGGGAGCTTCTGTCCCAAATGTTAGGGTCTTCACAACTTCCAGAGGTATTAGTTGGGCGGCCTCTGTGAAGCCTCTACACACTCTGGGAAGCTGGATACCCACCCCAAGACCTCCACCCCAGGTGGCAATCCAGATCCAGGAAGGTTAAAGCAAGAGCAATTACCCGCAAGACTGATTGCTGGATCTCCCTACAGTTCACAGGCCAGGAGCTGAAGCTGCCACTAAAGCTGCAAAATGGTGACTGTGCCAGTTCTCCTCAGTGGCCTCTTGCCCCCAGGGGAAGAAGCTGACGTGTTCCCTAAATACTGGTCCCAAAGTCTGTAGGGTACTAGCCTCTCACTTTGTCCTAGGCATGTCTGTGTTGATAATTCTGGAATCGCCACAGCTACTGGTGTTCTGGGGTCCCTCCAGCCAGCTGCTCTACTGGCCACCCTGGGGCTAAAACTGCTACTCAGGTGGGCCTGGGCTCAGCTCCCAGAGCGCTGTGCTGGCCACTCCCTGCAGGGCTGCTGTGCTGTCCTTAGCAGGAGGTTAGCTTCTCTGTGTTGTTCTGCGGGTGCTGGAGCTCCAGAGGTTGTTCAGAGTCCCCTTTTACATGATTTTGAAGTTGTGTGGGAGAGAGCACCTTGGAAGTGCTGTTTCTACTTTGCCATCTTGGCTCCGCCCCTATTTTTTTTTCCCCTCTCCTTTCTTTAAGATGGGTATTAAGATAGAATGATCTCTTTTATGGTATCACTTCTTGTTACATGTCATATATTTTCAGTGTAAGGATATAATGCTCTTTTAGGAGTTTAGAATAAAAGCCATTTTTTCCAATTCTCAATAAAGTGAGACAGTACCACTGAGATCAGGAATGTAATAACTTAATCTAAGTCATTTTAGCCCTATCTCAACTGGATAGTCATTCCACAAAAGACAGCCATGGATAGTGAACTGTTAAGCTAAATAGTAAAGTAGAAATTGGGGAAAGTTATACAACTTAGTTTGGGTGATAGCTATTTGGGCATGAAATGAGATCTCATAGTTAGCTAGCTTGGTGTTCAGAAAACAGACTCAGTCTGTTAATGGGGCCAAATTTGATATCCTTGTATCAAGTCTAAATTAGCCTCTGCAAATAATAACCACTACTCCTAGTTGTGTCAAATGGAAATAAACTACAGAAGCCTAATCTCACTTTCAGATGCCTTTTGAATACTTGAAGAAAGTTTTCATGTACTCCCAAAGTCACCTTTGCTCAAAAGCCAAATAATTGACTGGGGAAAATGAGCAAACAGAGGAATAGAAATCAGACTATAGAATTGTTCTTTGGTGTCATGGATCAAAACATAGAACCAGAAGAAGACAACAAAATCAAAATTCTTGCCTCCAAGAAAAATATGAATTGGTCAAAAGCCATAGAGGAGCTCAAAAAGGATTCTGAAAGTCAAGTAAAATAAGTAGAGGAAAAATTGGGAAGAGGAATGGGAGCAATGCACAAAAATCATGAAAAATGAGTCAACAGCTTGCTAAAGGACACCCAAAAATACTGAAGAAAATAACACCTTCAAAATTAGACTAACTCAAATGGCAAAAAGAGGTTAAAAAAGCCAACGAGGACAAGATTGCATTAAAAAGAAGAATTGGCTAGATGGGAAGAAAATTCAGAAGCTAACTGAAGAAAATAATTTCTTCAAAATTAGGATGGAAAAAATATAAGTTAATGAATTTATGAGAAATCAAGATATTATAAAACAGATTCAAAAGAAAGAAAGAACAACAAAATACAGTATTCCCAGAGTGCAGCCAAAATGGTGGAAAAAAAGAGCTACAGGTTCACTCTCAACAGTTTTAAAGACAAAGGCAACCAATAAAAGGAGGCTATCCCCAACCATATAATGAGAGGTGCAGCAGGCTCCATATTAGTCAAACTGGGCATGCTTCTGAAACCAAATACAAAACTTTACATTTGATCCATTTCAGTGTGAACATCTTCCTAAATCCTTCCTGCCATCCATCATGCTACTTGACTCTTCCAACTTTGTTTCTAAAAATTATATAAGCATGCCATGTATGCCTTTATTATATTATATTATTAATATACATATATATATATATTTATATAAAGCCTTAATGCTTACTACTCATATCACCTTGAACAAGTCACCTAACTTCCTTTGGTTTCAGTTTCCTGATCTTTAAAATGAAGGTGTTGAACTAAATAGCCTCTGAGGTCTCCTCCAATTCTGGGTCTGTTTTTTAAAAACAAAACAAAACTGAACATCACATGACAAATAACAGGTCTCTCAGATGTTCCACCAGAGACTTCCATCTGAAATGATATCCACCCAATAATCATTTTTTGTTGACTGTTAACTATTGACTTTAACATTTTTCTGACTATTCAACTAGTCTGAATCTATCTAATTATACTGTTATCTGTCCCATATCCATGTATGTATCTTTTCCATGAATATAGAGACTTTTTAAAATATTTTGCTAAAATTTAGATGAATAATATCTATGTAAGTCACCTGATATACCTGTTTAGGAACTCTATCAAAAAAGGAAATATGGTCAGTCTGACATAACATCTACTTTTGTTTAAGAAAATTTTACTGTCTCAATATCTTTATTTTACTTTAGTTTTATATAATTTCTGAATATATCTATATGCAGTGAACTGTTCTTTTTAAAAAGAGGATAATAAGGAGCTATTAACAAACCAGCTAAACCATCAACCGAATCTTATATCCAATATTTTACATCTATGAGTTTGAACCAACATTTGATATAAGTGGTATCAGACATTTGGTTTTGTAACACATATGACTGTGGCCTAAGTGAGATAAAATATAATTGGAAAATACTTAACAAAAAAGATTAAAATAAAAAAAAACACAGGAAACAGCACATTTTAAAACTAAATAAATATGTGGCCTGAAGGTATCTATGTAGAGATAAGTGGTCCTCATTTCTGCTTGAATTTAACATCACTGTTTTACACCATTATTGCAATAAGCTCAAAATAATGATATGAACAGAATAAAATATAACACCATAAAAGATAATTAAAAGAGAATGAGATTGGATTCCTTTCATAGCTATGCTTAGGGGGAATATTCTTAACAAAGCAAGAAATAAAGGCAATAATAAAAGAAGAAATAGATAATTTTAATTGCATGAAATTGAAAATATCTTGGATGAAAAAAGTCAATAAAACAAGTATGAAGAAATTCTTTGCATCTACTATCTCTCATTGTCCTGAAGAAAGGGTAGAATTTTAATAGTTGGACATGGAATCTATTCCAGACATAGGAAAGGGTGTAAGGAGAAACACATTGAGGGTTTTAAATAAAACATTAGCAAGTAGATTATAACAATATGTCACAAAGATCAGATATTTTGACCAGGTTGGATTTATCCCAGAAATTCAGGGCTAATTCAATATTAAGAAACCTATAAGTGTAACTGACTAAATCAATTATAAAAACAACAAAAATCATATGATTATATCAGTGGATGTTGAAAAAGTTTTTGACATTACTACTAGAAAGCAAAGGAATATATGGAACTTTTCTTAAAATCATAAATAGTATCTCTCTAAGACTAAGAATAAGCATTATCTCTAAGGATAAATTAGAACTAAGATAGAAACCTTTCCAGTTCAATAAAGGATGAAGTGAGGGTATCTTTTATCTCCATTATTATTCAAGATAGTACTAAACACATTAGCTGTAGCTACAGACAAGAAAAATGAATTGAACAAGTAAGAATAGGTGAAGAAGAAACAAAATGATCACTTTTTTTTTGCAGATGATATATTTAGAAAGCCCTAGAGAATCAACTGAAAATTAGTTAAAACAATGAACAACTATGGGAAAAATGAAAATATAAAATATGAAATGAACCCACATATATCATTAGCATTTCTACATATTACCAACAAAGTCTAGCAGGAAGAGATAGAAGGATAAATTCCATTTAAAATACAGACAGATAGTATTAAATGCTTTGGTGTTTACTTGCCAAAATTCACACAGGAATTGTATGAACACCATTCTAAAATATTCTTCACACAAAAAAAGACAGATCTAAACAATTAGAGAAATATTCAATGCTCATGGGTAGGCAGAGCCAATATAATACAAATTACAATACTTCCAAAATTAATTTATTTATCCAATGACATATGCATCAAACTACAAAAGAATTATTTTCTGGAAGCAGAAAAAATAATGACAGAATTCATCTGAAGGAACAAAAGATCAAGAATATGAAGGGAATCAATAAAAAAAAATAAGTGAAGGAAGGCAGTCTAGCAGCTCCAGATTTTAAACTATTATACAAAGTGGTCAAAGGTAAAAATCATTTGGCACTTGATAAGAAATAGAGTGGTTGATCCAGGGAATGGATTAGGTATACAGTATATGGAAATAAATTGCCATAGTAACCTAGTGTTTGATAAACTCAAAAGGCTCTTACCCCAGATATTGGAGTAAGAAATTATTTGATGAAAATTAGAAAGCAATCTAACAGAAAGTAATGTTCACAAATGAACATTTCACACCATATGCCAAGTTAAATTCAAACTGGATATACAATTTAGACATAAAGGGTGATATCTTAAACAAATTTAGGGGAACATGGAAAAAGTTAACTGCCAGATCTATGGATAACAGATGAGTTCATGACCGGGGATAGAGATGATCACATGAGGCACAGTGGAAAATTTTGATTATATCAAATTTAAAAGGTTTTTGCACAAATAAAATTAATTCAGTTAATATTAGAATGAATGTAGAAAACTAGGGAATTTTTTTCTTTACATCAGGTTTTTTTTTTTCTGACAATGGTCTCATTTTTCAAATATAGAAGAAACAAATAAATTTTTAGCAAAAATAGCCATTCCCCATTGATAAATGTTCAAAGGCTATAAAAAGGGCAGTTTTCAGAAGGAGAAATCTAAGCTATCAATAGTCACATGAAAAAATACTCTATATCTCTATTGATTAAAGAAATGCAAATTAAAATAACTTTAATGTTAAAACCTCTGTAATGGCAAGCAAAGTAGTACTTTGATGCTTGTTTCAATTATTCAAATGTCTTTGAGTCTTATCTTTGATTGTGTCAAGGCTTTGTTGGAAACAGTATACATTGTGTTCCCCTTAATAGGCCTAAGTGAATTTGGAGACCTTCTATGGCCTTAATAGGCCTAAAGTCATCAGAAGGAGCCCACAGGAGGAGGAGCCAGAACAGGAAGGGTGGAACAGGAAGGATCAGAGCAGAGAAAAGCTCAAGCAGAATCAAGTAGGAGAATGCTTACGATTTTTGCACTTTGTTCTGTCTGAGTTGATGTTACTTTGTCAGAACAAAGCATTCTGTTAAATTGAAAAAAAGGACTTTACTGCTGTTTACAGAAGTCCTGAAAGAGGACTTTACTTTTGTTTATGAAAGTCCTGAAAAGGGGCTTTACTGCTGTTTACAGAAATCCTGGGGTTTTATTGTTGATTTGTGTTTGATTTCTCAGACAGAAACTTTGTTGGTTTGTGTTACTTTGTCAGATAGAAAGTGAATTGAGATGATAGTGCTGGCAATGTGAGTAAATATTGTTGTAGCTCTGTTAAGCTTTGTCTTCCTAGAAACAGAAACTGTGAAGCACTTGGAGTGGCATAGTCCCTGTGGGCTGAGATATAGAATCTGAGCTTAGGGCTGCCTGCTTGTGAATCTAGGCAAGAACTGGGAGAGCTGCCTACCTGTGAATCCAGGCAAGAGTCTGGTGAATCCAGGCAAAAGCTAGAGATGGAGAGGAGCCATGGAGTTTGGAAGTCAGACTCCAGTTAAGATGAAAGAGGACTTTACTTGGGTACTTTGCATTAACTGATGAGGTTGTGATTTATTGTGACCCAGGGGTGGATGGTGTTTGTACTTTCTGCTACCCCTTAAGGATGATTGGCTTAAAAGTTTGGAAGCCAGTCTCAAGTCAAGATGAAAGCAGACCTTACTTGGGTACTCTATATTGATTGAGAAGATTTGTGAATACTAAATGATATGTTTTGTTTAAGACTATGTGGTCACCTTAGTAATAAGTTATGTTACATTGTTGTGAAAGGTATACTTCAATTTCTTGAATGTTTTGCTTTAGTTTATTGCTGAATAAATAGAGAGTTCACTATATTATAAGGGATCCTTAAAGTTATTCATACCAGTAGTCCTTGGGAGAGCTGCTTGTGATTGGCTTTATAATCTCCTACCCATTGGATTGGCTAATATGATAGAAAAGGAAAATGACAAATACTGGAGGTTATGTTTAAAAATAGGTATACTGATGTGCTGTTGGTAGAACTGTGAACTGGTCCAGCCACTTGGGAGAACAATTTGGAACTATGTCAAAAGGGCTAAAATCTTTGCATACTATTTGACCCAGAAATACAACTTCAATCAGCCCTAAAAGATAAAAAAGGAGGTAGAAGGCATCCTCACATGTACAAAAATATTTATAGCAGCTCTTTTGTGGTGGCAAAGAATTGGAAACTGAGGGTATAGTCATCAACTGAGGAATGGCTGAACAAATTGTGATACATGATTGTGACAAAATACTATTGTGATGTTAATGTGTTAAAGAGGATTGTTTCAGAAAAACCTGGGACGACTTAGATGAACTTATGCAAAGTGAAATCAGAACTAGAACTTTGTACACAATAACAACAGTATTGTAATGATAATCAACTATGAAAGATTCAGCTACTCTGATGCAAGACAGTTCCAAAAGATTCATGATAAAAATAAATATATCAATCACTAGAAAGAGAACTAATCACTGTGAGTGAAGATTGAAACATTTTTTTCTTTTATTTATTGTTTTTGCCTTTTTTCCATAATGTGTCTAATGTGGAAATGTTTTGCATGGCTTTATATGTATAATGGAAATTATATTTCTTACCTTAATGGATGGAGGAGGGGAGAAGGGAGAGGGTAAATTTGGAACTGAAAATAAAAATTAAAAAGTGAAATAAAAAGTAAAATAGAAACATATTTAGTGCAGGAGAGAAAGGGAATGGAAGGGAATGATTAGTAATTAAGTCTGACTGGAATATAGAGCTTGGGAAGGGAAGCAGTGTAATAAAAATTCAGAAAGGGAGACTGGGGATGGCTTGAATGACAAGATAATAAAGATATTATACTTCACTTAGAAATAGGCAACCATTAAAGTTTTGTGAGCAGAGAAGTAACAGTTATCAATATGAAGAATGTGTAGGAGAGAAAGTTGCAGAAAAGCCAAGTTAGGCAGCTATTAAGATTGTTCAGTATGTAGTAAATATATTTTGTCAGTATCTAAACCATGTCAATGAAAATTAATTTGGCACTGTAAATTGCACCCAGTTTCACACAGAGAACCCTAAACATTCCTCTTTATATATCTTCATGCAGACTTTTCTTCTCATTCTTCAACAAATCTCTGGATAATTTTCTATGATAGTTAACCTGATCTATTTACTTCTTCATTTTCCATCATTTGTAGTCTCTTCATAATAAATAGGTTGTGATCTTAGCTTTCAACTACTTTTTAATGAACTCAGAGATTTCATAATACATGCTCAATTATTACACAACAAACGCAATCTCCTTTATAACCTATCCTACACAGAGTCAGTAAGCCTAGATAAGTTTTCTGAAAAAACTTTCCTTTTTTTCTCCAAAACTGATTGAGAGCTCAGAGTGTGATGGAGTGGGAAAGAGTTGGATTTGAAATTAGAGGGGTTGGATTGAATTGTGGTTTTGCAACATACTACCTGTGTTACTGGGGACTCATTTAATGTCTTTGAGGCTGAGTTTTCTCTTCTGTCAAATGAAAGGGTTGGACTAAATAACCCTTTAGGTCCTTTCCAGTTCTAAATCTATGAGTCTATGATTGATACATTGAAGGAGTAGTGATGGTTTTACATTTGCATTCACATCTTCATAAAAATTAAAAAAAAAACGTGCCTCTTCTGCTTTTTTTTTTTCTTAGTGGCAGAGTTTGCTACATTAGGGCTAAATAGCCAGATCTCCTGAATCACAGATCAGGGACCTTTCTAATGTATCTCTCTGTTGTGAGCACCTTTCTTTGGATTTTTCCAAAGGAAATAAGCAAAGCCCTGTGATCTATCCTTCCTCACTCCCTTCCTCTTTACCCCTGTCTCCCTCCCTCCCTTCCTTCTACCTACCCCTCTTAGAAGGTAGAAGGATCTAGTCCATAACTTCTCTACTTCAGCCTCTTTGGTACAAGTGACTAATTCTCCTGGGCAAACATTGTGACCACTCTTTCTGTAGGCCACACAATTGTTAAGGAGTTTGAGAACTTCCTTTTCAGCCCAATTATTGCCTGCCAGCTCATAGGCTAGTCTTAGAAACCCTGTTGCTCCTGGTGATTACCCTTGATGCTTCTCCACTGGGGATGTTCTGAACAAAGTGATCAGCAAGCCCTCTCCTAATTACAATATTTCATAATCTTGACAGGGCGCACTCTGTTGGAAAAGCTGTTTAGCCAGCAAGAGAACGCACCACCAGAAGAAGCGGAGAAATTTTGTTCTCGGATTATTGCGATGGGTCTTCTACTTCCTTTCAGCGACTGCTTCAGGGAGCAGTGTAACCAGAGTGCCCAGCAAAGCTCAGCTCCATTTGATGTAAGTCATGGAATATATCTGTGCTTGTATTCCAGGCTGCAGGAATGGTATCTTTGATCTGTAATACTCTCTAATCACCCTATATACTCTGAAACAGAATATCATACATGCTGCCCTTTCCCATTGGTTCTCAGTTCTCAAATGAACTCAGTTTGTTCCAGGTTTTCACATTTTCCCCCCACCTTTGTGGTTGCTTTTTAATCTGTCACACTTCCTTTGCTTAGCAGTTTTAGTGACCACTTTCTAGCCCACACCTCAATCATTGATGAATGTATTGCCAGATAAGTCATTTTTTCCTGGCTTTGCAGGTACTTAGATATACATCCTTCCAGCTGCATATTAGCATATCATATCCTTCCTATGATTCAGTTGATACTATTCCATAGGGTAAGACTTGTTCCCACTGGGCCTGAGTTTCCATGAACCCTTGGATACTACATCAATACATCTCATAACACATTTATGGATTTAAATAATCACATGAAGAAGCTTTGTTGTTTGTTCCCTACCTGCTACTAATCAAGACAGTTAATGCCCTAGAAAAGCAATTCAAAAGGCATAGTTATCATAATTAAGAACGTCAGCACAACTGGATTGTTTTAAAGAAAAAAGAATATCGCCCATCTTTCTTAGAGGTATGTGGTTTGTACAGGATAGTGGCTTCAATGGGATCATATTTGAAAACAAATGTATAGGAATTCCTGTCAGAAATAGGCTAGTGGATAATCAACTCAGCTGGATAGGGCTCAGTGCTAAAAAGGACAGAATCATGGCATTAATTTCATATTTATTTCCGAGACCATTTGACTAGCTTACCTGGGCACTGTCTCTCAGAGGTAGGTTTGCTCCTTGTTATTAGTAGAAATGATTTTTGGAAAGAAATGTATAACTCTTGGGGGGAGGAGTGTTATAGAACAAGAGGAAATGTTTTTGTTTCTTTTTTCTTTTCCCTCCAAGGGCCACAGAAATCCTTGTTCTTGCTCAATTTCTGTTCAGAATTTGCACTAAAATGGGTCAGTGACTGAACAGGCTATTTTGTCACCTTCTGGCTCCTTTCCTTCTGAGAGAAGTTTCCCTAGGATGTTCAGTTACTTGTGAAGCCTTCTTCTCAAGGCTATTCTTTTGTCTCTCTTCAAAGCTTGTAAGTGTTCTTTTTGTACAGGGACATGTCAGCTGACCACTGCTGGCTGGGTTTGTTCAGCACCATAAAAATAGTTCTCCTCGCCTATAGGAGCAATTGGATAAATCTGGGCCTTTCCCCTCTGTCTCCTCTGACAGAGGTGTGAGTCATCGTGGAGATGGAACTTGAGGAGCATAATAAGCAGGGTGAAGACAGTGTTTATTTCCTCTCCCTCAGAGTTTTGAAGCTTTTAAAGCCAATCACTAAAGAAATAGGATCTTGGCAAGTCAAGAGAGACCTCTGATAAACACATTTGCAGAAGGCTGTTGTTTATAGCTCATGTTCAGCACCTGCCTTTGCTTGAGTCTCTATTCCCAAGGCAATTTATGCTCCTTAACATGAAGCTCAGAAGCAAATAACATGAAGGAATAAGGGGTGGGGTGGGAAAGAGGAGGTAGCTAGAACAGAGTAACTGTCTCTTTCACATCTATTTCTCTTTTTTTTTTCTTCTTTATTTGCTGGAGCAGACAGCCTCTCCCCCACCCCTCGATGCTACCTCCCATCCAGCTACATACTGATTCAGTGAGAGACTATATGCCTGCCT
>WOXC01010259.1:0-246917 GCA_011680675.1 Gymnobelideus leadbeateri
CATCTTCCTGCGTTCACATCTGGCCTCAGACACTTCCTACTGTGTGACCCTGGGCAAGTCACTTAACCCTGTTTGCCTCAGTTTCCTCATCTGTAACATGAGCTGGAGAAAGGAATGGTAAACCACTGCAGTATCTTTGCCAAGAAAACCACAAACAGGGTCACAAAGAATAGGACACAATTGAAATAACTAAACAAAAACCACTTGAGCAGTAGAGAATAAAATGATATGTATGGAGAGAGTGCTGCCCTGTATTGCCAGAAGGAGTTTCCTTATCTGGAAGTTCCATGTACCATTGAATTCACAGACCTAGCCCCAAACCCATAGATTTAAATCTAGAAGGAAACTAATCCAACCTCATTTTGCAGATACAGAAACCGAGGACAAGAGAGATTGTGATTTACTCAAACGCACACATTAATACCAAAGCCTGAATTTGAGCCTTGGTCCTCTGACTCCAAATTCATCTCTGCACCAACAAGTCTAAATTTGTCTCTCTGCAGCTTCTGCTTGTTGCTCCTAATTCTGCCTTCTGAGGCAAGGCCAAACAATTTCATCTTCTACACGATAGCCCCTTCTCATACCTTAAGTAATGTCTCTTTAAGTCCTGCTCTTTTGGGGGCTAAATACTTCCAACTGGCCCTTGTGTGACCTGGTCTCCCATCCCCTGACATGTCCCAACTTCTGAAATCAACTCAGATTAACAAGCACCCACTATGTGCTACACACTGTGTTAAACCTTGAAGATTAAAAAAAAAAGGCAAAAACAGCCTCTGTCCTTAAGAGTGCATATTCTGATAGAGGAGAGAACATGCAAACAATGAAGGACAAACAAGACATATGCCGGATGAGTTGGAAATCTTCCCTGAGGGAAGTCAGCATTAACCAGACACTACTCTTCAGAGGTGGCCTGGCCAGGGCAGAGGAGAGCAGGACTGTTACCTCCTTCGCTCTGGACACTCTGCCTCTTTGAAAGCTTCTGCTGGGCTTCCAGAGCAGGCTGAGCACTGGGGCCTGGCCAGCTAGGAGAGAGGCCTTCTCTGATTTGCTCCCCTGGGGCCTCATTGCTTCTGGGAAAATGCTCACAAATTTCCTATCCAGTTTGAAATGCCCTGAGGAGATTAATGCTCCCAGGGTGCCCTGAGGAGAAAAGGGAGCTATCTGTCTGGTGGGCAAAAGTTTCAGAATCATGGCTTCTCAGAGCTGAAAGGACCCTTAGAGATGCCTAAGCCCAAGTCCCTCCTTTTACAGACATTAGAGATCCCTTGCCCATCCCCTCTCATTTTATAGATAAGGAAACAACCCAGAAGAATTAAATGACTTGACCACAGTCAGCCAGGCAGTGATTGTGAGAGGCAGAATTTGAACTCAAATATTACTCTTTCCACTGTACCAGCTGCCTCCAAATCCTTAAGGACACATGACTAGAATCTGAGTCTTGATTCCAAGACCTGGCCCCAGTCTTTTCAGGAAGGAGAGCTTCTGGATCAGGAAGGCATGATGTTTTAGTAGAAAGAAAAAACAGGATTTGGAGTCAGAGGTTTGGATTCAAATCTTGACTCTGACTTTTATTGCCTTTGTGACCTTGGGAGCCTCAGTTTTCTCATCTGTGAAGCAAGGGGATTGGATTAGATGATCTTTAAGGCCTCTTTTCTTTCTGAGGTTCTGATGCTATGACCCCGGTAGCCAAAGCTTAGATGGCTTCTCATAGGAGAAGGAAGAGTGCCCAATGGTGTGGTGCTAGTGTGGAATGAGGGCTTTATACCCACTGTGGGAAGGCCATCAGTCTTTTACTTTCTCCCTTGACCCAAGAAGATTTTGTCAGCCCAAGAAGTGTTTGGTGGAAACAGCACCAGACAGCCCTGGGTACCTTGGACCCACCTGGACACCTTCCCTCTGTTCTCTTTTATTTCACCCTGCTTCCTTATCCCTGCAGAGGCAGTACAGGTATGAGCTTTGCTCTGGGCTTCTCCTCCCAAGAGAAGGAAAGAAGGAGAGAAAAGATTCTCTCTGGGGATATTTGGAGGAGCTTCTGAGGGCCTGGGCTCTGACTGGTCACCAGAAGTGCACAGAAATCGGAAACCCAGGGAGCTGATTATTGAAATCCTGATAGTGGAGGCTACTTGTCAACACAACCTGCCTGCGTGCCCAGGGCTAGCTCTGGGCATGAGGGTTGGCAGAGTCTGCAGGTGTACAAAAAAAGAATGTCCAGAACTCCTTGTCCCTTTTGGACTGGGAAAAAGGATCTGCCTTAGAGTCAGGAAAGTTTTCTTCTGTCCTACACCGTGACACTGACTTGCTGCATGGCCCTAGGCAAGTCCCTTTCCTTCTGTGGGCCTCAGTTTCCTTGTGTGCCCTATAAGGAAATTGGACAGGGGAACCTGATTTTCCTGAAAATGCATTTATGCGAAATGCTTTATATGAAAAATCACTAGTTAAAACCAAGAGGAAGTTCTGGGGCAGGAATGGAATAAGCATTTATATAGTGGCTACTATGTGCCAAAAGCTGTGCTAAGTGCTTTTTTAATAAATATCATCATCATCATTGGGGCGCAGTGAATAGAGCACCAGCCCTGGAGTCAGGAGGACCTGAGTTCAAATCTGGCCTCAGACACTTAACACAATAACTAGCCGTGTGACCTTGGGCAATTCACTTAACCCCAATTGCCTTCCCCCCCCCCAAAAAAAAAGGGGGCAATAAATAAGTATCATCTCATTCTTTCTCAGAAGAGACAGTTTTGGTCTGATATGGGGATAGGGAGAAAGGGAAACAGATCTCTGGGTGGGTCATCAGTATGAGCCCTGCCCAGGAAGCCCTCCCTATAGCAGTATAACCCTGGGGAAGGGCCCTGGCTTTGGAGTCAGAGACCTTGGATATGAATTTCCACTATGCCATTCCACCCATGTAAACTGAAAGAAGCCACTTCTAGCCTGTGCCCTCAGTTGCCTTATCTTTAAAATGGAAGGAAAAGGAATACTAATGCTTTGTCCACATCCTCCCGACAGAGGGGGGATGGACTCTGAATGCCGTATGAAATGTATTTTGGGGCCATGGCCAGTTTGGGAATTTGTTTTACTTAACTATACATATTTGCTATGAGGAACCCACCTCCCCACCCCCTTACTGGAAGAGAGTAGATTTCTGTAATTGAGAACATTCATTTTTTTAAATGCCCTCCTGACTAGAGCCTGCCATCTCTTGAGGTCCCTTCCAGATCTAAGGTCAACAATAATAGCTCCCTTTTCTACATTGCTATAAAGTTTATAAAGCACTTTCCTGAGATCAGACCAGTGAGATGGGTGATGTAAGGATTATGCCCTTTTTATATATGGGGAAACTGAGGCTCAGAGAAGTTAAAGTGCCTTGCCCAGGGTTACACAGCTTGTAAATGTCTGACCTGAGACTTGATCCCAGACGGTCTCATTCCTTCCAAGATCTTTCCTCTTCAGGATTTATGCTCTCATGTTTCTGAATGTTTCTCTGATTTCCAACTCTTTTCTTCAGTGATCTGGTTTTACCACCACTGGTAAGCACCCAAGCTGAGCCCCATGCCCGGCCTCACCCTCAGCTGCCGATGTGCCCAGGCTTTGGTATTAGCCAATTATTCTGCCTGGTGTTTTCCTCCTCGGGATCTCTGTATTTCTATACGGGCTCCTCTATTTAGATGAATAATGCTTTCTTTTTAACCATCTGAGTGCAATTTACAGGTAGAGTTATTGTCATTAGGAACCATGCCCACTGAGTGCTAAGCGGGGGCTGCCCCTTTGTGTAAGCTCCAGTCTGAGAGGGGGTCGCTAGTGTGCAGGCCGTGCAGCCACAAGCCTCTTGTTCATTCTGGTCCTGCCCCAGAGAACTGAGCCCCTTGGCATCACTCTGGGCTTTGCGAATTCAGAGCAGCTGCCGTCAGCACTTTGGGTAGAGAGGAGGACTCAGGCAGTGAGGGAGGTGTTGTTGCTACTCATTTGCTAACGAGCCTGCTATTTACGGAACAGAATGAAATGGGTTTGTAAGTCTCCAGGGCTGGTGTGGTGGTTGGGCATGTGAAGGATTGTCAAGCAGGCTTAGCCCAAACTGGGGGAGACCAGGGAGCCAACCCAGTACAGTGGGAAGAGCTCTGGGCTTGGAGGCAGAGGACCTGGGTGGGCATCTGCTGCTTTCTCCCTGGGTGACTGGACCAGTCACTTCCCTCCCTGGGCCTCAGTTTCTTCTTCCTTAAAATGAAAGGGTTAGAGGGCTCATCCTCAAGGCTCCTTCCAGTTCCCATGTTTACTGGCATGGAGGAAGGGGCTGGGGCTCAGGGGGCAGACCCTGAGATCAGAGTCTTGCTAACATGGGCAGCCAAGACAAGGTAGGTGGGAGAGCATGGCAGGTCAAAGATGTCAAAGCAGTTGTTCTGCCTCCCCGAGTGGAGGAGCAGGCAAGCATAAAGACCTTTTGCTCTCCTTGCTCAAGATCTCCCCAAGATGTGGTCTGTGACTGGCCTCGGGAGCAGCTTAATACTCTCTCACTCACACAGAAACATCTGCAATGCTATCTCGTACACACAGACAGAGCCAAAAGGGAACAGACCTCTCTGGGATAGTATGGGAGAAAGTGTGGTTCAGAGGAAAGCATGTTGGATTTGGAATCAGGAGACCTGCATTCAAATTCTGCCTGTGTAACTACCTGTATGACCTTGGACAAGTCACTTATCCTCAGTTTCCTCAACTGTAAAATGAGGAGTTAGACTAGAAGATCTCAAAGGCCCCTTCCCTCTCTAAAGTAATGATCCCTTGAGCCTTTCTCTCTGTTTCTGTCTCTCTCCCTCTCTCTCCCTCTTTCTCTCCCTCTCTCTCCCTCTTTCTCTCCCTCTTTCTCTCCCTCTCTCTTCCTCTCTCTCCCTCTTTCTCTCCCTCTCTCTCCTCTCTCCCTCTTTCTCTCCCTCTCTCTTCCTCTCTCTCCATCTTTCTCTCCCTCTCTCTTCCTTTCCCTTTCTCTTTCTCTCCCTCTCTCTTCCTCTCTCTCCCTCTCTCTTCCTCTCTCTCCCTGTTCTCTTTCTCTAGCAACCACATGATTCTGCCAGGCTAAGACATATGCCAGGGAGTGATCTGTGCTGGTCCCTGGCCTCTGTTCCAGGGACCCACAGCACCCCTTTAGTCTCCTGCCTTTCTCTACAATTGCTTTGCAGAGTGGCTAAGGTTCTGGACCCAAAGTCAAGAAGAAGAGTTAAAATCCCACCTTAAACACTTGCTAGCTATGTGAGGAGGAGAGACACTCAGGCCTGTGGAGACAAAAAAGCTGAGACTTAAAGAAACTAAGGGTCATGGAGAGAGATCTAGTCACAGCAAATGCCATGGGAAGCCACGCATAGATCCATAAGGGGCCAATCAGAGGAGAATTGGCTGTATCCCAGAGCACTGTCCTTGCCCAGGTTTCTCCTCTCTTGCCGTGTTCGCCCATCTCTTAATCAGCATGTCTGAACTGAAGCCCTGCTTCGTTGAAGCAGGAGACTTGGAGCCAGAATCTCAGTGTTAGAGATGGCAGAGACCTGAAGAGCATCTGGTTCAACCCCCTCATTTTATAGCGAGAGAAACTGAGCACCCAAGGTCACAGAGTTAGCAAGTGGCAGGGCTGTTGCAGCCCACATCTTCTGACTCCAAGTCTGTTCGGCTTGCCATATACCACACTGAGAGGAGCCCAATGGGTTTTTCACGGTTTTTTATGTCATGGGTCCCTTTAGCTGTTTGGTGAAAACACTCTGCCTCTTCTCAGAATCATGTTTATAAAGTCATCCAATAAATTACATAGGATTACAAGGGAAATCAATTATATTAAAATCAATATACATAAAAATGGAGAACTATTTCAATATATTTATATTGATATATTAACAATTATTTCTCTATAGACATTTTTTTTCTAATTTCTCAGACTTCCAAGTTAAAAACCCATGGAATAAACAGTCAAGTGGTACAGTGGTACTGTGGGTAGAGCCCTGGACCTGGAGTCTTATAAAATCCTGCCTCAGATACTCACTAGCTGTGTGACCCTGGGAAAGTCACTTAACTGTTATCTGCCTTAGTTTCTTCAACTATAAAATGGGATTAATAATAACACCTATCTCCTAAATTGCTGTGAGGATCAAATGAGATAACATAGGGTGTCCCTAAAGTCTGGACACATAGGAAATCTCATTAACTATGCATATTTTCAAGAAATGAAATGAATGAAATTTTCAACATTTTATTTAATTAGCATAAATTTTAGCCATGACAATTTCATATGGAATAAAAACTTTCATTAGCTACTAGGGACTATTTTCCATATTAATGAGATTAATCTAATTAATTAATGAGATTTCCTATGTATCTCCTATGTCTTCCTATGAAATCTCATTTATGCTAATTAAGTAAAATGTTCAAAATTTCATTTCTTTAAAATAGGCATAGTTAACAAGATTTCCTATGTGTTCAGACTTTAGGGACATCCTGTATTTGTCAAGTGCCCAGCACATAGCAGGTGCTTAATAAATGCTCATTTCCTTCCTTCCTATGAAGACTCCATGCCTAGAGATAGGACATCTGGGTTCAGATTCTGGCTGTAACTTTCAACTATCTATGTTACTTTGGGTAAGTCACTTCTCCCTCCTCTGTAAAATGGAGGGTTTTTGTCAGGGGGTAATGTTATAGAAAAAATTCTGTAAAGATGAGAACTGTTATTGTCTTTATCCATCTTGGGAATCTGCTGTCCTGATGGGTGGTTCCCCCAGAGGCCCCCTACACATGCCCAGGCCTGCCTCCAGCCATGATCTCGTTGCTTCCCCTGCCGTCTTCTTTCCAGCCTTTCCAGATCCAAAATCAAATTGATCCATTGTGCCTTGAAAGGGTATATCAGTCTACGCCCATGTGACCACTCTCACCACCCCTATAACTTTCCAAACCAAAATATCCCTTCCTGTCCACCACTTCCCTGTGGTGTTGTCTCCCCCCATTAGAATGTAAGCATCTTGAGAGCAGAGTCTGGCTTCACCTTTGTATTTATATCCCCAGCTGCTTAGTTAGTGCTAGTCTTGTCTCATAGTTTGCCCTTCATAGATACTTTTTCGTTCATTCACTGAAATGAGTTGGATTCTGCCTTCAGTCTGGCTAGAAGCAAAGTTGATGTAGAGAGGTGGAAGGGGCAAGACAGGATCTAATTAAGTGAAAACTTCAAAGGTATCTCAATAAGCAGGACTTGGGCCGTAGGATCCTAAAGCTGGAAGTGCCCTTGGAGTTTGAGCCCAATGCCCTCATTTTATAGATGAAGAAAGAGGCCCAGAAAAGTTAAGTAACTTAACAACAGTCACACAGGTAAGAGCTTAGAGAAAGAGGCCTGTGTGAGCTAGTCTGGACAGGCTTGGCTTAGTCAAGGAGAAAGGTTATGGGCTGAGTCATCAAGGGTGGGGAAGATTTGAAGAATAGAAGGACACTGGCCCTGAAGGGACAAGAATAGGAGAAAGGAATAAGGAATAAGAAATAGAATAAGAATAGGAAAAAGAATAAATCTGATGATGCTTTTGTAAACTGTGACCTTGATCTAGATCACTGGGCCTGCCTGTGTGCCTGGGGGTTTGGCACTGCCTATGTGGTGACAAAGAGATCCCTGCCCTCTGATAGTTCACATCATGTAACTGATGATTAGGATCTAAAAGGAATACAACTTGCCATGAGATCAGATGAAAAAGGGATGATTTCTCTCCCTGGGGAGGAATGGGAAGAATCAGGGAAAGCTTCATGGTAGAGATGGCATCTAAACTTGGCCTTAAAGAATTTAAAAAGGTAGAAGTAAGGGAGACAGAAGGAGGAGAAGGGTATCAGTCTGTGCCATGTTAGGAGGACCTCAAATCACTCGGTTTGGCTGAAATGTTGAGAATTCAGAGTGGAGTATTGTAAAATGAAGCCAGAAATGTAAACTGGGAGCTAGATCAGGAAGGGCCTTGAATGCCAAGTCAGGGAGTTTGGACTTTATTCTATAGGCACTAGGGAACCACAGAAGGCTGTTGAGCATGGTCAGAGTTGTTTATTGAGAAAGTGTGTCTGGCTTCCTCTCCAGAAAGGATCAGAGAGACCACTTCACTGGGCTCTGTCTCTACTATGCCCTGGCAATGTTAACAAGCTTCAGGCTACCCCAGTCCCCCTGCCCAGATTGATAACCCTGTCTCTAGAGAGAACTGTAAGGTTACTAGCCTGGAGCAGGAGGAAGAAAACAGAAATCAGGAGGTCTCTTTCTTTCCTTCATTCCATCTTCTTCAGGGAGAACTCACTCTCTTATCAGGCACTGACACCTCTTTGTTAAGTGTAGGGGAGCCTTGGCTGGGCAGATGGCTTGGACTTTTATTTCCTCAACAGTAGAAAGGGGCTAATAACTCCCACCCTGCTCCTTTCCCGGGGCTATTACAAGAACAATCTGTGTCCTATTTGTTTCTCTCTCTTTTTTACATTCTTGCCCAGACAACAGTTTTCAAATATTAATTCATAGAACATTAGGAAATGATTAGGAGAAAATCCATTAGATTGTAAGCTCCTTGAAGGTAGGGACTATCTTTTGCCTCTTTTTTTTGTATCCCCAGGGCTTAGCACAGTGCCTGGCACATAGTAGGCACTTAATAAATGTTTATTGATTGAGAATCCCCACAAAAGGAGGAGGATCAATTTAATTCAACCTACATTTATTAAGCACCTGCTGTGTACTCTGACTGGGTATGCAAAGACAGATGAGTCACAAACTTTGCTTCCAAGGACCTTATGTCTAAGAGACAAGTCCACAAATAGCTATGGTACAAGGGAGAATGAAGTAAGTGCAAAGGGGGAGGGCAAAGCACACTGAGAAATTTGAGAAGAATATTTTTCCATGGAGGCTCAAGGCAAGCTTCTCGAAAGAGTTTGTACCTAATTTGGACCTTGAAAGAAAAGGTAGACCCTAACTGATCAGGTTAGGACTTCCTGAGGCCATGCTGCTACGGAAGATTCAGTCCAGTAGGTACTTATTAAGCTTCTGCCATGTTCCAGACCTTAGGCTGGGCACTGAGAATAGAAAGGTGAGCAAAGGCACAATGAAGTCATCCAGAATACATGAGGGGAGTCATGTGAAATAAAGCTACAAAAGGGGGTTAAAGACCTTGAATGCCAGCATCAGGAATTTATTCAGTAGGCCATGGGGAGCCATTGAAGGTACTGGAATGGAAGAATCACATGAAATCAAAAGAAAAGTGAGTTAGGAAGATTACTCTGACAGAGGTACAGAGGATGGATTGTACATGGAGTAGACTAGAGGCAGGGAGGCCAGTTAAGGGGCTATCATAGTAGTCTAGGCAAAACGTCATAAGAACCAGAGTAGGGGCAGTCTGAATGGAGAGGCAAGGATGGTAGAAGGGTTGAGGTAGTCAAATCTACAGGACTGGTTGGATATGAAGGAGAGGAAAGGATCATAAGGACTCCAAGGATGAAGGCACCTTCAGCAAAATAGGGCCAGGGTTCATTTTTCCTCCATTGTGTACAGAGTGTATGAGAGAAGGTGTGGCCTATATTGAAGGGTGGTGAGAGATATGTGTTCAGGAGAAAGTCAGACTTTAGGGCACACCAGGAGATATCATCTGGGGTAAAGAGATCTAGATTCAAACATGAGGGGAAGGAGGGAATTCAGTTTTGAATGCATTGAATATGGAGGTCTAGTGGGCCATCCAGGTAGAGCTGCTTTGCACTTAGAGATATGGGACTGGAGTTTTCAGGGGAGAACTTAGTGGGTCCTCCCTTCCAGGATGATTTAAGTGATCCTTCAGAAAGAAAAGTTGAGAGCAGTGTGAGTAGTAAATAGAGAATGGGTCTTGGATTCAGAAAGACCTGGGTTCAGATCTAGCCTCTGACACATAATATGTGACCCTAAATGACATTAAATTACCTAATTAATAAATAAATTAAATAATGTTGATATTGAGTTGTCTCAGTCACGTCCAACTCTCAGTGACCCCATTTCAGGGGTTTTCTTGGCAGAGATACTGGAGTGGTTTGCCATTTCCTTCTCCATCTTATTTTACAGATGAGGAAACAGAGGCAAATATGGTGAAGTGACTTGCCCAGGGTCACACAGCTACTAAGTATATGAGGCCAGATTTGAACTCAGGAAGAGAAGTCTTTCTGGTTCTGAACCCAGTGCTATATCCAATGGGCGACATAGCTGCACTGATCCCTCCTAGCCACAGCCTCTCCCTCAGATTTTCCTGGAGCCCTTTGTCTAGAATCCCTCCTTTGTTTCTGCCACATTTAATCTGGTATTAAGCTTATCTAAGTATATATAAATATATATGTATATGTATGTGTACATATATATTTCTTCCTAATCTTAGTGCCTGCCCTCCGAGATTACCTCCAATTTACCACGTATATTTCTTGCTTATACATAGTTGTTTGCATGTTGTCTCCACTAGACTGTGAACTCCTTAAGGAATGGGGTTTTTTGCTTTTCTTTGCATCCCCAGCATTTTAGCACAGTGCCTGCACATAGTAGGCACTTAATAAATGCCTGCTGTCTTGACCTATCATGAGCCTTCAAGGAAACTACAAACCCTTTGAGGGCAGAGACTGTTTTTTCTTGTGCATGTGTCCCACACTCAGCATGGAGTCATATATATAGAACTGGAAAGAAGCCTCAAAAACCATCCAGTCCAATGCCCTTATTTGACAGGTGAGAAAGAGACTTGCTAAGGTCACTCAGGTTATTAGGAACAGAACTGGAGTCTGAACCCAGGTCTCTGACTTCAGATCCTGCTGTGATTCCACCATGCCGTGTTGCCTCATAGTAAAGCATGGCAGGAGGCACCAACTAAATTGCTATTGATCAAATTGATGGAATTAAATGGAGTTGAAGTCCTCTTTCAAATGAAACAAGGGGATGGGACTTGGGGACCACATTTTCCCATTGCTCCTTCTCTTAGAGCAAAATTGATTTTTTTACTCCTCAGCCAACTTTGCTAGAAAGTCTCTCTCTTCCCCAGGGAGGCAGCTAGTAGAGAGGAAAGAACTGAGAGGCAGTTAGAAACCTGGTTTGGAGACCCTACTTTAGCGCCCTGTCCAGCCACGTGACATTTTGCTAACTAGTCATGTCATCTCTCTGGGACTCAGTTTCCTCATCTGTAAAATGGACCTAATGATGCCAGTACTACCTGAACCTCACAGCACTATTGGAAGCAAGCTGCCTTCCTTGTAAGCTCTGAGGTGACATTGGCATATGAACTGTTATTGTTGTTATTCTAGATGGGAAGAAACTTTGAAAAGTGATAAGGCCCAGAGAATGAAATAGGTTAACCACCTCCTGACAGAACTGGGCAAAACAAGATCATGGGGCATAGGGGAGGGAAAAAGAATAAGCATTTATGAGGCACCTACTCTGCTCTAGGCTCTGTTCTAAACCCTTTACAAATACTATTTCATTTCACCCTTACAACAACCGCAGGAGATAAGTGCTCTCATTATCCCCATTTTATAGTTGAGGAAACTGAGGCAAACAGGTTCAGTGACTTGTCCAGGGTCACACAGCTACTAAGTATCTGAGGCCAGATTTGAACTCAGGTCTCTCTGACTCCAAATCTAGCCCTCTATCTACGGCTCCACCTCTATGCCTCTCTCACAGTCAATCTAGGAATTTGTCTCACTTGACTATACATATTTGTGAAAAGCATTTTGTTTTTTCCAGTGAGAGGGGAGGAAAGTGGGGGAGAAAGAAAGAGAGAGAGAGAGAGAGAGAGAGAGAGAGAGAGAGGAGGGAAGAAGGGAGGAAGGAAAGAAGGAAGGGAGGGAGGGAGGGAAGAAGGAAGGAGGGAGAAAAGGAAGAAAGGAAGGGAGGAAGGAAGAAAAGAAAGAGGGAAAGAAGAGAGGAAGGAAGGAAGGAAGGAAGAGAGCAAGAGAGAATGAGAAAAAAAGAGAAAATACAATCACAGATGCTTTTTTTTTAATGCACAAAAAAGAAAGGCCAGAAAGAATCCCTGACAAGCAGGATAGCTTTGAAAGTTACATGTTAAATTCATTACACACTTAAAAAGAAAGGCAAGCTATAATAGAGATCTGCAGTTCCCATGTATAATCTTTTTTAGATTCTATCACATATATGGAAATTCTCTTTTTATTTAGTATATAAACTTAGAATAATTACTTGAAAAGAAAAGTAGTAAGAGCTACAGAAAGGTGAGGGATAGATTTCAGAAGTCTTCCATTCATCCACCTTCCCAGTCCTGGATCAGTCCAACTGGAAACTTCCATTCTCAGCCTCCTCCTTGCTCCTGTTCCCATGCTGTGGCCCTCACTCCCCAGAAGGCTCTGGGAATTCCAGACCCTTCTGGGCTGCTTTTAGCTCCCAAGTGAAACTTGGCAGGGTGGGCCGTGTGCACCATCCGCCGCCCATATGTTTCCTGCTATTTAAAGGAAAACTCTCGCTGTGTTCCTCCGACCAGGCGGCCTGACATTTTCAGAGAAACACTGGAATAAACTACCCTGGGGATTGGCAGATAAATTTGGCCTCATCTTTTTATAAGAACTTTTAGACTTGCTGGGGAGGTGTGGCCCAGGTAAAATTTTTCTTCTTCCAGATTCCTCTTTTTCTGGTCTACAGATGCCCTGACCTATTGCCTACAAACCTGTGTAACCTTGTGACTGGTCCAGCCTCTCCTCCATAAGAGAGAGAGCCGATACAACAGAAAGAGCCCTGGACTTGGGGTAAGGCAGACCTGAGTTGGAATCCTGCCCCTGACACTAGCCAGGTAATCTTGGCCAAGGATAAAAGGAAGGAAACAAGCATTTATTAAGCTCCTACTTGGCTGACATGCTAAGTGCTTCACAAATATTATATCATTTTCTTTCCATGACCTGGGAGGTAGATGCTATTATTATTCTCATTTTACAGGTGATGAAACTGAGGTGGACAGGTTAAGTGTAGGGTGACACAACTACTAAGAATCTGAGGCTGGATTTGAATTCAGGTCTTACTAACTCCAGGCCAAACCCTCCATCCACTGTGCCACCAGCTGCCTTTGGCACTTAATTTCTTCAAGTTTCAGTTTTGTCATCACATTTATTAAGTACCTACTATGTACCCACAATACAATACAATGACAAAAATGAAGCAGCCCCTACTCTCAAAGAGCTTCTGTTCTCTCAAGGGAGACAACAAATAACTAATTAGTATACAGGGAATAGACACAAAGCAATTAAAAACAGAGTTTGGGAGGACCCACGCAACGTGCAAATGTTACCTGTTATTAGGAAGGGAATGAATCGGCCCCATCCATACTTGGCACTAGGGCAGATGTAGCAGCAAATAAGGGTTAGCCTCTGCCGTTCCAGCATTTACCCTCTTCTAGTTGGGCAGATTAAACAAACCAATGGACAGAAAGAGCCCCCAGGCTGACCTGGTCTTGCCCAATGTCAGGTTCAGGTGGTAAGTTCTTTGAAGCTCAAAGGGAGAGGAGTCCAGTATGGGGTGTGGTGATCAAAAAGGTTTAGTGGAGAAGATGGGATTTAGAAAAGACAGACTAAAAAAATAAAAGAAAATAAAGAAAAGACAGACTAGTATAGTAGAAATTTGGAGCAGTAAGATAGTGTAGTGGATAGAGTACAAGGCCTGGAGTCAACAAGACTTGAGTTCAAGTCTGGCCTCAAAGATTTACTAGCTGTGTGACCCTGGGCAAGTCACTTCACCCTGTTTGCCTCAGTTTCCTCATCTGTAAAATGAGCTAAAGAAGGAAATGGCAAATTGCTCCAGTGTCTGACAAGAAAATCCCATTTGGGATCACGAAGAATAGGACACAACTAAAACAACTGAACAAAATCATAGTAAAAAAGCCCTGGGATGAAAGTCAGGAAGCCGGGGTTCTCTTCCTGCCACTAATCAGCTGTTTGACTGTGGGTGAGTCTCTCCCCTTTTAGGCTTAGGTTTCGCCATGTATAAAATAAATGAGTCAGACTAGGTGTGTGTATTTGCTCAGGATATGGGTACTCTTAGGGACCTCAGTCCAGCCCACTCATTTTGGAAGCTGAGACCCAGAGAGATGAAGTGCTCTGGTCCTACATGGCTGAGCTGGAAGTCAGGTGTGGGGCCTAGGACTCCACGTTCAGTGGGAAGGGTCAGTGTTCTTATGGTTACACCATGGTGCAAACTCAGAGGATCTCAGCCCTGGACAGGTCCTCAGGGCAGACCTATAACTAGCTACATTTTTACTTTGGGCAAAAGCAATTGAGGGGCAGGGGGTGACAATGTAGAGTTCATTCTGACCAAGGCTGCAGTCAAAGAGTTGGAAGGGGTCCCATTTCAACAACACATTGGACACAGTAGCCCTGTCCTGAGTGCCACCTTCTATGCCAGCTTTTGCAAGAGGTGGGAGTTGCGTCATCCCCTCTCCTGATACAAGTGCACCAAAGTACACTCACATTCTAACGGAGGACTGTGGGGTGAGGAGCAACAAGGAAGCACTTTTCCCTCCAAATGTCAGCGCCCAAAGCAAAGCCCCATGTGTCCAGTGCTACTTGCAGCTCTGCCTCAGAAGGGAGACTTTTTTTGTTGTTGGCTTTTTGGAGGGGGGAAGGTAGGGCAATTGGGGTTAAGTGAGTTGCCCAAGGTCACACAGCTAGTTTTTGTGTTAAGTGTCTGAGGCCACATTTGAACTCAGGTCCTCCTGACTCCAGGGCTTGTGCTCTATTCACTGCGCCACCTAGCCACCCTAAGAAGGGATACTTTCAAATGCCTTTCTGAGCAAGATTCCATTCTGCAATGTTTCTGACAAGTGGCCCAGTCATTGCTTGAGCACCTCTGTTGAAGGAGAACTCACTACCTCCTGAGATGCCCCATATGTGTGTGTGCCTTGGGCTTTACTCTGTGGACAAGGGGCTATTCTTGAGACTCCTTGTTCTCCTGCAGAGCCAAATGCTACCATGTCCCTCCACTGGGGAAACTGAGACCCAGAATAGGAAAGGTACATGTCTAGTATTACATGGTGAATCAAGGTCAAAGACTGAAATCAAACACAGGTGTTTTGACTTCCAGCCCAGGATTCTTTTCTTAACAACCATGAGACAACTTTAGTACTCATGGGGAAAGGGGTCACAAAGCAAAGGCAAGATCTGGTGGATTAATCTGGGAAGGCTTCCCGAAGGTGGTGAAAGTTTGAACTGAGTCCAGAGGGAGTATGAAGGCTGTGACTTGGCAGTGAGAAAAAGGAAACCCTGCTAGTAGCTGGGCCAGATTCCACGTACTGTCTCAGCTTTCACCTTGGCATCAACCCTTTCTCACTCTGGTTCAGAGCCTGCTGGCCCCAAGGCTAGGAATGATGAGGTAGGAAGAGCTAAGGGAATTCTTCAGGAGTTGGAAAAGCACAAAATGTAGACTGGAGCTTGAAGGGTCCTTAGAACATGGAAATGGAATGTTAGAGTCAGTAGGGGCCTTGGAGCATGGAACATAGAAGGATAGAATCAGAAGGCCCCTTACAACATTTTACTGACTTATGTCAACGACTTGGGCAAGTCACTCTTGGAGCCTGTGTAACAGGAATAATAACATTTGCAGTGCTTACATTACAGGGTAGTTGTGAGGGAAATGATTTGCAAGCCCTAACATGGTATATAAGTGTGAGTTGTTATTATTGCTGCTTCAATTAATTTTCTATTATTGGTGTAAGGAAGTCCCAATAAGGACATTCCCTCTATTAATGCAGATAGCCTCCTGTTCTGCAACTTACAGTCTTAGAGAGTTATTTCTAAGGCCGAGATGTTAAGAACCTGCCTGGAGTCATGTAACCAATATATGTTAGAGGGAGAGCTTGAACCTGGATCTTCCTGACTCAGACTGGCCTCCTACCAGCTATGCTACAAAGCCTGTCATTGTCAAGACTGTTGTTATTAATGTCAAAGCTGGGTGGAACATTGGAACACGGGGTGTTAGGGCTAGGAAGGACCTTACAAAATAAAGAGAATTTTGGGGACAGGAAGAAGCTCAGACTATGGAATATTAGAACTGAAAAGGACCTTATACACCATCTAGTCTTACTCCCTTACTTTACAGCTGAGCTAAAAGCAAGAAGATGGTGTGGTAGATGGCTCACTGGACATGGCATCAGGAATCTCTGAGTTCAAATCCAGCCTCAGATATTTATATGCTGTATGACCCTTGGCAAGTCATTTAACCTCAATTGAGTGGTCATCTGACCACTTGCCTCAGTTTCCTCAACTTGGACTTTATAAGGGGGAAGCTTTTTGTTTTGTAAAATGGAGCTATTGGGGGGCAGCTAGGTGGCACAGTGAGCAGAGCCCTGGCCCTGGAGTCAGAAGGACCTGAGTTTGGATCTGACCTCAGACACTTAACGCACACAAACAAAAACCTAGCCGTGTGACCTTGGGCAAGTTACTTAACCCCAATTGCCCTCCAAAAAGAAAAAAAAAAAAGGTGATAAAATGGAGCTATTAATCATTTTGGACTTGATGGCCTCAAAAGTCTCTTACAGACCTAAATCTAGTTCCTGTGAAGTGACTTGTCATGTTTTAATAAGGGGATAAGAGGGTAGTTAGGTCTAGGTCCATGGGTCCCAATCTAGCACTCTTGAATGTCTTCACCTAGGGAATAAAGGCAAAAGGAACCTTAGCTCAATGTAGAGCAAAAACTTCTACCAAGGGGCGGCTAGGTGGCGCAGTGAGTAGAGTGTCGGCCCTGGAGTCAGAAGGACCTGAGTTCGGATCCGGCCTCAGACACTTAACGCACACACAAACAAAAACCTAGCCATGTGACCTTGGGCAAGTTACTTAACCCCAATTGCCCTCCAAAAAGCAAAAAAAAAAAAAAAGGTGAAATTGCCCTCAAAAAAAAAAAAAAGCAAAAAAAAAAACCTTCTACCAAATGGTGTCACCCATATGGTGAGACAGTGAGTTCCCCAGCACTAAAGTTCTTGAAATGGAGTTCAGATGACCACTCGCTGAGGATGATGGGAGAAGGAATTCTAGCTCAGGTACTGGCTGGATTAGATCGCTTCTGAGGTTTCTGCCAACTTTGGCATTCTGCGATTCTGTGCTCATGATGGTCGTGGGAGGTGGCCCTCCTTCTCTGGGGAAACCCACAAGCTGGTTTTCTCAGTAGCTGGCATGGGGGAACTAAGCCAGCTGTGGGGAAGACCAGGAGCTGTGGGACATAGCAGTAAGGCGCAATGGAAGTCACTGGCTCTGGGGTCAGAAGCCCTGACTTCAGATTCTGCCTCTGACACTTTACTACCTGGATGAAAATATATCACCTCCCTGGGTCTTAGTCTCCTTTGCAAAGTAAGGAGATTGAACTAGGTGACCAGGGGATCAATCCTTTTGGCTCCACGTCTCTAATTCTGGGACATGGAAAAGGTCTGAGGGTTGGGATCCACTCTGTCCGCCCCTGCCATATCCTAGGCCCAACCCACCTAGGATTTGGCTCTGGAGTTTTACTCTGCATCTTAGAAAAGGAGGCTAGAGACAGAGACAGTGATGCCCAGGTCCAGTTGGTTTTAAGAATCCCAGGCCACATCACAGGGCAATGAATGCCCATTCCATGTTACTGCTTTCTTTGTGAGCACACGGTTATAAATGACTTTGCGAAGCTGGAGATGATGATGATGATGACAAAATATTTTAAAATTATTATTAGGATCTTAGATTTGGAGCTGGAAGGGTCTTTAGAAGCTAATGTCCAACCCCCTTACTCATCCCCCTACAGATGAGTAAACTGAGGCACAAAGAGTTTAGGTGACTTGCCAGGGTCCAGGCAGCTTAGATTCATCAAACACTTTATAGCTTAGGAAGGGATTTCATGTCTGCTATCTTATTTGAACTTCACAACAGCCATGCAAAGGAGGCAGAGCAATGATTAATAGTTTCATTTTATGAAAGAGGAAATTCAGATCCAGAGGCAGAAAGAAATTGTCCACGGCCACAGAGCTAGTGAACTCAAAATCAGCTTCCCAATGTCGACTCTAGTATCATTCTAAGTCTAATGTGGCCAGGAAAGAGGCATATCATGACCTAACGGGAGAGAAAGAGATGGTATCTACGTACCTTAAAGTGATCTCTCCCTCATCTGGTCTCATAACACTTTCTGTTCCTAAAATGTGCCTCTCATATTGTTGTTTGCAGTATAGTTAAATATGTCCATATGGTATCCTTACTGGTAGAGTATGGGCTCTATCAATCAGTCAATAAACATTTATTAAGTGTCAGGCACTGTGCCATGCACCAGGGATACAAGGACAAGGACCATGTCTTATCTAAACATTCTACTCCCCCAGTAACAGCTCTTTGTCCATAGCCCCTGCTTAAGAGGCATTATGGTGGATAATAGTGGATAAGATACTAGACCTGTGGTCAGAAAGGCCTGGGTTCAAATTTTGCCCCTGACACCAGCTTTGGGTCTCAGTTTACTCGACTGTAAAACAAGGGGGTTGACCTTGATGACCTCTAAGTTTATAATGAATTGGGTGAATAAAAAGTAATAATAGGTCATGTTTCTAGAGTTCTTTAGGATTCACAAAATACTTTTTTTGCCATAACTCTGTGAGATGGAATGGGCCAGGACTATTATTTCTGTTTCATAAGTTAAAGTAACCTGGGGCACAGAAAGGGCAAGTGTCCTTCTTTGGATGATACCATCTGACTTCAAAGTCAGCATTCTTTCCTTTCTTGTCTCACTCTGCCTTCTTCACATTACCTGCTTTAAACTTCATTGGAAAAAATTTTTGGAAGAATCCTTAGGGGTCTATGGTTAGATAATCTCCACTTAAAAATCTTCAATGTCTCCCTATTACCTCTAGGATAAAATGCAGAACACTCAGACCATTTGAAGTCATCCACAAGTTGGTTCCCACCTCCCTTTCCAGGCTTATTTACCATTTTCCCCCTTCACATTCTCTGCACCAGCCACACTGGCCCACTGGTGTTTCCTCACTCAACATTCCATCCTCTGCCTCTTTACTTTTGCTCAGGTGTACACACACACACACACACACACACACACACACACACACACACACACGTGTCTGCCATGCTCCCCTTCCTCTCCTCTCACCTACACAGAAAGGGCAGTTCCCTCCACTTTCTTCAAAACACAGTTTGGGTGCTACCTAATCCCTGATGCTTTTCCTCATCTCCTTTGTTTTTTTGCACTTTCTCCTCTCAAAATTACCTTTAATTGCTTCCTACTTATTTCTGTACGTACTGTATCTGATCAGTAGAATGTAAGCTCCCTGAGGGCAGGAAATGATTTTGTTTTTGTATCCCCAGTGTGTAACATAATACCTTCCACATAGATTCAGTGTTGGAGGGCGTCTCTGAGGCCTTCTGAAGTCCCCTTGGGTTAGAAAGTGGACTTCCAGATCATAGGTGACATAGGTAATTGATGTCATAGATTGGATATGAGCCCAGTCCCCTTGACTCCAAACCCACTGAGGACCTAATGTTTGTGGAATTGAATTCCTTCATTTCACCGATGGAGAAACAAAAGCCCAGGGAGAAAAAGTGCCTTGCCCAGGATTAGCCAGTTGATAAGCATTATTCTTATGTATAGTTATTCCTTCCACATTGTGGGGGTTAGAAGAGCAGCTCCTCACCCTGATCTAGAAAATCTGCATGAAAGTTTTTGGCCCTCCCTTCATATCAGAGAAGTAGTCTGAATTATTATGGTATTAAAAGATAAAATATGTTGATATTATACAATACTATACATATATTCTATGCATTTCTGAGTTTCTAAACTTTTTCTGTGTCATCTGCCAGCCTTCGCATGTTATCTTTTTTGCAAAACTCCCAAAAACTCCCATTTAATTTCTTATGCCAACCTGTGATATATGGAAACCACGAAGAGGAAAGTCGAGATGTGGGAGGGATAACTGTATTACTCTAGACTGCTGTGTGTGGGGCACTACACCAAGCACCAGAGGTACAAAGAAAGGCAAAAATAATCCTGTGCTCAAAGAGCTTGCATTCTAATAGAGGAGAAAACATGTAAATAACTAGGTAGACACAAGCTGTATAGAAAGAAAATGGAAGATAATATCAGAGAGTAGGCATTGGTGGGGGGGAAGTACAGGGACAGGCCTCCCATAGGAGGTAAGATCTGAGTTAAGTCATGGAGAAAACCAGGAAGAAAGGAGGAGGCGTGAGGGGGGAGAACCTTGCAAATAGTCAGGATTTTCCTGCATTGGTTGATCAGAGTGGATAATATGGAAATGTATATGAACGTAGGGCTAATTGTGGAGGTAAGGAGGGAGGGGTTCTAGGGGTCTTTGCTATACAAGGGTAGAAGGAGAAATCTTTAAATAGCCCGTTAGCCCCCTCCTTGCCATCCTCCTTTGCCCTTCCCTTCTTACAGACAGGAACAACACCCTGTCACGTATTGCCATATAACAGAGACCAAGTGTGAGACAGGATGATTGCTTACAGGGAATTTGGCCGCCAAAATAGCTGCCACCATCTTAGACTGCAGGAAGAGTCACGGTGTCCAGAATCAGGGAGGTGATATCCCTGCCGGGCTCTGCCCCGACCAGACAACATATGGAGGCCTGTGTTCTGGGCCACATTTATGGAGGCTATTGACAAGCTGGAAGCCATCCAGTGGAGGAGGTCTAGGATGGAAAGAGGTCCAGGGCACACAAGGAGCTGTAGAGAACTAGTCGTGTTTAGCCTGAAGAAAAGAAAACATAGGAGAGGGGGAAGGGGAATGGACATGATTAGCTGTCTTTAACTATTTGAAAGGCTGTCATACAGAAGAGGAATTAGACTGGTTTTGCTGAACCTTGGGTGAGGGGTAAGGGAGGCTAGGGGTTGAACTTGAGTCTGAGAAGGTACAGAGAAGCAGATTCAGGCTCAATGTAAGGGGAAAAAATCCTAACACTCTGCACTGTTAAGAAGCAGAATGGGAATGGGGGCAGCTAGGTGGTGCCGTGAATAAAGCACCAGCCCTGAAGTTAGGAGGACCTGAGTTCAAATGCAGCCTCAGACACTTGACACTTAACTAGCTATGTGACCTTGGGCAAGTCACTTAACCCCAATTGCCTTGCCTTCCCCCCTCCAAAAAAAAAAAAGAAGCAGAACAGGGTGCCTTGGGAGGGGAGGGAGTTCTCCATTACTGTATACCTTCTTACTGAAGCTAAATGATCACTTATCTGGAATGTCGGGAGTGCATTTTGTTTCAGTACACAATGGACTGCGTATACCCCGAGGTTCCTTCCATCCAGCTTTGGGATTTTGTGAATGTGCCATAATTCTGGAACAAACTCTGTTGTCTCTTGGCCTTGGGAAGAGCTTTGTCCTACCAAACACAGAAGAAATATGGAAAAGAGATTTTTCATCTACTACAAATGTCGGCATTCACACACATTTAGGAGAGACCAAAGGCTACTCTTCTTGTGTGGGGGTATGGGTGTAGGGGGCAGGGAAAAGCTTCTTACCTTGCAGCTGCTGTAGGCAAGAGATCTGATATCCAAAAGTAAGGATGGAAGACCTTGGGGAAGCTGTTGAGAGGAACAGGACCAGGTCTTGCTCAGGAAACCCAGTGTCAACCCCCCATGGCAGGATCTGGGGCTGCATGAGTATAACCTACATCCATTAGAGGTGGATTACTAGCTTCCTGTCTTCCTACCAGGGAAATCAAACTAACCTCCATGGCTCTGATAGCTAATGCAATGGTAAGAGCCTTGGGCTAGAAATTAGGAGGCCTGAGCCCCTGAACTGTAAGCTTCTCGAGGGCAGGAGCTATTTTATTTTCTGCTTCTGTGTACTCAGGATCTATCACAGTGCCTGACATACAGTAGGTGCTTAATAAATGGGGTTTTTTTTGGGGGGGAGGGTGGTAAATAAATGAATGAGAAGAGTACTGGATTTAAAATCCAAAGCTCTGAGTTCAAGTCCCAGCTTTGCTGTTTACTTGTTCTGTGACTTTGTTACTCCCCTTTCTGAGTCTATAGAATGGAGGTAAGAATACTTTGTACTTCACAGTTCTTATTAGATCTGTGACATTCAGGTGGTTACTTCTATGTATCTCTGAGCCTCCGTATCCTTATCTGTGAAATGGAGATCAGAATATACTATCTAGCAAATAAAATCTTCCTTCTCTGCACCCCCCCCCATGGTTCCTGGGGCACCTGTCCACCCGTCCTGGCTGGGAACCTCAGGAATACAGAGAACAGAGCTCCTCCCTGATGGAGACTTCAGAATGCCCCAGGAGAGCTTTAGGGTCAGGCAGTCCTTGGCAATACTGCAAGCTAGCAGGCATGTACATGAATATGCACGCACCCAGCCACACGTGCAGACCCACACGTGGACATGCGTATTCATCCCGGATTACTGCACTGGCTGCTTCCACTGTGCAAATCGGGAAGCTGGTGACAGATGTTCTGGGTCTCCATGACAACCTGCGCAGCTGGATGGGCAGAGCTGGCAGTACAAGGACACTGGTAAAGGGTCAGCCTCCCCATGTCCACTGTCCCCTGGAACTTGCTTCCAGGCCCCTGGGATCCCTATACATTGCTCACCTTCGGCCCTGGGTCACTGTTCTCCCGGGGTTCTGTCTTTCCGTGGCCCTTTGCAGAGGCCCAGCTCAACATGGTTCTCCTTGTGGTGGCTGTTGCTGTTGTTTGTCCTTCATTCTGGAAGAGGACCATGACATCAGGAAAGTAATGCCTAGCATCATAAAACCACAGAATTTTAGCCCCTTAGAAGACACCTTATCTGTTTCAGGTGCTTAGGAAGAAACTGAGGCCCAGGAGGGGAAGGGCTTCCCCAAGGACACAGAACTAGTAAATCCTGAGCTCAAACTCACTTAGATCAGTCTCTTGACTCACACTTCACATAGACTTTATCCAGCCCTTCTCGGGTATCCTGGTGGGGTGAGCTCCTGCAGGGGCATGGGGATGGTTAAACTGAAAATTAGGGCTTCCACAATGACCTTGGGCAAGTACTTTCCCTTCTCAGGGCTTCAGTTTCCTCGTCTGTGAAATGAGAAGGATAATCTTTGCTCTTAAAGATAGCACTTTGTGACCTTAAAGGGCTATTAAAATGGGAGCTGCTTTTTCTTTTTTTATTATTTTATTTTAGACTCAAACACCAGAACACAAATGTGGAATAGAGAAAAGAAACAAAAACATATAATAAACTTAAATATTGGAACTTAAATACAAAGTAAGAAAGGGAGGGAAGCATGTCACGTGCAGAGCAGAACATGAGAGGACTCAAACTATGTAACAATAAATTTTCATTTCAAGATGTTTTTCATTCTAATTTTTCTCCCCTTGTGTCTCACTGTTATGTGAATGGGGCCCTAGGTCAGAGAGAAAACTCCAGGTGTGAGTCCCACCAAGATGCAAAATCCTTCAGACTGTGTCTGTTCTCTGAGGACCAGGCTAGCCAAGGCCAGACACCAGGATCGTCTCCCTCACCATCCAGAACTCAGCAGCTGTTAGTAATGAGAGGCAGCTACATAACACAGTGGACGGAGCACTAGATCTGCAGTTAGGAAGACCCCAGTTCAAATCTGACCTCAGACTAGCTGTGTGACCCCAGACAAGTCACTTAACTCCGAATGCCTCCATCCTCTCATCTGAAAAAAGGAGGATAGTAATAGCACCTCCCTCTCTAGCTTATTGTAAAGATAAAATGAGCTAATGTTTACAAAGCACTTTGCAAACCTTAGAGCATCACGTGAATGCTAGTTACCATTACTGTTTATTGTTGTCCAGAGGACCGATGACGTGGCAAGGGTGATGTCTTGACTTTTGTGTGAATCAGATTTAAGGGAAGCAGAGCTGAGCTGAGTCTGAGATCAGCCTCCCTTTCAGTCATCCGGTTCCAGGGGCAGAACAAAAGTCAAGTTGGCTGGCAACAGCCCAGGATGCAGTAGACGACCTTGGCCTTTTTCAGTTAAGGTCTTTCCGGGGTCTTAGCTTGTCTGTTTGATAAGAACAATCTTCCTCATCTCTAGAGAACTTTAAGGTTATAAAGTATTTTCTCAGTCCTGTGAGGTAGACAGGGCAATTATTTTTATGGGAATTTTGTGTGGTTTGTGGGTTTGGTTTTTTGTTTTTGGTCTGGGTCTGTGATGTCATCTTGTGGGGAACTCCCAGTGTGAGAACTCCCCAGACACAGGTTCAGATCCTCCCGTTCCAGTCTTAGAGGTTGGAAGTCTGGGGGAGGTGAGAGGCCACATAGTCAGGAGGTGTTGGAGCCTGGAATTCACTTCCTGGCTCCGAGACCTGCTTTCCAGTGGCCTTGCCTCTCTGCTTCTCTAGTGTTATTATCTTCATTTTAAAAATGAGGAAATTGAAACCCAGAGAGATGAACTGACACCCTAGGGCAGAGGTAGGGCTAAAACCTTGGGCCTCTGACTTTAAATCTAATGTATGTATCATAGTCAAGTTTTGGGGGCAGTTAGGTGGCACAGTGGATAGCCTGACCTGGAGTCAGACAGTCTTATCTTCCTGAGTTCAAATACAACCTTAGACACTTACTAGCTGTGTAACCCTGGGTAAGTCATATTGCCTTGTTTCCTCATCTGTAAAATGAGCTGCAGAAGGAAATTGCAAACCACTGCAGTATCTTTGCCAAGAAAACCCCAAATGGGGTCATAAAGAGGCAGGAAGGACTGGACCATAAACAGCCAGGCTTTGAACCCAAGTCCCCGAGCCCTGTGCACCCTCACACTCCAAATCCAGTCTGCTTTGTACTGTGCTGGACTGATATGGCTCGCAGGAGCAATCATCTTCATGGATTAAAGAAGCACCCATTATGATGAAGCCACATGTCTCTGAGATGCTGAAACGTTATTATTTACTCTGGATGGGCCTTGAAGGTAAAGAAGTTGGCAGTTGGAAGAGACTGGGGGTAAAGGGGAGGGAAGAGGTCCCAGGCATAAGGGCTACTGTGGGGTCCTTAAGTTCTCCAGAGCCACCAGAGGCTACCTGAGCCGGGCTCAGAGGGACCACCCCCACACAGGGGCCTTTGGGAAGGGGGTTATTGTAAAGGCTGAAAGTTCACGTACCAAGGCCATCAAATAAGCCAACAGGGCTGGAATGCTTATATATGAGGTGAGAGGGAATGGGAAATTAGTCCAGAAAAAAATAGGTTGAAGCTAGATTGTAAAGGGCTTTAGAGTGTGTGTTTTATCCTAGATGAAATAAGGAGTTAGTGAAACTTCCTGAGAAGTGGAAATAAAATGTTCAGAACTGTCAGTCTCATATATTCTTAGAGCTGGAAGGACATTTGAAGATCATAAAATCCAACTCCTTTATTTTACATATATGGAGAAAATACCCCAACTCCAGTCCCCAGGAGCCTCCCAGAAAAAGAGGATAAAGGCCAGAGGTTAGGGGGAAGGGGAGGTCTCAGGCCAGAGTGGGAGGTAGGGGTAGTCCTTAAATCTGAGTCAGGCTAGGCAAGAGGCGAGGAGGAAAGGGCACTGAAGCATCTTCTGGGATTCAGGTTTTAACCTGGGCCATGGACAATCCTTGGCAGATAGGATTGTCCCACAACCCAGGCCAAAGCAGGCATGGAGCACCAGGCAGATGGAGAGAAAGGTGGTGGGGGCAGGAGAAAGGCGGAGAGTTTTACACAAAGACCAAGGGATTTCACAGCTAACATTATGAAAAATAGCATCTTCCTTTAGGCAGTTGTGTCTGTGTGTGAGTCTTTTGTGTCTCAGTGTCTATGTTTTCACAGAATGGGAGGTGTCGGAGAACCATACACAGCCTTCAGATTCTTATTTGTATCTCCAAGGTGCTTAATTAAGTGCTAATTAGCGACCATGGGTCCTCCGGGGCCACATTATGCTTGGCTCAGCCAGCAACTAGACTGGATGTCAGCACAGCCGCAGCCAGAGAGCCTGGGCTGGGAGCCCCAGGCCTCTGTTTTGCCAGCAAGAAGGCTGGCAGGGGAAAGGGGCAAAGCAGAGAGCTGGGGAAAAGAACACCTGGGTCCTAGGCGTGACTCACCATATGTCCTTGGGCCAGTCCCTGCTCCTCTCTGGACCTCAGTTTCCCCCACTGTCTAATAAGAGCATTCATACTCCAGAGTGAGTGTCTGGCTGGCCTCAGACCCTTCCCTGACAGCTGTAGATGGCGAGGGAAAGAAAGTCCAGGTACAGACTTCAAACACAAATGCCTACACATTGCCCCTGCTCTACCGGTCTGGGTGGGGGACAGAGCCAGACAAGCAGCTGGAGAGCTGAGCCACTGGTCAAAGGCATACACTATAGGCAGGCTCAGTCATTATGCAGGCCCCAGCATCCTGTCATTGGCAGTCAGGCCCTGGGCAAAGAGGCTTCTGGGAAACAGCCTATGGTTTGGTTTTTTTCCAGAGCCCAGCAAGAGTCATGATGGGCCAAATCCTGTCTGCTTGTCGGGTCTTTACTAAGCACCATTTTGTGTAGGGAAGGAGTCTACCCATATGGGTATGGGGGAATCATAATATTAATGAGTAAGAATACCTCATATTTCTGCAGTACTGTAATGAGCTTTGCTGTTGAATTTCCTCATGGCAACCCTGTGGTGTAGGTAGTAGCAAAGATCATCCCCATTTTACAGAAAAGGGGACTGAAGCCAAGAGCATCTGAACAATTTGCCCAAGATTACATAGGTTGATAAGTAGCAGAAGCAAGATTTGAACTTGCTCTGCCACTTACTACTTATGTGACCTTGGACAAGTCCTTTAACCAATTTGGGCCTCAGAGTCTTCCTATAAAGTTGGTGGGGGTAGAAGGAATGGTTTCTAAGGCTCTGAAATCCATCTCTGTATCTTCTGATGCTAAGAGTGGATGTGACAAGCCCTTAGGGGCAGCCCCACTCCCCCCACCCCCTATGCATTTGGGAAGGCTAGTCATCCAACAACAATAATAAATATTCCAATGAAGGAAAGAGCTTTTCAAACCTGCTTTACTGCTGTTGTTCACTTAGACTGCTTTCCACTGGGAGGCAAATACCACCAGATTCCTGGGAGCACCAAGAAAGTGGATGAAAAGCTTCAGTTTTAGAAAGCAAAGGAGAGAACACAGACAAAATCACTTATTTCTCCATCCAGCCCTTTTCTGGAGAAGGGAAATCCTTCTCATTCCTGAGAGGACACAGAGTGAATGGGTAGAGAGCTGCCCTTGGATCCCGGAACTGGATCCCAGAACCTGGTTTCAGGTCCTGCCCCAGACACAGCCTGGCAAGTGTGTTAAATCCCCCATTTTCTAAGAAACTCCCTAGGATTACAGAAAGTGCTGACCAGCTTTGGTAGAGAAAGTTCCTCATTCAGAAATTCCCTATGCCCATGAAATCCCAAGTCTGTTACCTAAAGCAATATCCAGATAGTCCTCACAACAACAGGAAGTGTAATTATCACCACCATAGCTATTGTCTCCATTGTGAAAGAGGAAATAGGCTGAGAGAGAAGAGGCCCAAGGTCTTACAACTAGTGTGTGACAACTGGAATTCAAACCTAGGTCTTCTGTCTCCAAACCCAAAGCTCTTTCCACAGCCATAGAGAGGAAGCCTACAATTAGGTGTCCCAAATAGACTCATAAGTTTAGTTCAGGCTGCAGTCAGTGACCCACTGAGCCCAAATGCCAGGGAAGTGTGGTGTCTGTTGATTGACAATTTGATCTCCTGGTCTAGTAGAAAGAACACAGTATGTGGGATCAGAAGTCATGACCTTGAATTATGGCCACCTTGGGTCCTCTCTGGGCTTCAGTTTTCTCCTGGAGAGACAGACAGACAGAGACAGAGAGACAGAGAAAAACAGAGAGAAAGAGAGGGATGGGGGGAGTGGAGGGGAAGGGAGAGAGAAAGAAAGAGAGAGAGAGAGAGTTTGGAGAGACAATACCAAGCTAAAAACCCTTTCCACTCTGGCCACCACAAATAAAACCAGTGGACCAAATTGGAGCCAGAAGGCAGGGAAGAAAGGTTTTCCTGCTTCCAACCTCTCATCTCTCCAATCCACCTTCCATGGAGCTGCCAAGTTGATACTCCTATAATATAAATATATATGGCTGTCACTCTCCTACTCGGAAAGCTTCCATGGATCCCTATTGCCTTGGGGATAAATTCAAAATCCTCAGCCTGTCATTTAATTAGCCTTTCATAACCTGACTCCTGCCAATCTTTTCTGTTTTATTTCGTGTTACTCCCCTTCACATACTCTCCATTCCAGAATAGCCCACTATTTCCTAAGCATGCTATTCTAACTCCTGCTTCCTCATGCCTTTGCACAGCTATGTCTGAAATGTACTCCTTCCTTACCTCCACCTCTTAGAATTACTAACTTCTTTCAAGGTTCTTTCCATTAGAGAGCTTTTCTGCTCCTCCCTCCCCCAGTTATTAGTACTCTCCCCCACTCCTAAAATTTATTTTGTATCTTCTTATCTGTGTGTGTTTAATTCAAAAAGAATTTTAGGAGCTACTATGTGCCAGGCATCATGCTCTTCTTTGGGGATACAAAGACAAAAAATTAAAAAATTCTTGTTCATGAGGAGTTTACATTCTATGGAGGGAAAAGGGCATATCCTCTCCCTTCCACCCCCAAACGGGATGTGAATCCCTTAAGAGAAGGAAATGAACTGTTTCATTATTGTCTTTGTATTCTCTAATGCCCTGACACATAGTAGGCATTTAATAAATGTTTGTTGAATTGAATTGACAAGGCTGGGCTAGTCCTCAGCCATTAGCTTGGGAAGTTATTTTTCTGTTTCATGAAGCCAAATATGGGACAATGAAGGCAATTAGATTCCCAGGCAGAGGGAGGCATAGCATTGTTAATGGCCTCCGCAAACCACCAGCCACTGATAAATATTTTATTTTCCTCTAAGCTTTCCCAAGCAGAATATTAAGCAGGCTTGAGTAGACTTCATGGCAGCATTGAATAAAGATTAATAGGACCCTCTAGAGATAAGCTCCTTAGACCCAAACAGTTTCTGTGCCATGAGTAGAATCCAGTGGACAGAAACCCAGGTTCTAATTCTGGCTCTGCCACTGACTTCCTCCATTACTGTGAGTGAGTCATTTCCCCAGTCTGTGACTTAGTTTCCCCCTCTGTAAAATGAGACAATTGGACAAGCTGGGATTTAAAGGTCTTTCTAGTTTTGCCAGCTCGGGGCATTATGGCATAGTGATTAGAGAGCTGGATTTAGAGTCAGGAATTCAAGTGACACCTTTATACTCTATACTAACTGTGTGACCTTAGGAAAGTCAGTGAGCCTCTCAGTGCCCCAGGCAGTGCTTTATAGATTATAGAGGAGGCACCAGTCTGCATTGGCAGAAGGAGTTTCCTCATTCAAGTGTTGCCTCTTCTAATGAAATTACACCAGCCCAGTCCCTGTCCCTCTCTAGTACTGATATTCTGACTCAAGAATGAAGTTTGAGTGGAAACTAACCAGAAGTTGATCAAGAAAAGCAAGGACAAGGCATTGAGTTGAGGCCTCCAATAATAACAATATAATTCAGTACTTTATCAATGGATCAATGGATATTTCTTCCATAGGTACAAATCATGCTTTACCTGAGCAATTCTCATCCATGCCTGACCAGAAATACTCTCCCAGTGATCTACCCAACATGCTAGATTGAGACCCTTTACATTTCATAGGATCATAGAAACCATCTAGTCCAACCCTCTAATTCTAAAGATAGGGAAACTGTCATTGAGAAAGAGGAAAGTAACTCTCTGGGGTCATACAATAAAGTAGTGACAAATGCAGCACTTAATCAGGCTATAAATTTGAACCTAGGTCCTCTGACTCCAAAGCCAGTGGGTACCAGTGTATCACTTGAGTCATGCTTCTGTTAGCCCTCCCTCTCACTGCATGACCAGCTGGCCTCCTTTTTTCAATAATGCATTTTCTGGACAATATCCCTCTAAATTCAGTCTTGGCAGCAGACTGAATCTGCAATCTGAAGATCACTCTAGCTCAATATGGAGAGGCGCTCAGCCAATGCTGGTTGGCCACTAGCTGATGAGTTCTTTGGCCATGGAAATCTATGAAATAAAGAATAATAATAATAATTCTACATTTCTATAGTACTTTAACAGTGCATCAATATATCAAGGGAGGAAGCATAAAACAGTAGAAAAAGTAGTGGATTTGGAATCAGAGCCTGGGTTGAAATCTCTGCTCTGACACTTACTGCCTATGGGAATGTAAGTTACCTCATTTGTAAAATGAGGGAGTTAGTCTCAATGACCTTTATAATCTTTTCCAACTCTAAATCTGTATCCTGTGGGTCAGGTTCATGGGTCTATGGGTCTTCCCTCTATCCATCCATCGGTCAAAAAGCATTTGCTAATTGCAGGTTAATTAATCAGTAAACAGGATGCTTACTAATGGAGGCACTGAGTCAGAGATGAAACAATGCCTGCCCTCAAGGAACTTAACTTCTATGGTGGGAGGAAGTGAGGATACATCTATACAAAATATGTAACAGATGTATATGAAGTAAATGTACTTGGGGGAAGAATACCAGCAGCTGAGGAAATGAAGAAGGGGCTTGTGTAGGATCCGACATTTGAGCTGAACTTTCAAGGAAGCCAGACCAGGGCTTTTCAGTGGAGATGAGAGGTGTAGGGAAGATAGAATGTCAAGATCCAAGGCCTCCCATGCTTTATGAAATAGGCTTCAGGAATTGCTATAACCAAAACCAGTCATCTCCTGGTGGCCAAGCCCCTGGTGATGGATCTCTGCATTTTAATTCAGCTGAGCCTTGAAGAGTAGGCATATGGCCCATCCTGGATCCATACATGAAAACTTTTTAGCTTGCCATCAGTCATCTCCAGGATCAAATATAAAATCCTCTATTGGGCTTTGAAAGCCCTTAGTCCATGGGCCCTTCCTGCCTTTCCAGTCTTCTTACACTTTACCCTCCCCTCCAGTGGCACCAGCCTCCTTGCTGCTCCTAGCACAAGACATTGCATCTCTGACTCCATGGGCCTGCCCCCATGCCTGGAATGCTTCCCTCCTGGTCTCCACCTCCTCATGTCCCTGCTTTCCTTCAAGCCTCAGGCTAAAATCCCACCTTCTGCATGAAGCCTTTCCCAATCTCCTTTTAGTGCTAGTGCCTTCCTTCTGAGATCACCTCAAGTTATCCTATGTATATCTTGTTTGTATAAATATTTGCTTATTGTGTCCCCCATTAGATCTGGGGTCCTTGAGAGCAGGGACTGTTTTTGCCTTTCTTTATACCCTCAGCACTTAGCACAGAGCCCCTTAATCACTGCTTCTCTACATGGCATAGGACCTTCTAGAACTTGCAGAACCCAGAGCCTACTCTGTGCCACCAGAAAACATGAAGGAGGAGATCAGCTAGGAAATAAACAATATCAACAATATCACTTTACCTGTACACAGTGCACAAAGTGTTTCCACATTCCTGGATTCATCTGAGTGTAACCTTCACTAATTTTTCCCCAAGTCTAGCTTGTATAAAAAATGCATTTAACTATAATATTTATTTAATTGTCCTGGTCTTGGTCACAATGTAAACCAGTATAATTTTTTTCCTTTCAAAAGAAAATCTCGGGGCGGCTAGGTGGCGCAGTGAATAGAGTGCCGGCCCTGGAATCAGAAGGACCTGAGTTCGGAGCCGGCCTCCGACACTTAATCCGCACAAACAAAAACCTAGCCGTGTAACCTTGGGCAAGTTACTTAACCCCAATTGCCCTAAAGGGGCGGCTAGGTGGCGCAGTGAGTAAGAGCGCCGGCCTCGGAGTTTGGATGACCCGAGATCAGATCCGGCCTCAGAAAATGAGCACCCACGCATAAATCAAATGACTAGCCGTGTAACCTTGAGCAAGTTACTTAACCCCAATTGCTTTAAAAAAAAAAAAAAAGAAAATCTCAAAAGATAATTCTTTCCAAAAAAATCCTCTTTTAGAGGGGCAGCCTAAACTCAAGGGCAAACCAATAATGCTTATTGAGAGGTAAGACACTAATGGAAAAAGGACAAGTTGGAATTAAAAGGACCCGGGTTTGAGTTCCAGCAGAGTTTATTAACTGTGTGACTTTGGACATGTCTGAGCCTCAATTGCTTTGTCTGAAAAATGGAAATAATATTATTTGTCTACCCACTTCACATGACTCCTCACCAACAAATGCCATCTATACGTCAACACTAAAACAAGGACTGAAAGAGATTTCTTTTCCCTTTACTCAGAAAACAGCTGCTTTCTGAACCAAAGCAATGAGTGACCGAGAGCGGGTTTTGGTTTTGTTTTGTAGGTGTTTGAGGTAAGAAGAGGGAAATTTAAGGGCATGAGAACTGCTTGAGAGGGGAAGAGAGGGTGCTCTGAAACACTGGCAGGATCATAGAATATAAAATAGTCAGGGACTGTTTTAAAAGTTTTTGCCTTTGTATTCCCCAGGATCTGACATATATTAGGTATTTAATAAATACTTGTTTAATGAATTGTGAGGTGCAAATGCAATGTGAATTGTGAACAGCTACAGAATTTGATTTGTGAGTTTCAAAGTATTCTCCTTGACAACAGTCCTGGGAGAGAACTATGGCACAGATGATCAGCCCCATTTTACAAATGAGGAAACTGAAGGTACTAGCTTGCTTTTATGTAGTACTTTAAGACTGACAGAACACTTCCTCAAACAAGCCTTTCCAGGTACAAATGTCACTGTTCCCATTTTGCAGATAAGGAAACTAAGGGCCACAGAGATGAAATGATGTGTGCAAAAAAATCACACTATTTTTAAGTGTTGCAATTGTGATTCAAATCTAGGGATCCTGCCTCTAATCCAACTTATCTTCCACAGCATGGCCTTTTAAATATATATATATTTGTTTAAATATTTCCCAGATACATTTTTAAAAAATTTTAACATTCATTTTTTTAAATTTTGTGTTCCAAATTCTCTCCTTCCTTTCCCTCCCCTCCCTCTTGAGAAGGCAAGCAATATATTGATTATACCTGTGAAGTCATGCAAAACATATTTCTGTGTTAGCAAGTAGGCCTTTCAAAAAAATCTTACTTTATTGATGTCTTCTGTCTTTATATGTCATTTTTCCACCCCTCACCCCCACTTCCTAGAGGCAGCTAGGTCGAGAGAGCAACTGAGCTTGGAGTCAGGAAGACCTAAGTTCAAAACCAACTTCAGATACTTTCTAGCTGTGGGATGATGGGTAAATCACTAAACCTCTGTGTGCCTTAGTTTCTTCAACTGGAAAATGGGGCTAAGAACAGCACCTACCGGGGCGTCTAGGAGGTGCAGTGAGTAGAGCGTTGGCCCTGGAGTCAAAAGGACCTGAGTTCACATCCGGCCTCAGACACTTAACGCACACACAAATAAAAACCTAGCCATGTGGCCTTGGGCAAGTTACTTAACCCCAATTGCCCTCCAAAAAGCAAAAAAAAAAAAAAAGAATAGCACCTACCTCACAGGATTGTTGTGAGGGTCCAATGAGAATGTATTTGTAAAGTGCCTACATGTGGTAGGTGCTTAATAAATGTCTGTTCCCTCCCTGTATTGCTAGGTTGGATTTTCCATTGTGACAAATAGAAATAATTAAAGCAAAATAAAAATTTGATGCCAAAACCTTGTCTGCCACCCCCCACTTTTCAGACAGAGGTCTATTTTGTTATCTCTTGATAACAAACAATAAAAGCAGTCAGAGCCTTCAGTTATTTTTTGGTTGCTTAGAATTCTACTTGTTTGCCATGATCTTCCATTTCCATGACTGAAGTCACTGTGTCTCTGCAAATCAGTGGTACAGTAGAAATCTACAGACTTGAAATCAGGAAGATCTGAGTTCGAATCCTTCCTGAGTTACATCCTAGAGTTGTGACCACGGGCAAGTGACTTAACTTTTCTGTGCCTCAGTTTCTTCTATAAAATGGAGATAACAGGGGGCTAGGTGGCACAGTGAATAGAGCACTGTCCCAGGAGGACCTGAGTTCAAATCAGATCTCAACCTCAGACACTTGCCACACTTACTACCTGTGTGACCTTGGGCAAGTCACTTAACCCCAATTGCCCTGCTTTCCTCCTCCAAAAGGCAAAAAAAAAATTTTAAAAACAAAATGGGGATAATAATAACCTGTCAGGGTTGTCAGGATCAAGTGAGTTCACATATGCAAAGTGCTTTGTAAGCCTGTAAATGCTACCCAGATGTTAACTGTCCTTTTGCTTTTCCTCATTTGACTACACTAGCTCTTACAAGTCTTCCCACATTTCTCTCTATTCCTCATATTCACAATTTCCTACTCATCAGGCCCTGTGCAGTCCCTCAGGACAGGGAAGATGTTAGCTCGAGGCAAACAGAGGAAAGACAATAATAGATGTCATCCAAGTTACTTTTTCAAAAAAACAAACATGTCCAAGCTTGGGAACAGCCCGTGAGGCTGGATTAGTCTTTGTTCCAAAGTGAAGATGCTGAGAGCATAAAAAAGTAATTTTGATGGCCTCCTGAGGGCCTCTCTGGGCTCTTTAATGGGGTTTGGAAGTCCTCTGCTGTCCTGCTCTGAGGAATTGGTTAGCCTGTTTCCCTCCTCCCCACCCCCCCAAAAAAAGCCCTTCACCTTGAAAAGGAGTGGAGTGGCTTGAAAATGCATCTTTGAAGCAATGTTCATAGGCTTTAAAGCTAAAAGGAGTGCTTCAAGATCTTCTAGCCCAATCCCCTCACTTTATAGATGAGGCAGCAGAGGCTAACAGTGACTTACCCAAGGTCACATGAGTAATGAGTAGAAGGGCAAGAATTTGAACCCACATCCTCTGAGTACAAATCCAGGGCTCCTTCTGATACCCTTTCCTGGCTTCTCTGACTGAAGTGCTCCTGGCTTAGAAGTTGTACTACTGTACAGATCCAACACCCTCTCTCCTTTTGTCTGACTCAGGTGGGAGTTTCAGCTGCAAGGCAGGATTTAGGATCTCAGGTTTTGCCTTCTACCATTATCCCTGTCTGCCTATGATTTACAGCTGTGTGGAGAAAGAATTAGCCACCTACCCCATCTAAGAGTTTCTGGACCTATGATCTATGAGGGAGCAGGTAGAGGGGTTCCCTTTGTGTCTTTAGAATTCTTCATCCTCCTCAGGCACCCTCTCTTCCTCTGCCAAGCAGTTCTCCTGCTCTTCATATTCCTCCCCTTCCAAAAAAACCAACAGAACAAAACTCACACCCATCCCCATTCAATCATTAGTACAGTCTTCAACTAGATGTTAAGAAAGCAATCTGATCAAAGGAATTCACACTAAAATGTAACTGATTGATAGCCCCATCTCAACTCTTTCAGAAATATTTGCATTTTTAAAAGCATCTTGATTATTCAAAGGGATCTTAAGTTGGTTGAATTCTATTGTGTATCTAAATAAGGGATTCTTAACTTGGGTTGGTGGATATATTTCTGGAGGTCCTTGAACTTGGATGGGAAAAAAATTACATCTTTATTTTCACTAAACTTTGGTTTCCTTTGAAATCCTATGTATTTTATTTTATGTATTTAAAAGCATTATTTTAAGAAGGGGTCCATAGGCTTCCCCAGACTGTTCAGGACACAGCAAAGGTTAAGAATCACTGGACTAGACAATCTCCAAAGTCACTTGCAGCTCTAAATCTTACAAATTTGTGATTTCAACAAACTTGGTGAGTTCCATAGGCTGGGGGTGACGGGACACTTATCCTTATTTCACACAGGAGAAAAATGAATTCTAGAAAGGGGAAAAGACATGTTTGTGACCATGTGGCAAAATAAATGGCAAAGCCAAGAATAGGAACCAGGTCTCATTTTCCAGCCCAGGACTCTTCCCCCCACCAAAAAAAAAAAGTTAGGGGCAGCTAGGTGGCACAGTGAATAGAGCACTGGCCCTGGAGTCAGGAGGACCTGACTTCAAATCCAGCCTCAATTGCTCTGCCTTCCCCTCTCCAAAAAAAAAAAAGCAAAAAAAAAATTAGTGAGGAGGGGGTTGATGGAGTGGTAGAAGTGCATCCCTATAATCTCTGATGCTGGGAGAGGCTGAGGCTGATGGATTGCTTGGGTTTGGGAGTTCTGAGCTACAGTAGAGCTAAAGTTGATTGAGCCCCTGCACTGTCTGGCACCAATATGGTGAACTCTTAAGAAAGGAGGGCCACCAGGCTGCCTAAGGAGGGACAAAATGGCCCAGGTTGGAAAAATGGGCCATGAATCTATTACGTAGAGACTGATATTTTACTGTTTATATTAAATTTAAAGGAGCAGTATAGACGCCCTTTCTTGTTTGTGTCTTCTTCTGAAATTCCTTCTGCTCTCTTCTGTATATTTTAAAAATGATTATTAACACTTTTTTCTCTTGTCCTTTTTTTTTACATTGCTATCCCTACTCTTTTCCCCTCAACATCTCCAAAATAAAAGCTCTATCATGTAACAAGTATAGTGAAGCAAAACAAATTTGTATTTAGTCAGTCATGTCTGAAGATAAATATCTCCTTCTCTACCTATAATTCATCCCCTCTCTGTTAGGAGGCAGGTGGCATGCTTCATCATCAGTCTTCTGGAGCCGTGATTGGTCATTGCATTGATAAAAGTTCTTAAGTCTTTCAAAGTTGCTTTCATTTACAGTGTTGTGATCACTGTAGTATGTTCTCCTAGTTGTACTCACTTCACTTTTCACCAGTTTATGAATCTTCCCAAATGTTTCTAAATCTATCTTTTTTCATCATTTCTTATAGCACAAAACTGTAACATTCTGTCATCTTATATACCATAATTTGTTCAGCCATTCCCCAACTGAAAGGCCTCTTCTTCATTTCTGGTTCTTTGCTACAACAAAAAGTGCTATTCTGAGTGTTTTTGTCCACATTTGACCTTTCCCTATTTCTTTGATCTCTTTGATCTCTACTAGTGGTATTGCTGGGTCAAAGGATATACAGTTTAGTGACTTTTTGATTGCTTCACAGAATGGTTTTATCAATTTCTATCTCCCACAACAGTGTATTAGGATGCCTGTCTTCCCAGAACCCCTCCGACAATCCAGATCAGAGCTTTCCTCATCATCCCAGGTTATGTTTGCCTTTCCAGAGTAGACTTTTTAAAGGGATACTCCTTCCTTTAATAGCTCAGAAATGAGCAAATACTTGATTTATTATTTTGGTGATTGCCTGTACTTAAGGTGATGGAGAAAATATTACTAATGTAGATTAAACTTAAAAATATGTTACAAGTAAATAAGAAAGCCAGTTATTAGATTTTACCAGCACACCACTGTTCCTTCTCCCAAAAAAGCCCATTTCAGTTAGTAGGGATGGAGTTCAGCCTGGGAAAAGGGTAAGGCATCTGACCAGGACAAGAATTTAGAAATTCAGTTGTGCCCCAAGTGACAGCACTTACTACTTTGCAACTTTTGGTACCAGTGTGGTTGGCAGCCTTCCCTGCCAGTTATTGGCTGATTTTGGAAGATGACTTGGGAAAAGAGGTTGTCATATCAGGGGATGTGAAATTCTAGTGCTCTTGGGTGGCTAGGTGGCGCAGTGAGTAGAGCGCCAGCCCTGGAGTCAGAAGGACCTGAGCTCGGATCCGGCCTCAGACGCTTAACACACAAACAAAAAAACCTAACCGTGTGACCTTGGGCAAGTTACTTAACCCCAATTGCCCTCCAAAAAGCAAAAAAAAAAAAAAAAAAGAAAGAAAGAAATATTTAGTGCTCATAGGGGCACCTAGGTAGCACAGTAGATAGAGTACCCGCCCTGGAATCAGGAGGACCTGAGTTCAAATGCAGCCTCAGACACTTACTAGCTGTGTTACCCTGAGCAAGTCACTTAACCCCTATTGCCTCAAAAAAAAGAATAGTCCTCAATCATTATGGAAAGACTAAATCTATACTGAAGAAGTTAAGTGCAGTGGACTGATCTCTTCTATCACCTTCACCCCAAGCAAGTAAGTTGGCAAGTTTTATGAGAACTGCTAGAGACTAGACTATAGGACTAGTATGTAGAAGGCTTGGGAATGTTTAGCCCAGAGAAGAAAAGCTTTTAGCCCAGAGAAAAAAAGGTTAGGAGCAGAGTGGGACATGAGCCCTACTTTAAAGGATCTGAAAGACAAAGACAGAATGTAGCCAATTCAGAAGAATGTAACCAGAACAGTGAAGGACCTCTATATCATTCCATCTAAAGACCAGATGAAGAAATTGAGGGTGTTTAGCCTGGAGAAGAGAAGATTTGGGGGAGAGAATGAGACAGGATACCCATCTTTAAGTTTTTTAAGTACTATCTTGTGGAGGTCATGGAAGAGTTAGACTTCTTATCTCCAAAGGGTAAAATTAGGAACAAAGAGGAGATGTTACAGCTTAATGTAGGAAAAACTTCCTCATGAGAGCTTTCCAAAAGTGCCATGGGCTGCCTCAAGAGATAATGAGCTCTCCATCTCTGGAGCTGTTCAAATAGAGCCTAAGTGGCTGCTTGTTGGGGATGGTACAGAAGGGATTTATTCAACAGGAATTTGAATTTACCGTTAATAATAGTAACTAACATTTTATGGTTGTAGAAGGCTTTATATACATTCACAGAATCATTAAATCAGAGATTCTGAGTTGGAAAAGACCTGAGATGTTGTCTAAGCCATTCTTAACTTCCTCTCTTGCCCCTCTATTTCCTTCTGTTTTTACAGTTATTTCTGCTTCCTTTTCTCTGTCTTCATTTCTAAATCTCTATTTCTCTTTTGTTTGGCTCAAAGGCTTTCTATAGCTCTGTCCATATTTCTCTATCTCCTCTTCTCTCTTCTTTTTCTTATCTCTTTGCCCAGTAAATGTGATGCTGTTTCCCTACCCTTTCTAGCCCCAAGCTTCCACCTGGATCCCAAGGCTGACCTCCAAGGACCTCAGCACAATGTGGAGAAAGTAAACACCATTCTGCTGATGTCCTGAAAGAGTGGGAAGTCTGTGATTCAGACTCTATGTTCTAGCCTCAGCATTCCCTGGCACATAGACCTTAGGAAAGAGGAAGGGAGGGAATAAGCATTTATTAAGTGCCTATACTGTGCCACATCCCAGCTAAGGGCTTTACAAATAGTATCTCATTTGATCCTCACAACAACCCTGGGACATAGGTGTCCCTGTTTTACAGTTGAGAAAGTTGAAGCAGACAGAGGTTAAGTAAGTTGCCCAGTCACACAGCTTATAAGTGTCTGAAGCCAGATTTTAACTCAGCTCGTCCTAAGCCCAGGCCCAGCGCTCTATTCACCCTACTACCAAGCTATCTCTAGGCATTCCTGATATCCAGGATGAGGGGTACCAGTTGGGGGGAAAGAGCAGATAAGCTTCCATTCCCTCTTAAACCAGACTTATTCCTGTCCCTTTCCCATAAGGAACTTTCCTCCCCTCTCAGCCTCACCAGTCCTACCCATCGGGCAAGACCCAACCCAAATCCTGCCTACTGGGGCTGCCTTCTCTGACCTTGGACCTCACTGGTCTCCCTCTTCAACTCTTCCTTTCTTGACTGTTCCATATAATTTTATTTAACAGCAAGACATTCACTTTATGAAATCCTCCCAGGAGCTCTTTGAGGCAAGTGGGGGTGGGAATCATTCTATTTCATAAAAGAGTAAACCAAAGCTCAGAGACATGAAGGAGCAGGCACAAGGTCAAGCCCCTGAAGTTCCCTTGCACAGAAATGGGACGGTGCCTAGAACACTGACTCAGAGACTTAACTGTGTAACCCTACCAAGTGATTTAATTTCTCTGTGCCTCAGTTTCTCCATGTCTGTAAAAGGAATGGGGTAAACTTGATGACCTCTAAGGTCCTTTCTAGCTTTCTATCTATAACACAACAAATTAATGGCCAAAAAGAGTCTCTAATCCAAGTCCTCTAACTCATAATCCCCTACACCAGCAGAGTATAATAGATTAATAGTATTCTAGCAAAGTTAGGTAAGGTATTTCTGTTACTGTGATGATCATTGACCTTCCTCCTCATCCCTCCTCCAACAGTGCCTTTTGTTTCATTGGGTGATGAACTCCATCCCTCACTTGCACAGTCTCTAAACATCACTCTCAGAGGGGAGGGAAAGATGAGGATGTGCTGTGGATGATCTAGGTGTGTTTTCATGGTGTGTTTTACAATGCCTTATTTGATTCTTACAGTGACCCTCCAAGGGAGGCAGAGCAGGTTAGGTGTTATCTCCAATGCTATGGATGAAGAAACCAAAGCTCCAAGATGAGACATGACTTAGGATCATGAGATAATAGGATCTAGTACTAAAAGGAACCTTGGAAATTTGGAACTCAAAAGCTTGTGGAACTGAATGTTGTAAACTAAAAATAAATAAATAATTTTTAAAAAATAAATAAAAGGAACCTTGGAGAATCATAGAATCATAGATTTAGAGCTGGGATGGACCCTAGGAGATCATCTAGTCTAGTTGTTTCATTTTATAGATGAGGAAACTTGAGGCCCAGGAAGAAAGGTTAAGTCACTTGTCCAAGGTCACACAGATCATAAATGGAAGAACCAAGATTTGAAGCCATATGTCCTGACTCCAAATCCAGAGTTCATTTCAGTATACCACTCTAGATATCTAGACCAACCACCCTTATCTTATAGGTGGGGAAACCTGGATCCGGAGAGGAAGAGAAGTGCCCAAACCTGGAATTAAACCAGGATCCCTCTTTCAAAAGCTTCTCTAGAACCACACTTGGGAGGCTAATCAATCAACCATCATTGATTAAATGACTACTATCTTGTCAGGTACTATGTTAGTGAATCAAGCCCCTGAAGTTCCCTTGCACAGAAATGGGATGGTGCCTAGAACACTGACTCAGAGACTTAACTGTGTAACCCTACCAAGTGATTTAAATTCTCTGTGCCTCAGTTTCTCCATGTCTGTAAAAGGAATGGGATAGACTTGATGATCTCTAAGGTCATTTCTAGCTTTCTATCTATAACCATGCAGATTTCAGGTTTCTTTTTTTAAATTATGCATTTTGTTCCCACCCTCCCCCACTCTTCATAGTACCTTCCAATTTAAACACACACACACACACACACACACACACACACACACACACACACACACACACACACACACACACACACACACCTTACCGTTGACCAAAACCACTTTGGGTAAAATTTCAAAGATGTGAGCTGGCCTTGCATTATCTACTAGAACACTGTGGGTTGCTCCGTGGGAGCTGTCCAGGTGCTGAGATTGCTTTGGCTCACAAGCCTTCAGCCTGTCTCATTTGGGCCTGTTGTAACTGCTGGGAAGATTATGCTATTCTCCTCTCTTCCCCTTTTTATCCATTGCCCTCTCCAGCAAGGTTCCCAGGCAAAAAAAGACCTTTTGTTAGTTATCTCTTCCCTCCAAGAGGCTCAGAGTTTTTGCACATGGCACCCCCACCCACCCAATCTTTCACCAAGAATTCTTGGGATATCTGCTATAGACTAAGGCCAAATTCAGGCTTTGTAGGGCCCAAAGGGAGACCAAGAAATGACAAGGCTGAATCTTGAGCTCAAGGAGAGGAAGGAACCATATTGCTACAAGAGTCCTAAGCAACTCAATGAGAGCCCCATAGCTTATCCTTCTCTCCCATCATCTTGTCCTGGGAGTCAAAATTTAGGGTTAGGCTTAAATAGGGGATACCTTAGAATTTTTCTTCCAAAATGACCATCTTAGTCTTCTGTGTTTAGGATTATAATCCAGTTCTCCCATTCCAGCCAAGAGACCTTTCCATCACATCTCTGTTGACCCCTGAACACCTGGCATAAATTTATGATCTAGGATCCTGTAGGAGAACTTTGCAGATAGATTACTCTCTAACCCAGAGAGTCTTAGCCTTTTTTGTGTCATAGACCCCTTTTGAAGTCTGGGGAAGCCTATGGGTCACTTCTCAGAAAACTTTTTTATTACATTATAATTGAAGAAAATGCTAAATTTCAGTTAGAGGCTAGTAAAACTAAAGATGGAATTTTCCAAGTTCATAGACTTCAGTTAAGGACCCCATTCTAACAGAGAGAGAGAGAGAGAGAGAGAGAGAGAGAGAGAGAGAGAGAGAGAGAGAGAGAGGAGAGACCTTTACCAAGGACACAAGGGAATTCCTCCTTATGTGCCCTGGTGGAAAGAGCTGTGGACGGGAATTCAGCCCCTGAGTTCCAGTCTAGGTCCTGCTTACCTCACTATGTGACCTGGGGCACTTTATGATTTTTAGTTACCCCACACATCAAGTGAGAGAGATGTATTTAAGACTCCTTCTAGTTCTGACCTTCTAGGATTCTATGCTTACCCCTGAGCTTGGGTCAGGGGTCACCTGGCACTTAAGGCTAAGACTCAGACATGACCGAGAGATTGAGGTCATTTTAGAACAGGGGTTCTTGACATTTTTTGTGTTGTAGACCCCTTTAACAATCTGGTAAATCCTATGGACTCCTCAGAATGTTGTTGCCAATTACTCATAATTCAAAGAAATAGTAAATTTCAGTTAGAAGTTAGTGAAAATAAAGATGTAAATTTTTTTGTTCCCATCCAAGTTCACAGACCTCCTGAAATCTCTTTGTAGATCTTAGATTAAGAACTCTTAATCTGCTCTAGGGCTTTGGAAGAAGAGTTTATTTTCAATTAAAGTTAGTATTCAGGTTGAGGGTTCAGTCTGGGTCTGGATACAGGGTCTCTGGCCAGCTCCCTGGAGCTTAGAGCAACCCCAGGCCAATCAGGCAGTAAGCTAGCCACTCAGAAAGACCATGGAAGAAACTCTGTGGGCAGATGGAGGCTGGGGAGCTCCTGAAGCCAACCCCCTGTGTAGTTCCATTTCCTTCAGGGCAATGAGGCTTGTATTAATTACTGCTAATTATGGGGAGGCTGCATAGACCTAAGAATAGCTTAGGAGATGTTTTCTTCATGGTTCTAAGGAGAGAGCCAAGAGCCACAAGGGGAGGACCAGCTTTGCCTGCTAGACCCAGGGCTAGGGCGGGGAAGGATGTTGGGGTGGGGGTTTGACCTTACCCAATACACCCCCTAGCTTTGATATATGGGGCTCTTGCTTGTCTCTTCTGCAGCAGTCTTTCCAGAATTGCTTCTCTGCCCTATAAACCTAAAGGAAAAATCCACTCACTTTGCTGATGGCCCTAAAAATCCATGAAGAACTCTGCATCTGACAGGACCCTTCTGCTGACTCTGGAAGGTCACAAGAACACCTCTTGCTTCCTTGTCTGCATCACCTCCCCTTCCCCATCCTGCCCTCTCTGCTCTATGGCTTTTTAGGGAATTTTCCAAGATCATACTACTAGTCAGTTACACTCCAGTAACTGAGGCCAGTCTGTTGATGCCTTATCTAGTATTTTTCTGTGATATACTATGCTGTTTTTCTATCCATCATTCAAGATCTGGAAAAGGGAACTGACTGTAGATAGGACCTAGGTTCAGATCCTACCACTACTGCCAGCAGATACATAACACAAGTCGTGCATGTTGGGCAGGTTGTGGGAGTGGGACTGAGAGATCACACTGGGCAAAGTGATGCTGGGAACCCAAGGAGGGAGGAATCAGGGAAGGCTTCTCAGAGAAAACTAGGTCTCTAGATACCTAGAATACAGAAGCAGCATGGTGCAAGGGAAAGAGCACTGACTCTAAAGTTGGAAGACCCTCAGTTCAACTCCCATTTCTAATGCTCCCTATCTGTGTGACCCTGGGCAAGTCACTTCACTGCTGTGTGCCTCAGTTTCCTCATCTGTGAAATGGGAACAATAAAAGCACCCATCATACCCAGGTTTGTTGTGAGGCTCAAATGAGATAATATTTGTAAAGTTCCTAGCACACAGTAGGTGCTCAATAAATGCTTGTTTCTTTAATTCCTCCTCTGTAAAAGGAGGGAGTTGGATTTCACCTCCAAGATCCTTTCCAACTTTGGAGCCTAATTATCCCTTATCCTAAAATTGGGAGAAGCAGCATCATAGAATGTAAGTTCAAGGCAATTAGAGTTCATCTAATCTAACCCACCCATCCATTTTACAGGTGGGGAGGCTTCTTGCCTAGGGTCATATAGCCAGTCAGTAGCAAGGCCTCTTCAACTCCTTTTGCCACATAACAACTAAGGCCAAAGAACATAGGCATGGTCCAGTGGGTAGGAGTGGACAAGAAAGGCCTTAGGGCCTTAAGCCTTCTTTTTTTTTCTTTTTGGAGGGAGGAAGGTAGGGCAGTTGAGGTTAAATGACTTGCCCAAGGTCACATGGCTAGTTTTTGTGTTAAGTGTCTGAGGTGGGATTTGAACTCAGGTCCTCCTGACCCAGGGCCATTGCTCTATTCACTGTGCTAACTAGCCACCCCAAGACTTCTTTTTAATGGCTGTTTCAGACACCTACCAGCTGTTTAACTGTGAGCAAGTCAGTTCTGTTGCAGCCTTAGTTTCTTCCTCTATAAAATGAAAATAATCGCACTACTTGTTATCCCAGGGCTGTTTTTGAGTTATTAATATTGTTTCCTATTATAGAACCATAGGAAATCTGCTCTGGAAGGAACCATCTAGTGTTTGCAGATGAGGAGACTGAGGCTCAGACCAAAGCAGGGATTGTTCATGGTCACCCAGCTGCTGAAAAGCTCAGGAAACACAGCAGAGAAGGAAAGAGAACCTACAAGGAAGCAAAGAAAAGCTGGGCATCTTTGAAAACAATGTGTAGTGTTGATTATATAGGTTTTCTTGAAATGGGAATTTATGGTTTCATATTGAATCCTTTCTTATGTTCTGTTGTGTACATGGCAATGTATTTTTTTCTCTTCTCATTTTGTATTTGAGTTTAAAATAAACTTTAAAATTTGCAAAGAAAGAAAGAAAAGCTCAGGAAAGGCTTCACCTCCTCTCTCTTCTCCCACTGCCAACTTCCTTTGGTTTTTGCCAACTCAATGCCCTGTGATACCTTCTCCCACCCCCAGTACCTCAGAGCCATGTGCTCTGCTATGTCCCCTTGGCTTTAACCTAGTATCTTCCTTCCTCCTCAGGACGGCGCCCAGAGAGGGGCCCAGCTGCAGCTGCCCCTTTAGCAATCAAGAGCAAGGCCAAGGGTGAGGAGGGGGCCTTGCTGTGCCCAAGCAGACGAAATGCTCTGAGGCTCCGATTAGGACCATGAAAGGCCTCAGTGGGGACAGTCGAGGCCGCCACCTTTCAGACAGCCTGGAGCCGCCACCCCCTGATGCCCTATTTCCAGGGTCTGATCGGAATCCCTACCTGCTATCTCCAACAGCAACAGTAACAGCTGACCCCTTCTCCCGTGAGTCAGGATTTCCAGGAGCTTCAACTGCTGGGGATACCCTCTTCCCTCTGCCCAGTCCCCTGCCCACCAGTGGCACCTTCCCTCGCCTCCACTACAATTCGCACTTTGAAGTGCCCGAGGAGGGCCCTTTCCCAAGCCATGCCCAGGCCACCAAGATCAACAGGCTGCCAGCCAACCTCCTGGATCAGTTTGAGAAGCAGCTGCCTGTACACCGTGATGGCTTCAGTACTCTCCAATTCCACCGGGCAGAGCCCAGGCCCCGAGGGGAAAGTCCTGGGCGCATCCGTCACCTCGTCCACTCAGTCCAGAAGCTCTTCTTTGCCAAGGCCCAGTCTCTGGAGGGTGGTGGCCTTAAGGGCAGTGGCAATGGCCGGAAAGGTGGAACAGGGAGTGGGGACACTGGGAAGGGCCGGAGGGCCAAGGGCAAGGATTCAGCCAAGGCAGCGGAACCCAAACGAAGGAGCCGCTCCAACATCTCAGGCTGGTGGAGCTCAGATGACAACCTGGATAGTGGCAACAGTGGGGACTGTGGTTACCGGCCCCCAGCTGGGCTGATGACACTGGGCCGGCAGCCGGAACGAGCGCAGCCACGATACTTTGTCTACAATACCTTCAGCGAGCACATGCTGAAAGCAGCCAAGAACAACAGTGAGCTCCCTCGAGCAGGAGGAGGAGGGGGAGGAGGGGCACCCCCACCTGCCAGCCTGCCTGCCAGCACAGACACTAGCTATGGCAAACGCGGCTCCTGGTCCACTCTGACCCTCAGCCATGCCCGAGAGGTCTGCCAGAAGGCTTCGGCCACCATCGATAAGGCCCTGCTTAAGTCCAAATCTTGTCATCAAGACCTGGCCTACCACTACCTTCAGGTAACCTTGGGCTCCAGAAAGGGAATGATGGGGGAAGAGCAGCCAGGAAGGAGTCATGGACCACAGAGTATGGGCTGAAGGAACCAGAATTTCCTCCTCTGGGTCATGTCAGAGCAGGGAGAAGAGCTTCATAACTTAGCTCTCCTAATAGCTCTCTATACTTTCTGAAGTACTTTTCAATTTACAAAGGGCAATAGAATCTTAACGAGCTTTACAGTTTACAAAGAGCCTTCCAACAGAGCACTTTACAGTTTACAAGTAACTTATAAATCACAAATTTATATGACAAATGATTTATGGTTTACAAAGTACTTTACAGAATCCAAGGTGCTTTATGATATTCAAAACATTTTACAGAGGTCACAGTATTTTCTCATCTACTTCCATTGTGAGAGAAAGATCAGTTATTGTTGTCTCTGTTTTTCCGGGGGAGGAAACAGGCCCAGAGAAAGTTTATGTGATAAGACAATCACAGTTTGTTAGGAAGTAGGTTTGAGCCTCGAACCCACTCTTAACTATGCACACTGTCTCACTTAACACCTTCTAGCCACCAAAGTATCAAAGTGTTCATTTAGATGAGATGGGACAGCCTGGAGTATCAGGGAAAAAGAAATATTTAGGGAAAGAAAGAATTGTTATTTTCTAGTTTTTCAGGAGTGAAAACGCTCAGACTCTGGGTCCTTGGATGTATCTGAAAGTGTTCACCTCTAGAATATGATGATACAGCACCTAAAAGGGCCTTCAAATGTCACATCTCCACCTGTCATTCCAAAATTATAGCTCTGGTTATTTGCTTATAAAATCATAAACCCCTAGGCTTTAGAACTGGGGTGGAACCTTAAGGCATAGACTGTCAAATCAGGGAAGGATGTAAGGACAAAATGTAAGCAGTAGAAGGGTCCTTAGAAAATTGAACATCTACATGAAATTGGGGGAAAATAAAATATTAAATAAATGGGGGGAAAAAAGAAAATTGAGCATCAAAGATAGAAGAAACCCTAAAACATAGAATGTCATGTCAAGGGTGGAAGTGACCTTAGAATATAAAATAACTTGAGAAAATAGAATATGCCAAGGATGGAAGGGACCTTAAGATATCCATCCTGTCCCCCATTCCATTTTATAGACAGGGAGAGTGATATCCAGAATGGGAAAAGGATTAGCTCAAGGTCATAGGGGTGGCAACCAGATGCTTTGAAGGGCTCTTCCTCTCAAGGGCCCTCATTTTTCTTGTGACTGGGGCTCTGACAATGGGACTTGTTGCTCTCTCTGTCCATGTTGCTGTGTGCCTCCCTCAGGTGCCCCCAAGTGAGTGGAATAGCTCCCTCTCCAGGACGGGTGCAGACAGTGAGATTCCTTGCAGACGGATGCGCAGTGGGAGCTATATCAAGGCTATGGGCGATGAGGACAGCGAAGATTCGGACACCAGCCCCAAGCCATCCCCCAAGACAGCTGCCCGGAGGCAGAGTTACCTCAAGGCCACCCAGCAGTCGCTGAGTGAGCAGAGCACCACCCACAGGTGAGTCAAGCGACCAAACCAGGCCTTAGCCAGGTCCCTGACCTCACCTTGGAGTCCTGGGCTGAGCCTCAGGACCCTCAGTTTCTAATCTTGACTCTGGCACTAATGATTTTGATGTGTGACCATGAGCAAGTCTCTGGCCCATTCTGGGCTTCAGTTTCCACTTCTGAAAAATAGAACAAGGAATGTCATGTCAAGAATGAAAGGGACCTAGGGGGGCAGCTAGGTAGCACAGTGGATAGAGCACTGGCCCTGGAGCCAGGAGGATCTGAGTGCAAATGTGACCTCAGACATTTACTAACTGTGACCCTAGGCAAGTTACTTAACTCCAATTGATCCCTCCCCCAAAAAAGAAAGAATGAATGAAAGGCACCTTAATGTCAGAATTTAAAAGGGACTTAGGCATCATGTCTACCCTGCCTCCCACCCCATTTTATAGATAGGGCAACTGATGTATAGAACAAGAGAGGGACTTGTCCAAGTGGGTTGAAATAGGTAGTCTTTTTGCGGGGGGAAAGCAATCATAGTTAAGTGACTTGCCCAGAATGACATAGCTAGTAAGAATCTGAGTGAATTTGAACTCGGGTCCTCCTGACTCCAAGACTGGTGTTCTATCCACTGCACCACCCAGCTGCCCCGGAATAGGCAGTCTTTAAGGGCCCTTTGGCTTCTGATAGCCTGGTCCTTGTGCCCCCAGGCCAGCAGCTCTCCCTGAATCTCCTTTCCATGCTTTAGGCTCAGTCCCCCTCCCTGGATGACCTTGTATATGCCCTGAGCCCCACAGTCTGACTGTCTGACTACAAGTTGTCCTGGTTAGAGGCTCCCTGTGTTCCAGGATGCCCTAGTTAGAGGGTGTCCTTGTTAATAGTACTAATAATAATAGCTCAAGAGGCAGCACAGCATAGTGGATAGAGAGATGGCCTCAAAGCCAGGAGAGCCTGACTTCAAGTTCTGCCTCTGACACAGAGGCTCTTTGTGATCCTGGACCCTAGGCAATTCTGATTACATTGTAGAGAAGGGGGTCGTTGTTGTTCAGTCATTTTTCTGTTGTGTCCTATGCTTCATGACCCTTTTGGGGGTTTTCTTGCAAAGATACTGGAGTGGTTTGGCATTTCCTTCTCCAGCTTGTTTTACAGACAAGGAAATTGAGGCAAACAGGGTTAAGTGACTTGCCCACGGTCACACAGCTAGTAAGTGTCTGGGGTCATATTTGAACTCAGGAAAATAAGTCTATCCAGGCCTGAGATTCAATCCGCAGTGACACCTAGCTGCCCTCCCCTCCCACCTACCCCTCCCCAAGGCTGCCTCCCAGGTGCAGGCCTGTATTCTAATTAAATCACAGAGTGAGTCCCTATCCTCTTAACAGCTTACATAGCAATTTAAAGTTTGCAAAGCTTTCCCTACCACTCAGTGAAATAGGTAGGGTAAGGGTTATTATTTCCTTCCTCTCCCATTTTACAGATGTAGGTACTGAGGCTCATTCAGGCGAAAGGGGTTTGCCAACAATCACACAGTTAGTTGCATTTGGGATTTAAAACCAAGCCACTTTCCAAGGGCTTTGCTCTTTCTACCACACCACATAGCTGAGGATGCTCTGGTGAGGGGTTACCATGGGTACCTCACCCTACCTCCCAGCCCCAAATGCTCACACATTAGTCTCAGAGCTAAGATTGGCCCCCAGCTGTGACACAGGCTGGGCTGGCCTGTTTGGCTAAGAGGCTGAGTCCAGTGTGAGCTGTGGCTGCCACCTGGTGGCAGGCATGAATAAGAGCAGTTTCTGTGCCTTCCTGGCCTGGACATCTTGCGCTAACTAAAATCCTTCCCCTCCTATGAGACCTGGTGATGTTGACTTCACCCAGGAGGCTGTTGATGAATCCTGACCCATTAATGTCATCCCCTCTGTACAGTAGAATTTCTCCAAGAGTGAACTTTAGCCTAAGCATAATAATGCTTCTGGATTCCCCTGGTGCTGAGGAAAGCTCCTATTCACCAGGGACCAATAGGCTCCTTACTTACCCCACGATGCTAAGAAGATCCCCATCCCCCCTTCCACCTCCCACCCCACCCCACAAATACAGCTCCACCTTGAGCAGACTGAACAGGGTCATGGGCTGACCAGCCCTGGGGGTTTGGGTCCTCTATCCCTGCGTTCTGCCCTTTGGCTTGCTATACATCCTCAGTCATCCCTCCTTTATGCCTCAGTTTCCTCCTCTGTAAAATGAGGGGGGGGTTTGACTCAATCATCTTTAAGTTCTCTTTCCTCTCTGATGTTCTGTGAGTCTATAAATTCCTGCTCCCTGGCATCAGCTTTGATTCCTACAGCCTCTACATCACCATTATCTCCCCCACAGGAGCTTAGACCGCCTTGACTCCGTGGACATGTTGCTACCCTCCAAGTTCCCGAGCTGGGAGGAGGAATATAATCCTATTGGCAATAGCATTACCGAGTCCAGCTGCATCAATCAGGTGAGAAAGGGGAGAGGGTAGGGGGAAGTCTGGCTCATGATGGTGGGAGAGGACAGGGATGAACGGTAGTGGCTAATATCAAAGGCCATGTAGGGCCTGAAATGAGGAAAGATCTGTTTGCTTCTGGTAATCCCTCTGTTCCCAAGGCAAATGGGTTCAGTAAGACTGTCATTATCCTGCTATAAAAACAGGCATTTATCTAATTCTTTAAGATTTACAAGGTTTTTACTTGGTACAGTAGAAAGCAGACTGACTCTGGAATCAGAGGGCTCAGATTTGAATCCTATCTTTGATACATGGTATATGAGTAACCTTGGGAAAGTCCCTGAACCTCTGTATCTTCCTCTCTAAAATGCAGCAGGTGGAATGGATTGCTTTGGAAGAGGATTGCCATCTTGCTCTATGATCTGAGTTAAAATATGCGTTATTTCATTTGATGATCATAGGCATCTGCATTAAGAATTTACTGTGTGGTGCAGTGTACCTGGCCTGGAGTCAGGAATACCTGAATTCAAATCCAACCTCAGTCACTTTTTAGCTGTAGGACTATGGGCGAATCAGTTAACCTCTGTGTACTCATTATTGTGTCTCCTCATTATTGTGGGGATCAAACAATGTAACAATTATCAAGTACTTAGCAGAGTGCCGGGCACATAGTAAGTGCTTTATAGATATCATTATAATTATTATTATTTTGCATTTGAGGAAATGGAAGCTCAGAGAGATTAAGTGATTTGGCCTTGGTCACACAGCTGAGTGTCCATGCTGGGATTTGAGCCCTGACTCCAGGTCCAGCCACCAGAGTGTTTGCATTTTGCAGGAGAGAGGAAAGCTTAGCATTTCCCAACAGGGAGCCAGGATCAGATTTAAAAGAAAGAATCCAAACCAAAGCATAGTTTGTCACTGAAACCAGCTATTAGCCTTGAGGACGGAAGGCCAAACTGTAACCCAAACTCTCTTACTCTCTGACCATAACAAGAACATGCAACCCACAGGGGATCCCTAACCTTACCCTCTCCTCAGACCAAATTTCTTACCTAAGCCAACAAGCCTGCAGCAGCATTTCTATCAGCAGCAAAGGTGAGAGGTGTGAGGACCACAAGGTGGTAATTGTACAGGGGCCTGTAAAAGGGAGAACGGGATAATGATAAAACAGGGCCTGATGGGAGCACTTAGAGTCCCCTAGAAGAGCCTTCATGGGCGCAGAGTGGGGGTAGGGAAGGCCTTGCTGATCTCCAGCCTTCTAGCTCCCATGGGACCCAACCCTACTGCTGGCTCAGCCCATCTTTCTACTCTGTGTCCCCACAGTCAAGCACCCTGTTTATTACAGTTCTGTGCACGGTGGGTATAGGTTGATCCAGAGAAGAGAATTTGTTCTCCAAACCCTGATCCAAGGCCCTGCTCTAAGTCCCCAGGCTTAGACTCCAGCCTTAACTTGGACCTAGATTCAAATCTTCATTCTATCACTTTGCCTGTGATTTGACACGAGCAAACCACTTCCTCCTCTGGGCCTCGGCATGCTCATCCTTAAAATGAGAAAGTTGGGCTAGATCAGGGGTTCTTATCATTGTGTGGGTGTGTGTCAAGCTATCCAAATGTGGAATGGACTGCCTTGGGAAGTAATGAGTTCCTCATCCCTGGAGATTTTCAAGCCGAGACTGAAAACTTTTTGAAAGTATTCATAGGATTTGGAACTGAAGAACCTAGGAGATAATTTAGTCATAGTATCATAGATTCTAGAGATGAAGCAGACTTTGGAGTCCTTCTGATGCATCCCTTTCACTTTACAAGGGAAGAAACTAAGGCTGAGAAAAGTAAGGTGATCTGCCCAAGGTCACACAGCCAGTCAATATCTGATGTGGGATAGATTAAAAAACCCAATACTAATATCATTCGGACTCCAAGTCTAATGTCCTATCCTCTACTAGAAGGGTCAAAGTCTAGTCATCAAGGTCATCAAAGGGCTGGCAAAATGTAATTGGGAAATATTTAACAGAATAAATACGATTACAAAGTAGATTACGTCAATATGAGTCCAGTAGGGATCTGTTTCCTATACGAGTTTGATGCTACAGCACTACGCCCTGCTGTCTAATAGCCCCTTCCCTTGGCAGATGAGTCCCAGAAGGGGCAAGGGACTTACCCAAGATCCCATGGCCCATCAGTGGCCAAGCACAGATTTGTACATGGGTCCTCTGAAGCAGAGCGTCATCTTCTTTCCCCAGCACCCTTCTGCCTTATATGTAGTTGAGGAATTTTACTTAGGAAGAGTTTGGAATGGAGGTCTTCCTAGCTCTGAGAGTCTGGGTCTCCTATGAAGGTGTTCAGGTAGGGGTCAAATGACCTGCATTGGGGAGATTTAGAGGGAGAGATAAGACTAGTTCAGGGAGAGGAAACTAGAGTCTTAAAAAAGCTTTCTAACCTTTCTTAGTTCTAGTACTTTCTCTCTGTTAATTATTTTCTATTTAGCATGTTGTATGGTTTGTTCATATGTATTTCTTTGTATATTACATGCCCATTGGATTTAAGCTCCTTGAGGGCAGAAACTGCCTTTTGCCTCTTTTTGTATCCCCAGCACTTAGCACAGTGCCTAGCACACAGTATGTGCTTAATAAATGGTTATTGATGAATTGACTAAGCTCTAAGAGTCTGACTCATATTGGTAATTGTGAAAGGGTCATCCCCTGCTGTCTCAGGTCTCTTTTATATCCCTCCATTAACCTCCCTCATCTCTCTCTTCCACAGATCTTTGGACAGGCCTCATTTGTGCCTCAGATATTTTCCCATGAAGAACAGGTACAGTATACTCACCATCTCACCCTCTCTCTCCTAACTTTTTCCTCTACCCTCCCAGTCCTCATTCCTCTCCTTCCTGGAGGAACTCTTCCCCTCCAGCTCCAAGGCCCCAGAAGCAACTGCTGAGGGCCTGACTCAAGGATGCCAGTCACTGCCTGGGAGGCTCCCCCAGCCCTGTGGTTGGCTCTGGGCATCTTATCCTGAGGGCTGAGGACATTCACCTCAAAGTACCCTGACTCCCTGGCCCAGTGCACCCTATTTACTCACCCAGGCCACATCAGCAAGGACTTTGGTTTTCATACTGGGGCATGGTTTGATGAATGTTTTGGACTTGGACTGTGATTTCATTGGTATATGAAAATCCAAGTAATAAAATTTCCTCTACCAATATATACCTCTCCTTGCTCTGCACTATGATCTCAGTTTCCTGGGGCACTGCATGACAGGCCAAGTCACACAGCCACTCTGTGTCAGAGCGGGAACATGAACCCAGGTCCTCTGACCACAAGGTACACTCTCTATGCCATTCTGAGTCTCAGTGTTAACAGTAAGGACTCACATTTGAATTATGATGTATTGTTTGCAGGAAGCTTCCTTCCCAGTAACCCTGTGAGGGAAGCATGCAAACACCATTCCTATTCTATAATGCATATGTGTTCTGACTAATGAGTTATGTATCCACCACAGGTACATATCTCAGCCCCTCCACGCTTTCCCATCCTGTGTAATACTTGTCTATGTTCTTCCAAAACTCATGTATAGAGGAGCCATCCATCCCACCAAAGGCTGCCCTCAGGGGTTTTTACTATATTTTGAATCCCAGTGCAAACAGGGGACAGTATATCTGTCATCACTCAAAATTATTCTATGACCCTCCCACCTAATTTTTCTGATATATATGTATGCATGTATGTGTATGTACATATAGGTACACGTATATACACATTTATAATATTTATTTATGTAAATTTATATAAATGTTACTTATTACTTACATTACCTGTGATTTTTATTCTTCTGAGGTTTAGTGTTTCATGATTGGTAGACATAGCTATATAGCACTATGGTAAGAATGATAGTCTATAATAAAAAAAGAGGGAGAAAGAGAGACTTTTGTAACAAAGATCAGCTTGGGAAATTTCCCAAGTACAGTCCATCCTGATCTCCTTCTGCCTGCCAGTTCTGGGCCCACTGCCTATTTGGAGTGCCTATCCAAGATATATGCATTGCTGAACTAAGTCAATGGGCTGCCCATCCAACTCCCTGTCATAATCTGGGTAATAGGCATTTTTCATTCATCATCACTTGCTTTTTCCTATGGATTAATAGGCCAATCTTTTTTTGAGAGGCCTTGGATCTCACTGAGGAGGCTTTTTAGTGTTCCCAGGCTCAATTCAATTAACAGTCAATCAATTAATCAATCAATCCAACTTCCAGAGCACTTTCTGATTTTTTCAAAAGACTTTCCAGCTTCCAGAGCACTTGACAGTACTTATTAAGCACCTACTATGTGCTAGGCACCAGGAATACAAATATAAAAAAGGACCTGCCCTCAAGGAGCTTACATTCTACTGGGGACAATGTCATCTCCAAGTAGGAGCATGTGGAGAACTTCATTATCTATATAGAATCTCAGCGTCTTCCTTTTGACCTTGGAGCAAGATAGTCTCCAGATAATAATGGGTAAGCCACTTTGGCAAGCATGTACCTCTCTGTTTTATTGATGGAGGATCATTAAACAGAGTTGTCTCTGGGGCTGCATCTATCAAGGAATCTTGTGTGATTTTGACAAACGTGTAGGAGACATTTTGTTGGAAGACCATTTAAGGCTACGTCTTCCTCTGCCAGGTCAAATAATAACAGCAGTAGCAGCAATTTTATAGCGCTTTAAAATTTGACGTTTGCTTTACATACATAATCAGGCCCCCTACTTCTTTGATCATACCTCTCTATGGTGATGTCTCTTATGTGGCTTCTTCTGTTCAGTCTTTTGCTGATAAGATATCGAAGTCTACTCGCACCTCTCATGAGCCTCTGTGTTGCCCTTTGATTGACCCACAACGTAATTCTTCTTAGACTAGTACTCCATGACTTGCCACCATAAATACTGATCACCATTTGATGTGTTACAAGTATTATGTTGTTATTACGCCCATTTATAGATCTGAAAACTAGGCTAAAGAAATTAAGCTAGTAAATGTTGGGGCACAATGTGAATTCAGGTCTCTCCTGAGCATGGCACAGGGGAAAGAGTTCTGAATTTGGAGTCAAGGGATCTGAATTCAAATATTGGCTCTGTTCCTTATTACCTTTGTGATCTTGTTAACCTTTTTGACCTTACATTTCTTTATGTGAACAAATGGAGGAGGATAGATGGGTTAGATGACTTCTGAGGTCCATTCCAATTCCAAGTCTATGAATTTGTGACTCCACGTTCAGAGGCAATGTGGTGGAGTAGGCATGTACTGGATTCATTTGGTTTGGTTTCATGGTGGATGGAGAGCTGGCCTCTAAACCAGGAAGATCTGAGTTCAAGTCCTGTCTCTGGCACATGTTCTATCAGTGACATATCAGCTTTAGTCAGTGCTCTAGTGATTTTTAAGACTATATGCTGTTAAAAAAAAAAAAACAACTCTAAGTTGTAGAGAAGATGCCAACCTACTTTGGTGGAGGGAGTTTCCTCACCTGGGAATACCCTTTAACCAATGAAATCACAGGTCCAGTCTCTATTCTAGAAGCAGGTAGGTGGTGGAGTGGATCAAGCATAGGACCTGGACTCAGGAAGATCTGCATTCAAATGCCATCTCCTACTCTTAAGGGTTGTGTGACTCTGGGCAAGTCATTTATCCTCTATCTGCCTCAGTTTCCTACCTGTAAAATTAGGATAATAATAGCATCTTCATCCCAGGGTTGTTGTGAGGATCACATGCGTGCCTGTGTAAAGCCAAGCACAAGCAGCTTTCCAGAGGACTGCTGCTGTGAACAGCTTTTAAGATTCTGATTACATAGTATAGTGAACTCTATTCAATAACAAATCAGAGCAAAACATTCATAGAAAAGCAAGATACAGCATTCACAATGTTACAACTTACCACAGAAAATCAAAATACATCATTCATCATGTCACAGCTCAACAACTTATCACTAAAATGGCCACATACTTTTCATCAAAGTGGTCACATAGTTTTCAACAAAGTACAATCATTTAATCAGTCATAAAATCCTTAATTCAATTACAAAGTACAAAAGTCAAAGTTCTCCACTGCTAGGTCACAGTAAATCACAATCTTCTCAAATAGTACACAGCATCCAAGTAAAGTCTTCTTTCAGCTCAACTCAAGGCTGGCTCTCAGCTTCCATGGTTTCTCTTCCATGGTCCCAGCTCCAGCTGTCACCTGGGTTCAGAAGCAGGCAGCTCCCAGTTCTTTATCTAACTCCTTGTCCAGATCTTTGTCCAGTTCCTGTTCCATATTGAAGTTCATAGTGTCCAGTTCACCTCAAGTCCTTCACAATTCCTGTTTCTGAGAAGACAAAGCTTGACAGAGCCACAGTAATATTCAAACACATTGCTGGCACCATCATCAATTCACTATCTGCCTGTGAAATCAACTCAGACCCACCAACAAGGTCTGAGAACTCAAGACAATTCATCAACATAGAAATCAACACAGGCCCACAAACAAGGTCCAAGAGGTCAGCACAAATCATCAGTAAAGTCCCAGGACCTCCAAAACCCTCCTCCAGGACTTCTGTAAACAGACAACCAGAAAATCGTCTTTCAGGGCTTCCAGTAAGGTCCCAGGGCAGCTATACAAAGTATCACAAACAAACATCAGCACAGACAGAGCAGACAAACAGAGTGCCAGGATAGCACAAGTTTTCTCCTTCTTGACTCTGCCACCACAAGAGTCCCCTCTCAGTTCTGCTATCTCTAGCCTGGGCCTCTTCTTATATATGGTCATTAGCTCCTCCCCTTCCCATTGCAGGAATTTATAAGTTCTAGGGTTCACAAGTTGTGGGGTTCACACGTTCTGTTTCTTTACAGATTTGATACAAGGCTCAAAAGAAACTCGAACTGAAACAAAATATTAATTCAATAGCTGAAACAAGGTGTAAACCGCTTCTGTGCTTGCCATCACGGCCTGGCAAATAGTAAGCACTATATAAATATTAATGTTGCTGTTATCATTGCCATTATTCCTGTTCTATAGTCAACAAAGTATAAATACAGCATGGTCTTGTATTATCTGTATTTCTCAGTCAGTTGGATTTTGTGAGGATGTGATCTACTTTAGTGAACTCTTGTAAAAAGCCCTTTTCTTCTCATTTTCATCAAGGATAGTCTATTCTTATTAAGATTTTATTGAGGGGTGTCTAGGTGGCACAGTGAATAGAGCACCAGCCCTGGAGTCAGGAGGACCTGAGTTCAAATTCAGCCTCAGACACTTAACACAAAAAAGTTAGCCATGTGACCATAGGCAAGTCACTTAACCCCAATTGCCCTCCAAAAAACAAAACAAAAAAAAAAAGATTTTATCAAAATGAGAGAGTAGGTACATGACTTAGCTGATGCCTTTTTAGTCACTTATTTTTTGTTAATAATAACAAAATATTTTATTAACAACAAATAAAATCTGTTAGCAAAATATGTCATAACAAAATAGGTTATTCTTAATAAATTTGTTCCGATCTTTTCCATTCTTTGGGGTCTTCTCTTCACTGAGCTAGCTTATAAATACTTTGATAACTCTGTGATTGGGGCGGCTAGGTGGCACAGTGAGTAGAGTGTCGGCCCTGGAGTCAGAAGGACCTGAGTTCGGATCCGACCTCAGACACTTAATGCACACACAAACAAAAACCTAGCCATGTGACCTTGGGCAAGTTACTTAACCCCAATTGCCCTCCAAAAAGCAAAAAAAAAAAAAAAATATAACTCTGTGATCTCATCAGTGTGACTATTCCACCCTGCCCTATAAATCACAATTCATCCACACTTTGTGGGATGTGACTTTTGCCATATCTCCCAGTAAATCCTTCAGGGATGATCTCCCCAGTGTTTTGGGCATCTTCTCCTAGTCCTCTTGACCTTGCCTGGACAACTGTCTCTTGCATGATTCCTAACTCTCCTTACATAATCAGGCCCCTTACTTTTCTGATCATACCTCTCTATGATGATGTCTTTTATGTGGCTTCTTCTGTTCAGTCTTTTGCTGATAAGATATTGAAGTCTACTCCCACCTCTCATGAGCCTCTTTATTGCCCTTTGATTGACCCACAGCGTAATTCTTCATAGACTAGTACTCCATAACTTGCCACCATAAATATAGATCACCAGAAAAATATTCACATTTTTAAAAAATGAACCTTTATTTTGGAGGAGAAGGTTGGGGTTATAAGAACCTAAATTCAGAGCTGGGAGGAACCTTAGACATCATCTAATCCAGCCTCCCCATTCTGCATGTGATGACTATTCTGTGTCAAAGGCAGAATTCAAACCCAGGTGACCTGACTCCAAATCCAGTCCTCTCTTCACTATATCACATTGCTTCTCTGTTCTAAGAAAGACTCTCAGTTCTGATGAACTCCCTAACCCGCAGGCTCTTCCTGTTGGAAGGAGACAGTTTGGAACCCTTAGTGCCCAAATCACCTTTCCTCAGTGCCTAGGCATCCCTGCTCATCCTTGCACAGATTGACATCAAGATAACCTCCCATTCCGGGGAATATTCTCACTTCCAGGAGAAGCCCAGGACATCTCTTCACTTTGAATCATCAAGAATCAAAATGGTCTCCAAGACCATTCTGCTGCAAAATCACAGAACCTTAAAGTTAGCAGGGTCCTGAGAAGCCATGCATAACCACCACATGCCTGAACATGAATATCCACTTAGTGTACCTAGCCTACTCATAGAATATACCCACTAGTCACCCAGACTTGGCTTGAAGAACACAAATGAATGGGAACTCACTGCCTCCCAAGAGGAATCGTTCATTACGCTTTTGGATAACTCTTATTATTAATAAGGTTTTTCCTTATATCAAATATAAATTTGCCTCTCTACAACTTTTACCCATTGCTCCTGCTTCTACGCTCTGGGACCAAAGAGTCTAATTCATGAAAGCCTTGAAGACAACTGTTATGTTCCCTTCAATTCTTCTTTTTCTCAGGATAAACATCTTCTTTCAACTAATTCTTACATGGCACAATTTTGAGCTCTTTCACCATTCACGTCACTCTCTCCTAGACATTTACCAGCTTATCAACATCCTTGTGGAATGCTGAATTGAATTCAATACTCCAGATGCCATCTGACCACAGCAAAGTACAGTGAGTCCTATCATCCCCAGCCCTTTCCCAATCCTGGACATTTCTTATGATTGCATTAGCTCTCTGGCAACTTGGCTTCACTATTGTCTCATGTTGAGTCATTTGAAAATCACTAAACCCCCCCAGATATTTTTCAGACAAGTTTCTGTCACCTTGTATTATGTTTGTGAAGCTGTTTCTTTCAACCCAAGTAGGACTTAACATTTATTCCTATTAAATTTCATTTTATTAGATTTGGCCCATTATTCTAACTTTCAGAGACCTTTTTGGATCCTAATTGTTTTATACAACATAATAGTTATGCCTCTTCGTTTTGTGATGTCATAAAATTTGATAAGCATTAAACCATTATCCACCATTCTCTGGGTCTGACCATTCAGAGAGTTCCAAATCCACTTGACTGCACTCTTGTCTAGCCTAGATATTTCTATATTGTCCACACAATTACATAATAGACTTTGTAAATGTTTTGCTAAAATCTAGGTAAACTATGTCTAAAGAATTCTCTTGACCTACTCTGTCAAGAAAGGAAATGAGGTTAGTCTGGTATGTGTTATCCTTGATGAAACCATAGTGTCTCTTTATGATTGCTGTTTCTTTTCTAAATATTCACTAATTAATAATATTCCCCAATTAATGAATACTTACTAATTAATAATGTATTCTAGAATTTTGCAAGGAATCAAAGTCAAGGTCATTGGCCTCTAATTTGTAGACTCTTATTTCAAAATTGACATATTTACCTTTTTCAAATCCTGCTTCCCAGTCCTCTGTTCTACTTCATAATCTTTCAGAGATCACTAACAATGGCTCAAGAATTACTTCTGCTGGCCAGAGGCATATTGTTCTTTTTTATCTAATGACTTCAGCTCCCTTGAGAGAAGGTAGTACTCTTTTGTTGTGGTTCAGTCCTTTCAGTCATGTCTGACTCTTTGTGATCCCATTTAGGATTTTCTTGGCAAAGACACTAGAGTGTTTTGCCATTTCCTTTTCCAGCTCGTTTTGTAGATGAGGAAACTGAGGCAAACAGCATTAAATAACTTACCCAGGATCATATAGCTAGTAAATTTCTGAGTCCAGATTTGAACTCAGGAAGATGAGTCTTCTTGACTTCAGGCTCAGTACTATTGTGACACCTAACTGAATAACACTAATCTCTTACTACTACTCCCTTACTTTTCTTGGGTTCTACTTTCCTATAAGTCATTTTTGTTCTGCCCTCTCCAGTCCAAAGATTATTTTCCTTGGCAAAGAAAAAGTCATAATTGAGTAGTTCTCTCTTCTCTCTTACCCATTATCACCAGCCCATTCACCCTGAGCCCAAGCCCTGGTTCTATCCCTTCTGTTACCAGGTAGACTAACTGTTGTAGACTAATTGTTATGAGGTAGACTAACACATCATAGAACCAAGAGAAACAAACACAAATAGTACAAAGCACACTTTTACCCTTTCTTGTTCACTTAATACACTTTCATCATGGTCTACCTCGTCTTTTACATTTTTTAAAATTTGTGTTTATATCAAGAATTCATAGGGGCAGCTAGGTGGCGCAGTGAGTAGAGCGCTGGCCCTGGAGTCAGAAGGACCTGAGTTCGGTTCCAGCCTCCGACACTTAACGCACACAAACAAAAACCTAGCCGTGTGACCTTGGGCAAGTTCTTAACCCCAGTTGCCCTCCAAAAAGCAAATATATATACATATATATATATATATATATATATATATATATATCAAGAATTCATTAGAATAGAAAGATGGGAAGCAATTCATTCAAAATAACCAACGCATTCTTCGGATCTTATATGTTCTACACCCATAATCCAGTAGTCTTAGCAGAATACAGTCTCCCCCCACCCCCACTATAGCAAGGAATGGAGGGAGGGAGGTTTGCTCCTCACTTCTTTGGGGACAAACTTGTCATCATAATTACATAGTATTCAGCCTCTTTTGAACCCAAGTCCTTTGATATCAGAGTCAGTGATCCAAACCATAATGGGCTGCCTCAGGTGGTAGGTGATACCCAGCCCCCTAAGAAGTTCAAGCAAAGACCAGATGAGCACTCGTCAGGTATGATGCAGAGGGAATTCTTGTTTGGGTATAGAGTGGGCTACATGGCTTCTACAGTCCCCTATAACTGTGAGATTATACTACAGAAAGCCTGGACAGGACAGAAGGAGGATATAAAGGGAGAATTTGGGAAACATTTTAAGTCTGGCACAGAGAAGCATGATATAGTACTGTTGTGTGGAGGGACTTCAATAATCCAGACATCTGTTGAAGCTAGCTCTCTTCCTCTCTCCTTTCTCTCTCTCTCTCTCTCTCTCTCTCTCTCTCTCTCTCTCTCTCTCTCTCTCTCTCCTTCTTTCTTTCTTTCTTTCTCTCTCTCTTTCTTTCTTCCTTCTCCCCTCCTTTTCTTCACCCCCCACACCCCAAAGTAGAATAATTAGTGTGATTCATTGGAAAGAACAATGCCTGTGGAATCAGAAGAGAAGACCTGGGCTCCAATCCCACCTTCTCCAGCAAGGCATTCACCTGACCTGGGATTTAGTTTCCTCATCCCATAGAGTGGGCTTTACTTCCTTATCCCATAGAGTGGGCTTTACTTCCTCATCCCAAGTAAAATAAGGGCAATCTGACCAGATGGCTTTTAAGGTTTTTTGCAACTTTACATCCATAATCCTAAACAATCAACATGTACTTATTAAGTCTTTCATTTAAGTCTTCTCATGATTCTCTATGTTCATCATGCTCATCATTTCTTTTTGTCTTTTAAATAGTATTTTAGTTTTTTTCCAATTACATGTAAAGATAACTTTTAGCATTCTTTTAAATCAAATTTTGACTTGCAAATTCTCTCCCTCCCTAAAAATGGTAAGCAGTTTGATAGAGGTTATATATGTGTAATCATGTAAAAGACAATTCCATATTAGTCATGTTGTGAAAGAAGAAACAGAACAAAAAGGGGGGAAACCACCAAAAAAAAATAAAGTGAAAAATAGTATGCTTTGATCTGCATTCAGACTCCATAGTTCTTTCTCTGGATGTGGACAACATTTTCCATCACAAGTCTTTTGGATCACTGTATTGCTGATACTCATCATTTCTTGTACTACATGTGGATTTTATTTTATTTTATTTTATTTTATTTTATTTTATTTTATTTTATTTTATTTTTGGTGAGAGTGTCCACATTAATCTCTTAAGACAATTTCCTTTTTCTTCCTTGTTAAAATTGTTTCCTTTGTGTCTTCAAAATTATATTCTTGATAGTTGCTCTTCCTTCCTGGAGATCCCCTTTGGAATTTTAGTTCAGAAAATCCTACGTACAGTTTTCCTGAACCCTCTGAAATCTGCTCTCTAAAAATCTAGGGTGCCTGTCAGACTATGTCTATCTTTCCTCTCCTTTTCTATTACAAATTCTAAGAAGGAAGTCATTTCGCTCCATCATTTCCATTCCAACATCTAGCTCCACCCTGTAGATGAGAATTGGGTCAGGAATAGCAATTCCTCTTGTTTTCTCTACCATTTGACAGATTAAATTACCATTAAGGTGTTTTGGTTTCTGACCTCATCATTCAACTGAAACTGCCTTCTCCAAAGTTACCAGTGTTCTTTTAATTGCCAAGTCTAATGGCTTTTTCTCAGTCCTCATCCTCCTTGACCTCTCTGCAGTCTTATATACTGTTGATCACCATCTCCTCCCAGATATTCTCTCCTCTCCAGGTCTTCATTATATTCTTCCACTCCTGGTATACCTCCTATTTTTCTGACAGTTTCTTTTCAACCTCCTTTGATGGATCTTTATCCATATCATGCCCATTAACAATTGGTGTCCTCCAAAGCTCTATCCTGGGCCCCCTTTTCCTCTCTCTCTGCACTATCTTGCTTAGTGATCTCATCAACTCCCATAGGTTCAATGATCATCTCTTTGCAGATGATTCCCAGATTGATATATCCAATCTTAGTCTATATCCTGAATTCCAGTCTTATATCTTTGCCTACTAGACATATTAAACTGGATATCTTGTTGTTGTTGTGTTGTTTCAGTCATATCGACCTCTCCATGACCCCATTTGGGGTTTTCTTGGCAGAGATACTGGAGTGGTTTGCCATTTCCTTCTCCAGCTCATTTTACAGATGAGGAAACTGAGGCAAACAGGGCTAAGCAACTTGCGCAGGGTCACACAGCTAGTAAATGTCTGAGGCCAGATTTGAATTCATGGTTCCTAGGTACACAGTGGATAGTCTCCTGAAGTCAAGATGACCTCAATTCAGATGTTTGTCTCTGTTCCTCATCTGTAAAATGAGCTGCAGAAGGAAATGGCAAATCACTCCAGCATCTTTGCCAAGAAAAACCCAAATGGAGTCATAAAGAGTCTTATACAACTGAAATGACTCAATGGATCTCTCATAGGCAACTCAAATTCAACCTGTCTAAAACAAAATTCATTATCTCCTCCTCCCTCTTCTTCCCAACTTTTCTCTTACTATGAGGGCACCAGCATCTTTCCAGTAACCCAGGTTTGCAACTTCACTCATCACTCATCCCTCACAATAACACCACCTATGCAGTCTGTTACCAGCTCTTCTCATTTCTACCCTCTAAGCTTCCTCACCTTTCATTAATATTATTTTAGTAGCTTTTGGTCTCCCTGACTCAAGTTTCTATTTATGTCCCTCAACTACCAAAGTGTTTTTCCTAAAAGTCAAGTCTATCCATGTCATCATAAATACTCAGTAAACACCAAGGGGTCCTATTACCTCTAAGATCAAATAGAAAGTCCCCTACTTGGCATTTAAAGCCCTTCACAACCTGGCCCCTTCCTGTCTCTCCCGTCTTCTTATACTTGACTCCTCTCTTGCTCTGACAATCCAGGTTCACAAACCTACACCCTACATCTCCACCTCCCAACACTAAGCCTTTGAACTAGCTCTTCTCTATGCTTGTGTGAAATGTTCTGCCTGCTCCCCCTCACTTCTGCCTCTCTGATTTTCTGGCTTCCTTCGGGACCCAGTTCACATCCTACCTTCGTCAAAAATCCATTCCCGAACTCCAAACTGCTAATACCTTTCATCTGAAATGACCTTCTGTTGTTATTGTTGCTCAGTTGTTTCCAGCTCCTCATGACCCCTTTTGGGGTTTTCTTAGAGTGGTTTGCCATTTCCATCTCCAGATCATTTTACAGATGAGGAAACTGAGGCAAGCTGGGCTAAGTGACTTGCCTAGGATCACACAGCTAGTAAGTGTCTGAGGTCAGATCTGAACCCAGGTATTTCAGACTCCTGGAATCAGTATATATCTATCCATTCCATCACCTAGCTGCTCTTCCATTTCCTCTGCATGTATCTGGTATGTACCTTGATATTTACATATCCTCTGTCCCATTCAAAAGGAGATCTCCTTGTGGACAGGAACTGTGTCTTTGTCTTTCTTTGTCTCTCCTACACTTAGCATAGTGTCTGGCACGTGGGAAAAGCTTAATAAGTACATGTTGATTGTTTAGGATTATGGATGTAAAGTTGCAAAAAACCTTAAAAGCCATCTGGTCAGATTGCCCTTATTTTACTTGGGATAAGGAAGTAAAGCCCACTCTATGGGATAAGGAAGTAAAGCCCACTCTATGGGATGAGGAAACTAAATCCCAGGTCAGGTGAATGCCTTGCTGGAGAAGGTGGGATTGGAGCCCAGGTCTTCTGATTCCACAGGCATTGTTCTTTCCAATGAATCACACTATAACTATTCTACTTTGGGGTGTGGGGGTGAAGAAAAGGAGGGGAGAAGGAAGGAAAGAAGGAGGAGGGGAGAAGGAAGGAAAGAAGGAAGAAAGAAAGAAAGAGAGAGAGAGAAAGAAAGAGAGAGAGAGAAAGAAAGAAAGAAAGGAGAGAGGAAGAGAGCTAGCTTCAACAGATGTCTGGATTATTGAAGTCCCTCCACACAACAGTACTATATCATGCTTCTCTGTGCCAGACTTAAAATGTTTCCCAAATTCTCCCTTTATATCCTCTTTCTGTCCTGTCCAGGCTTTCTGTAGTATAATCTCACAGTTATAGGGGACTGCAGAAGCCATGTAGCCCACTCTATACCCAAACAAGAATTCCCTCTGCATCATACCTGACGAGTGCTCATCTGGTCTTTGCTTGAACTTCTTAGGGGGCTGGGTATCACCTACCACCTGAGGCAGCCCATTATGGTTTGGATCACTGACTCTGATATCAAAGGACTTGGGTTCAATCCCACCTTTCACATTTTCTACCTATGTGACTTTGGATAAGTTTCAACCTCCATGGGCCTCAGTTTCTTCATCTATAAAGTGAAATGGTTAAACTAGATGGCCCTTAAGGTCTTTTCCAGCTCTAGATCCTATGATCCAATTGTTGGGGAATTACATTGCCATTATATTTGTCTTTTTGCGATTCTACCCGATCTGCTCCTCATTCTACCTTATATCACTTTGGTTTCTGCTTCCGTTGAGAGCCATCCAATTGCTTTCCATCTTGCTTCCTCACTTTGCTTCCTAAATTTCTTCAAAGAAATGTATCTTTGTATACTTTCTCTGTTCCTTTTCTTTTACCAATGTTGCTCATTTTGAATAAACTATATATACATACACATACATATATATACATATGTATATATGTGTGTATATGTGTGTGTGTGTATACACACACACTCTTCCAAAGCCATGGTTCCCAATCCAAAAAGACTCAGAGATATCTGTGGAGTCAAATTTACCTCCTTGTATTAGGCTCACTATTTCACCTTATCTGTTTCCCATAATTTGTGCATGTGTGCTTAAGCATCTAAAGGATTGGATTTTTTTCCCTTGGATTTTGGTCTCCTGTGAATTTCGGGACTTCTCTGTGGCTATTCTTCCTGCATTGGCACAGCTCTTCCTCTAAGGTATCTGACTTTGTAGATCTACATAGACAGTTTTCTCTTTCCCCCTTCTTTTTCTGTTCAACCTCCTTATTTTACAGTTGGGGAAACTGAGTCCCAGAGAGGAGCAGGATCTTGCCCAAGGTCCTTGAACTTTTTAGTCTTGTTGAAGAGCTAACACACAAGAAAGGGAAAGCTCTGTTGACTTTGGCCTTTTGGCCACAGAATAAAGCCCAAACTCCTCAGCATTGAATGCCCTCCAATTAATGCACAACTGTAATGAGGGACAGAATATGATCATTGGATAAGAAATTGGCAAACAAAATCCAAGGGGGGAGAGGGTAGAGGAAACAGAAATCACTTCTCACTAGAGGACTCAGAGCAGGCTTTCTGGAGGAGGTATCATCAAAGCTGGACCTTGAAGAATCATTAGGATTTAGGTAGCTAGATAAAGAAGGGAAGAAGACATTCCATAAGGAAAAATTGAGGCATAGGAAAGCTTAGTTGCATGTTTGGAGTATAATAGGCCATCTACTATGGCTGGAGTATATCTTAACTGCTTTGCTTACCACAGCCTTGGGAGACAGGTAATGTATATCTTTGTGTAGTATATAGAACCCTGAACTTGGAATCAGGAAGCCCTGAATTCAAATCCTGCCTCAGATACTCAATAGGTCTTGTGACCCTGGTCAAATCACTTAACCTTTCTTTGCTTCCATTTTCTATCATGTAAAATGAGGGAGTTGAACTCAGTGACTTCTATGGTCCCTTATGGCTCTAAATCTGTGGTCCTGTCATCTATCTCCATTTTACAAGTGAAGAAACTAAAGGAAAGTGAGTGGGAGGTGAAGCTGGAAAGGGAGATTGGAGGTACATGAAGGAGGACCTTGAATGTTAAGGAGTTTGGGCTTCATCCTGTAGGCTTCAGGCTAAGCCCAACAGAGCTTTCTCTTTGCTCTTGGGTCCTCAGAGGGGTTGGACTGGCCTCATGGCCTAGTCTTCAGCCCAGACAGGATTTCCCAGACTCTCTCAGTACCCACTGCAGTAGCCCTCCCCCTCCTCCACCTTTCATTCACCTCCTTTTCCCCAGATACCCCAAACTTTGTGACCTTAGGCAAAGTCCATTGAGTTTAAATGATACCACAATGTTGTGGAAAGAATGTTGAAGAGGGAATCCAAAGTCCTGGGTTTGAATCCTAGCTCTGTGACTTTACCTTTGTGATCTTGCAGAGGCTACCTCATCTCTTCAGGCCTCAGTCTCCGTAGCTTCAAAATGAGGGGGTTGAATGAGATCCAACGTCCCTTCCAGTTCTGAACCCCGAACTCTATGAACATTTTTCTGAGATTCCCTTTACTTTCCTCATCTATAAAATACTCCTCCCCCCTCCAAAAAAAGCAAAAAAAAAAATACAGATGATATCTGTTCTATCTAACTCAAGAGGCAGAATGGTATAACAGATAGAAAACCAGCTTTATAGTCAGGATCACCTGGGTTCCAGCAGTCTTACCTTTGACATACATTGGATTGACTGTGTCATATTGGAAAGTTGCTCTATAATCTTTAAGTCTATAAAAGTCAAAGGAAGGGATGATTTGCATTAGTATTGGGAATTTCCTCATTAGGAGTTCCCAATACCAATGAAATCATAGGTCTCGTCGCACAAATGAAGCTATCTGACTCACAAGGCTATAAGGAAAACTTTTTGTAAACATTAAGGCACTATCAAAATAGGAGTTACTTTTAGTGATGAAAGGATGTGATGGACCATCTAGTTAGACCTCTGACTTTGTTTTATGCAAATAACCTAGGCTAGTGGAAAAATCACTGAACCTCAAGTAAAAAATCCAGGCTCTGACACCTACTGGATACAAACACTTTCCCTGTCTGCATCTCAGTTTCCTCATCCATAAAATAACTATAATATAGATGGCGAAAAAAGAAAGATCTGTAGGCTTTAAGTGGACCACAAGCTCAAGATAAATCATTAAGAAGAGAAAGTCTAAAGAAGCTAATTTCATTTTAGGCTATATTAAGTGAATAATAGCATTGAGCACTTGGGAGATAATAGTCCCATCAAACTCTACACTATACATAGGAAGTATTACTTCAGTTCTGGGCAACATATTTTATGAAGGCTTCTGATGACTTGGAGAGTAGCTAGAGGAGGAAAAATCAGCATGGTAAAGGACCTGGAAGTGTTAGCATATGAGAAGAGATGAAAAGAAATGAGGATTTTTAACCTGAAGAAGGAAAGATTCAAGGAGGATGTGATGATGGCTGTCTTGAAGTAGGACAGTGTTTCTTTGTCATTTCTATGCAAATGGTTTTCAGATCTATTTATCCAGCCCTAACTTCTCTCTTGTCTCACATTTCCAACTTCTCCTGGATGTCCAGCACTAGATGTATTTATTGTTGACTTCTCACATTCAAGATGTCCAAAACTGAACTCATTATCACCTCCCTAAAACCCTCCCCCTTCTAAACTTTGCTATTACTATGGAGGATACCACCATCCTCCCAGTCATCAAGCTCTTCTCATTCCTGCCCACCCCCCATCCAATAAGTTGTCAAGTCTTGTCGATTCTATCTTTGCAGTTCCTCTGGTGTATGCCCCATTTTCTCTTCCGACACAGCCACACCTTAGTTCAGGCTCTCATCACCTCATACCTGTACTCTTATAATAATCTGCAGATTGGTCTCCTAGCCCCTTATGTCTCTTTACTCTAATCTCTTACCATCTCAACCAGAAAAAATGATCTTCCTAAACCTGCAGGTCTTACCAGGTCACCCCCCTATTCAACAAACTCTCCCAGCTCTCTATTATCTCCAATATAGAATATAAAATCCTCCTTTCAACTTTTAGAAATGTTATTTAAAGCAAAGATCTGCCTTTTCTCCCTCCAAACACCCACACACATACACCCTGAGAAAGCAAATAAAAACGAAACTCCTGTTGCTAACATGCATAGTCAAACAAAACAAATTCCTGCACAGACCATGTCAAAAGAAATACACCTTAATCTGCACTGAGTCCTATATCTTTCTAGGAAGTGGGTAGCCTATTTCATGATGAATTCTCTGGAATGATAGTTAGTCATTGTGTTAAACACAATTCCTAAATCTTTCAAAGGTGTTTGCCTTTGCCATATTGCTGGCATTGAATAAACTTTTTTCCTTGTTCTGCTCACTTCTCTTTACATCATTAATACAGTTCTCTCTGGGTTCTCCCATCATTTTTTACAGCACAATAGTATCCCTTCACATTGATATACTATGACTTGCCTTCCCCAATTGATGGGTATCTCCTCATTTTCCAATTCTTTGTCAACAAAAGAGACTCTATAAGGATTTTTGTACATATGAGTCCTTTCCCTCTTTCCCTAATGTCTTTGAAGTATAGACCTGAGAGCAATATTACTGGATCAAAGGCATGCACAGTTTAATAACTTTCAGGCATAGTTCCAAGTTGCTTCCCAGAATGTTTGGCCCACTTCACCTCTCCACCAATGGCGCAGTAGTGATTTTCAAACCCTGGTCCTCTGACTCCAAATCCAGCACTCCTTGTACTGCACCATGCTGTCTTTGAAAGGTTTTCATGAAGAAGAGTTACACTTGTTCTATTTGGCCCCAGAGGGCCAGACTAGGAGCAAAAGGTAGAGGTTGCAAAGGACCACATTTCAGCTTTTTGGGAGATTAAAACTCCTAACAATTAGATGTCTCCCAAAGTGGAACAGGATACCAAGGACAGGATACCAGGGACGATACTGGCAGTCATTAGTGGATGCTGAGTGACCACAGGCACACCACGCGTGTTGTAGAGGGAATTGTTCAGGTGGCCTTTGGACTAGGGGCCTTCTAGGTTCTATGACTTAGGGTGCTCATTCCTCAGGCTGTTGTAAGGACAGTGTTTTGCAAACCTTGGGGTGCTATGGAAATAGGTGCTACTACTGATATACTCAAAGCACTACAGAAATGAGAATCAGAACGATATCGTAATAAGTTTCATGAACCCCTGCTCCAGTGCTTCATCATAGGACAGAGCTAACTGAAGTTCTCTAAGGCTAGGATAATGGAGCCTACAACTGAAAAATCTTGAGCATCCCCCAAGAATCTGTCCTGGTCCCTCTTCTCTTCTCTCTTTTTACTCCTTATAGAGTGTCTTGGTTGTAATTACTATTTCTCTGCCATTGATTTCCATAAATACTGATGGATTTATGAGGAAACAAACACTTCAGGTATGGTCCCAGCAACAGACTGAGTCTGCTTTCCAAGGACCAGCCTAGCCAAGTAAGGGAAGACTGGCTACTTGGTGATATGTTCTTTGGCCACAGCCACCCAAATGATAGAGAAAAACACAAAACAATTCTCAGTCCTACCTGACCTCCTTCCACCTCTGTAGCAACTGAAGCAGACTGACAGAGGAAATGATAGAGGGAGCTAAGAACCACACAGGTTTGTTTGTTTTAATGAACAAAAATTTATCAAGCACTAATTCTGTGCCAATCACTGTGCTCAGTGCTGGGAATACAAATACACAGTAAAAACGGTCCCTGTCCTCAAGGAGCTTATGTTCTAATAGCAGGGGGGAAAACAAACATGCATAGGAGAATGACATGGGGGCGTATTTTGGTTTGAAAAGTGACAGATAAAGCCCATCTGAGTTTGGGGGCTGCTTATCTCAAAAACCACCACTTTTACTAGCAAGTTGGGTTCACTAACTATAAACTCTGGGGATACAGTTTTTAGACAGTCTATAAACTTCTACTTAACTAGTGGTAGTCTAAATGAGACATGCTTGGCTAATAACCAAATGGCTAATTTGGGAAGGATGTGGACAAGAGATGCACTGGATGGGCAGCCACGGATGGGCATCTAGGGAGGGAATGCCCTTCTCAATGAGATAACAGGTCCAGTGGTGTATGTGCGTAAGAACCTTAAAAGCTCGAGATGTGGGAGTTCTGCTTGTTGTTATTATGAGGATTAAGGCTCATAGCAGACTTAGAACCCTATAGAAGTATGAATCACTCTTTTTCTTCTCCCTCCCTAGGTCAGGGAGGCAGAGCTGAGTGACCAGTATGAGGCTGCCTGTAGTGAGGCTGAGTCTGCCACTGCCGATGTGTTGGACTTGCCTCTTCCCAGCTACTTCCGCTCTCGGAGCCATAGCTATCTTCGGGCCATCCAGGCAGGCTGCTCCCAGGATGAGGACAGCATCTCCCTCCAGTCCCTGTCCCCTCCGCCCACGGGCAGCAGCCTGAGCAGCAGCCGAACACTGCCCAGTAAGTCCTGCTTGGGGGGGGGAGGGGGGCACAGTGTGGAAGGGATGGCTGGGCCAGGGAGAAGGAGGAATTCACTGGGAAGGTGGAGTACCACTTTGCAAATCTGTTTGCTGAGAAACCCAGTGATATAATGGAAGAAGAGCAGGATTTTAAGTCAGAAGACCTCAGTTCAAATCCTACTGCTGCTACTTTCTGGGTCACTATGGGGAAAAAAATCACTTAACCTCAGTTTCCTGTAAAAGAAATCTTCAAACTCTGTATCTGATGATCCATCTGATTCCAGGTCACATATCTATCATCCCCTCTTCCCTAGTGGTCCTGATGGGCAGAGAAGCTCCTGGCTTACCTGGGCCTCTGGGCATTGTGTTGTACAAGTGCCAAGTGATTACCAGAACATAGGTACTATGGACTCAGCCTCCCAGCAGCTAGGGTGAACACTGAAATGCTGGGATCTTGTAGCCTCAGGGCTGATTGCCTGGAGACCATGGGGTCATTTCAGCGTTGTCTTTGGTAGCCAGGTGACACAGTAGATAGAGTATTGGACCTGGAATTAGGAAGACTTGGGGTCCAATTCAGCCTCATACACTTAGTTATGTGACCCTAGGCAAGTGACTTAACCTGCTTCTGTCTTGGTTTCCTCAACTGTAAAATAAGAAAAATAACAGCACCTGCCTCGAAAGGTTGTGAGGATCAAATGATATAACATTTGTAAAAGTACTTAGCCCAGTGACTGGCACATAGTAGGTACTGTATAAATGTTTATTCACTTTATTTCGAATATCTGAAGAACTCTCATGTGGAAGACCTGCTTAACAAATGCTTGTTAACTGACTGGTTTGGGGTTGTCTCAAAAAAAGAATAGTTCTTCAACACTGGATGGTTGCTTGTTGTAGTGGTTAATGTTGATTAAGTCAGTCAGCTACCATTTCTTAGGCACCTACTATGTGCCAAGTACTCTGCTAACCACTGATTATCAGATTTTTGAATGGAGCAAAATGGAGAGGGAGTGCTACCACACTGAATTCAACTGAACATTTATTGGATGCTAGGCTAGAGAGACAGTGTTGCAGAATAGATAGACTGCCTTGGAGTCCAGAGGACCTGGGTTTGAGTTCTACTTTGCATCCTGGCTGTGTGACTTTGGACAAATTGCTTAACTTCCCATTATCTAGGCAATTCTCTAAGACTTAAAATTGCAGAATAATTGGCTGTCTGCCTATTAGAGTGAGTTCCTACCACACACCCCTCCCCCAAAAAAATTAGCACTAGACTGTGAAGAAACAATGTGGTAGAAAGAGAACCTGATTTAGAGTTAGGTTCAAATCCTGACTCAGTTTCCTGCTTATGGTGTGACCCTTCTTTTTTCTGGACCTGAGCTTCTCCATCTGAAAACTGAAAGCATTGGACTGGGTAATTATAGAGCTTGAAATTACCTTAGATCTTGACTCCTCACCTTATAGAGGAGAAAACTGACACCCAGAAACGTGTGGACCTTGATCAGTCACACGGTGAATAAGTACCCAAGGCAGGATTCTGAACCATGGCCTTCCTGCCTTTTCCACCCAGTACTCTAATCTACCACATCAAAATGTCACTGAGACCCTTTTCACTTCAAAATCCTTTGATCTCCTGCTAGACAAGGAACAAACAAATTGGGCTCAATGAAGATCTAGAGGGGTCAGAAGGTTGAGTGTCATCCAATAAGAAAGATTTACTAGATGGGAGAGAGTGAGGAGTCCAAGATAACATCCAGCCTGGAGGATAGAATAAATTTTAGTATCACTAACAGAGATAAGAAAGTCAGGAGGAGGAGTTTGAGTTGTGTGTATACATATATATGTGTACGTGTGTATGTGTGTATATATGTATGTGTGTATATATGTGTATATGTCTATATATGTGTGTATATTATAGATAGATAGATAGATAGATAGATAGATAGATAGATAGATAGATAAAAATAAAGCCAAGTTTAGTTTTGTAGGATGGTGGAAAGATGCCAGGATTCATAGTTCAGAGACCTGGGTTGAAATCCTGGTTCAGGTCAAAGATGGCACCTGTAATTTCTTCTACTGGGGAGGCTGTGACTGATGGATCCCTTGAGCTCAGGAGTTCTGAGCTACAGTGGCCTGGGCTGATCAACTGTCCAAACAAAGTTCTAGCACTAATATGGGGAGCCACCAGGAGTGGAGGTCTGCTGAGCTGCCTGAGGAAGAGGGAGTATGCCCAGCTCAGAAATGGAGCAGGTCAAAGCTCCTGTGCCAATCAGTGATGAGATCCATCTGTGAGTGACGGCTGCAATTCCAGCCTGGGTGAGATAGGGAGACCCAATCTCAAAAAAAAAAAAAAAATTCTGGCTTGGAGACTTACTGTATGGCCTTAGGCAAGTCACTTATATCTGTTCCTCAATTTCCTTCTCTGTAAAATTGGGGCAGCTAGGTGACACCATGAATAGAATTCTGGGCTTAGAGTAAGGAAGACCCCTCTTCCTGAGTTCAAATCCGGTCTCAGAAACTTACTAACTGTGTGACCCTGGGCAAGTCACTTCACCCTGTTTGCCTCAGTTTCCTCATATATAAAATGATATGGAGATGGATATGGCAAACCACTCCAGTACCTTTGCCAAGAAAACCCCAAATAGGGTCACAAAGAGTCAGACATGAGGGAAACAACTGAACACACACAAAATAGGGATAGTCATCCCTAGTCTGTCTTCTTAGGGCTGAGGAGAAGATCAATGAGAAAATGGATGTTTCTGTAAACTTGAAAGTTTACCTAGGAGACCAATTGTGATTAGTCTAATGACCTGCCCAGGAATGCTCAGGCAGCAGCTGTCACCTGAGAAAATGAGACTTTGCCAGACTGGGGAGAAAGGAGGGGAAGGGGCAGGTTGGAGAGAAGCCAGGAGAAGGACAGAAACTCTGGGTGAAGGGCCCCAGGTTTGGATGGGCCTCAGGCTTAGGCCCTGGACTGGCCCTCCTTATGTCCTTCCAGAGGAACATACGCACCTCCCTTCCTCCTGCCTCCTTCTTTCTGACCCAGATTTCACATTCCAGAAATAGCTTTCTCAAGCAGCCTGGCAGGGAGCACATTAGCCCCTGCCTGTGATGCATTGTGAGCCTGCTCTGACTTCTCAAGCACACGGACATGCACACAGACAAACAGACGTGCATGCTGACAGCTGGCGCCGAAACATGCCCACGGTCAGATAATCTGGTGAACTCTTCCACTCCTCTCCCCCCACAACTTCTCCTACTTTTCTGCGTCTGTTTCTTCCCTAATTCCTTCTTCTCTGTCTCCATCTTTCTTTGTTATAGTTTTTTACTTTTATTTTTTAGCTTTTCATTTTCACATCTCTGCTTCTGTATTTTCCGTTTTCCTTTCTGCTTCCTCTCTCTCATTTCTCTTTCTTTCTCTTTGCCCTCTCTCCTCCCTCCCTCTCTCTTCTCCCTTCCCTTCTCCCCAATATCTCTTTCTCTCTCTCACTCTCACTGGCGGTCTTTCTCCCCTCTGTGTTAGTCCCTCCATGTCACTTGCACTCTGTTCCTCAGTGTATCTCTGACCCCTTTCCTTAGCAGAAACTCAGTGGCCCTGACTTCTCCATCATATGGGGTAAAAGCTGGCCAGCCATAGCTGAATGATAATGTCCATGTGGGAGGTGTTATGAAATAGGGGCAAAGGAGAGAGAAAAACACCCCCACTCTTCACATCTTACCCAAATTCAATGCCAGAGGATATAGCTGGTTAGGGACTGAGAGCCCTCCCCTTCTGTGATGCCTGCTTGGCCTGAGTCCTCCACCTCGGCAACATCTGGAGAACAAATGCTTCCTAATGACATCTTCGGGTAGTTGGGGGTGGGTGGTGGGAGGGTGGATGGCAGGTGAGGAGAAGAGAGCCTTGGAACAGAACTACAATGGGCTGTGTTCTAGCTCTGCCATCAACTCAGTATGTGACCACGGACAAGCTCTTTCCACCTTCATTAAGACCAGATTTTCCAGTCTATAAGGTGATGGAATTGGACTCTGTGATCTCTAAGGGTCCTCCCAGCTCTGATAGCCTAGGGGTCTATGATTCCCCTCTCTTCTGGCCTACCATCTTTTCCAAGAAGAATTCACACAACTTCAGGAGGTGGAGCAGAAAGGTACATAGTAAGGTCTAGATATTTACAAAGTGAGTAGTTGGGTTTGTGTATGAATGAGTAAGAAAGGGGGTGGGGAGGAGGAGAAGGAGGAGGAGGAGGAGAGAGAGAGAGAGAGAGAGAGAGAGAGAGAGAGCACCAGTACACTCTTAAAATGTGCCAGGGATTGTACTATGCTTGAGGATAGAAACAGGCCCTACCCTCAAGGAGTTTACATTCTAATGAAAGAAAGACAATATATAAAGGGGATAGATGAGTGAGGAAGATGGGAGAGTAGAAGGGCAGCTAGTCAAAGAAGTCCAGAGTGAGTCCAGTTGGGAGTGAGGTGAAACATGGCTAGAGCCTTTCTTTAAATTATGGTCCCTAGGAGGGAGTCAGCAATTAAGAGAATATAGAGCCTCCAAAGGGATAAGGTGACTTATTAACCACAGACACTGTGCTAAGCCCTGGAGATACAAATACAAACAAAAAGTTCCTGCCCTCAAAGGGCTTACATTCTAATGGGGCAAGACAATACCCAAAAGAGAGTTTAAAAGTAGGGCATGGTTTTCAAATCCCAAAGCAAGAAACAAGGTTTGGAGAAGAATGAAGGCCAGCTTGGGCCCCTCCAGAGGATTCCCACTAGGAGGAATTCACCAATGGGAGAAGAGTGAATCTTACAGATCGTTATATTGAGGTTGAGAAGGGCAAAGGGATGATTCCAAGTCAAGGATTCTCCAGGTGCTGAGGGAAGTTCCAGGATGAGGCAGTGGCAAAGGAATTGTTTTGAAGTTCGAAAACCAGAAACAGGGACAGATGGGAATGGAAGATTACAAAGAAGAAGGATGGAGAGTGAATGAGTGGATGTTGTGGGTGCCTAATGCAAATTGTCAAAGTCACAGGTGTTTCCATTTTGGGAATAAGATGAAAGGGTTTAGTTTGGGGACAGTCAGTGACCCACTTCCCCCTAAGGTAACCCTTCTGGTCACAAGTGGGGGAGATGTTTATGGCGGCTTCTATCTAGTGATCCTCACAGAAGGTGTGCAGTCACTGGTAGAAACTGGAAGGAGAAATACAGAAATGTCTGAGAGAAAACATGGGAGAGAATGATATTCAATAGATACTTATCGCAAAATTATAGAATCATCATATTTAGAGCTAGAATGGCTTAGACATTATCTAGTTTAACTCCTCACTTTACAAATCAGGAAACTGAAGCCAAGAAAGGTTAATTCACTTGCTGAAGGTCGCACAGCTAATAAGTGATGGAACTTGTAGTTGGACCCTGTTCCTCTATTTCCAAATCTAGGCTCCCTACCACTTCACCATGTCTCAGGTACCCACTATGTACTCAGTCCTTTCAGGGCTGCTCTGAGGTGGGGAGTAGAGATGCAGCCAGGAACTCTTCGATGTCCCCAAGCTCCCAGACCTTACTGAGCTTATCATTTGGGGTTACCTGGACCTCACTTTTAGAGATCAATGGTTCCCATGCTCCAAATCAAAGACTATTCCCCAGTTCCTCCCAAACCTTTGGCCATAAGGTCAAATGAAGTTTTTATGAATCTAGGGTCAGGAATTTATTGGGTCAAATATGCCAAAACTTGGGCTTCACAATTCAGCCCAGGGTCACCTCCACATCCCCAGGAAGCAGCTGTTAAGCCCTTAACTGTGGACTTAGGTCATAGACTACATGCCCTTCCTTGGAGAACCTGTAGTTAAGCAACAAGAGGCTCATGACCTCAGAGACTGGCTAGCAGAGGAAGAATTATTTTGGTCATGGCAGTTCATGAAATTGTAATAATGATGATGAAGACGATGATGATGACAATTTATATTTATAGAGCCTTTTAAGGTTTACAAAGCCCTTTACAGACACTATGTCATTTGTTCCTCACTGCAACCCTATGAAGTAGCTCTTAACTACCCCCATCTTACAGATGAGGAAACTGAGGCTCAGAGAGCTTTAGAGAATTGTCTGGAGTTATGCAGCTAGGAAGTGTCTTGAGTGAGATTTAAAACCAGATCTTTCTGCTCCATCGCAATGACATGCTGGCTATGAAAATGACAGGGGGTGGGGAAGAGCCCCTGCAAATGGTTAGGTTATTGAAGTTGGCTTCCGGCCTCTTTCTCCCCTTGGTGTCCTTGCCCTGGGCATCAAAGCAGGCCAGACCCACCCATCCACAAAATCCTTTTCACACCTAAATGTGGGGGAATTTGTCCAGTCCTCGCCCCAAGCTAATTGTTCCATTCTGTTTCCCCTAAAGTGACTCCCTTCTACCTTCCCAAACTTCTTACACCTGACCTCCTTCCACAAACTGATTCAGCGACTCTGGCCTCTTTACTGTTCCCTGAACTAGACGTCCCACAGCTCCTTACTGAAATTTCACTGGCTGTTCCTCATGCCCAGAAGGCTCTCCTTCCTCATTTCTGTCTCCTAGTTTCCCTGGCTTCTTTCTAACCCCAAATAAAATCTTATCCTCTACAAAAAACCTTTCTCCTTTAGGTCCGGTGATCCAGTGCTTAAAACCTGGCACATAGAAGTTGCTTAATAAATTGAATGATTTATTGACTGACTTTAAATGTTAGTGCCTTTTCTGTTATCTCTAATTTATACTGTATATAGCAGCTAGGTGGCGCCAGAGTGCACACAGTGCCAGGCCTGGAGTCAGAAAGACTGGTCTTCCTAAGTTCAAATCTAGCTTCAGACACTAGCTGTATGACCCTTAGCAAATCACTTAACCCTGTTTGCCTCAGTTTCTCATCTGTAAAATGTGCTGGAGAAGGAAATTATAAACCACTTCAGTATTCTTGACAAGAAAACCCCAAATGGGGCCACGAAGAGTCAGACATGACTGAAAAATGATACAATAGCTTGTTCATACATGTTGTCCCCTTGAGGGTAGGGACTGGGGTCTTTTTTTTTGCCCTTTTTTGTATTCCCATTGCTTACTTCAGTGCCTGGCACCCAGTAGGCACTTAATAAATGCTTGTTGTCTAAATGATTCTGGGGTAACATGCCTGACCTGACAGTCCTATCTGGAGCTTCCAACAGTACCCCTAATTCTGGGCAAGGGACACACAGATTTTACATGCCAAGGGAAGAACGGATGGGTCTCCTACTGCTTTGTTCATTTCCTATAAACTCTGTGAATTGGGATATCTTACCAGACAATGGGCTTCAACCAGTCAAGACCTCTGGATTTAGAATGGATAGCTAGCTATGGGATTCTCTCTTAACTTCCAGCCTCTTCAACCCATTCCCCTTTTTAGTCTTAGACCTTCAAGGCCAGAACTCATTTCCTCATCTAGAAAATGAAGAGGTTGAAGGCAATGTGGTACAGAAAAAAAAAAGAATAGCAGGTTTGGAGTCATAGGACCTGGGTCCACACTTACAATTTGGACAAGTTACTTAACCACTCTGGGCCTCAGTTTTCTTGTCTGTAAAATGTGAAGGTGAGAGTAAATGACCTCTCTGATTCCTTCCAACTTTAGTTCTATGATGCTATAGACTAGATGACCTCTGAGGTCCCTTCTACCTATAACATTCTATGTAGCTAACTAGCATTTATATAGACAGTGCTTTAAGGTCTACAAAGTGCTTTCCAAATATTATTTCAGATGATCCTTACAGACAGCCCTGGTGCTTTTATTGTCCTCATTTTACAGATAGGGAAACTGAGGCATACAGGCTTGTCCAGTGTCACATAGCTAATATGTGTCTGAGACTGGATTTGAACTCAGGTTTTCCTGATTCTAGTTCTAGGACTCTGTCTGCTATGCCAACTAACTGCCTCTTACTCTGTAGTTCCAAGATTCCATGGCTCTATATTCTATGGTCCCAAGATTCCATGATTCTAATATCCAATGTTGTATAATTCTATAATTTCATCATTCTCTTGTTTACTCTCTATGTGTTTATATGCACATACATGTATATGTGCACAAGTATGTATCTTTAGAGAGGAAGAATGTTTGAATAGATTATGACACACATATACATTTATACATCAGAGAGCTGTAATTTCATCAGTGTGGATGCTCTCTGTCAAAAAAAGATCGCACAACTTGTCCCTCACTTAGTCAATAGCCTTTGATTTTTGCTTTGTCCAGCCTGATGGCCTCCGAAAATTGTACTAGGAAGATCCTGGAACAAAAAGCTATCACTCCTGGGGTTGTATTATAGTCCTTTCCAATTGAGTAAGAGCAACTAGAGCTTGTAATCAATTAATGTAGCCTTCAAAAACTCCATACTTTAAAAAGGCATAAAGAGGACTTGTGTGTGGATAAGCCAGAGTCAAAGTTGATAAACATTTATTAAACACCTACTATGTGCCAGGTACTTGGTTAAGCACTGGGAATAAAAAGAAAGGCATAAGACAGTCCCTGCCCTCAAGGAGCTCACACTCTAATGGAGAGACAATGCAAAAAAAAGAAGAAGCTGAAGCGGGAAGGAGAGGCTAAACTGAGAGGAGGCATGGAGGCATTCAGTTGGTCTGGGAAATTATCTGAGGAGGAGCTCACCCCTCCTCATCTTGTACAATGGTGAGTTTCTGAAGAGGATGAAGTCCCAAAAAGTAGCAGGTGGGAAATGATGAAGAGAATTCCCTGGATGCCCTCCTTACTTGGCGAAGGATGTGGGAGCTCTCCAAGGTCCAACCTCCACCCTTTCCAATCAGAGGGAGGGAGAGAGGTCCTTAGGAGGTATGAGTTTCCTAGTTGCTTTTATCTTGCAGAATGACAAATTTCTGGAGCTGAGCAAATTGGTGTAGTGGATATAGAGTCAGCTTTGAATCCACAAAGACCCAGGTTCAAGTCCCACCTTTGACTCACTACTATTGACCCAACACTGGCTGTGACCCTGGACAAGTCACTCAATCGAAGCTCTTCTTAAGACTCCAAATTGCAGAGAAGATGCTACTTGTATTAATAGAGGGAGTTCCTTCACTGAGAATTCCCTATACCAAAGAGTGTACAAGTCTCATTGCCACTGTAACATAGAGAAAGAGGTAGATATGAGAGGTGCTGTGGCATCATGGGTAAAAGGTCTGCCCTTTGAATTAGGAAGACCTGAGTACAAGTCTGGTCTTTGATGTATACTGGCTCTGTGACTCTGGGGAGGTCACCTAATCTCAGAGTGCCCCCAGACAATTTTCTAAGACTAGGAGTTGCAGAGAAAAGGGATTGGCCCCAGAAATTCCACACTGGGAGCTCCCTACACTGATAAAATAACTATCTATATATATACATATGCATAGACAAGCACACATATTCACACATATGTGTTTCATATGTATATGTGTACACATATACATATAGAAGTATGTATATATATATATATATATACACACACATATATAATATTTATGATTTTGTCATTGTGGGTGCTTCTTGCTCTCTTGAAGAACTTGTCTATGCCCTTGGTAGCTGGTCATCATAGAATCATAGATCTAGAGTCCAACCCCCTCATTTTATAGATGAAGAGTTAGAGACCCAGAGAGGGTAAGCTACTTGACTGAAGTCACACAGATAATAAGTATCAGAGACAGGATTTGAACCCAGGTCCCCTGACTCCAGAATTAATTAAGGCTCTCTCCAACCATACCATGCTATCTCCATAATCAAGTTGAAGTGACTAAAGAAACCATATCACCTAGTGGCATTGAGGCCCTCTGAACTCTGCTACATTGGGCCTTAGAAGATAGAAACAGGCCTTCACTGAGCTCCTTCCGGCCTGGTGTGACCTGATAATATTTGTGTTATCAGAGTATAGATTTTGAAAAGCCAATATGACCTCCACACTGAGGTGAAGGGCAGAAGTTAGATTAGAATCCCAGAACACTGAACTCTAACATTCTGTGTTCTGTGATTATATCATTCTGGCCCAGTGCTCTGTACACAGTGGGCAATTAAGAAGTGTTTGTTCATAGAATCGCCGCATTTTGGATGGGAAAGGCCTTTAGGGATCATTTAATTCAATCTCCTCATTTTGCAGATTTAAAAAAACAAAAACAAAATTGAGGCTCAGAGAAGAGAAAGGACTTGGCCAAGGTCTTATAGCTCTTAAGTAGGAGAGTTAGGATTCCAACCTGTGCCCTTTTGCTACAGCAAAATTGAATTGAATTCAGGGTAGAAAGTAGACATAGTAATTCTTGCTTCTTAATGAGGTTGTGGGACCCGTGCAGGGCTCCCTCCAAATAGACCCTGTCCCCCATCCCTCATCCCCTGGTCCCAGGGTCTTGTAGCATGTTCTTCTCTTTGGAAAGGGCTCAGCAGGCAGCTGCAATAGCAATGCCTCAGAGCCCTGGCTTGCTCATCAGGGTAGGAGTTGTTTGGTATTAATACCAAGAAAGGCATCAGCATTCATACTGGAGTCTACTATGAGCTGACCTCCAGGCCACTGGATGACAGGGAAGAAGCATGACCAGATCTCTTGGGCAGAGCCACCCCATCTCCAGCTCCTGATTCCCCTCCCGTCTCCCACTGCTCTCTCTCCCAGGGTTCTCAGGCTACCCTCTGACTGTACAAAGCCCTTCCCAGGCCTGCCATCCATGGAGTATGCCCAGATTTTAAAGTTCTCTCTCCTTCCTCTTCCCCATCAAAACTCCCATTCTTTCACTGGGAGCATTTCAGCAACCTGTTAACAATAGTAAGGCTACTTGTATAGTGGGAAAGGTGCTGGTCAAAAGATCTGAATTCAAGTTCTGATATTTTTCTGACCCAGGCTAAGTCACTTAACCTGACACTCAGTTTTCCCATCCATAAAAATGGGGACAATACTACCTATCTTACCTCACAAGGATGTTATGAAGGAGATTGCTTATAGGATTACTATTTTACCTCTATAGTGCCTTTAAAGGTGCTTTCACACTCTGTCATTGGTTTGATCTTCACAATAGCCCACTGAGGGATGCTGAGCAAGGGTTATCAGAGGGAGACTGAGGCCTAGATTCAAGAAATGACTCCAATTCAACTCAAGCATTTATTAAGTGCCTACTATGGGTTAGGCACTGTGGATTTAAAAAATAGTCCTTTGCCTTTAGTGACCCTTCCTCAAGGGTGGGGGTGAAGGGCATGCAATAAAAGGACCACACAAAATAAATGCAAAGTAATTTGTCAAAAGTCTCTTGAAGGAGGTAACACAAGCTGAGCCTTAAAGGAAAGTATGTGGTCAGGAGAAACAGCATTCTGGCATGAGGGAAAGCAGTGCAAAGGCATTCTGATGGGAGACAGTATCTTTTGAGAGGAAGAGGAAGAGGCTTGATTTGGGTAGAGCAAAGAGTGAAAGAAAGGAAACCACAGGGAATAAGACTGGACAGGTGAGTTGGAACCAAGCTGTAAAGAGCTCCAACCGCCAAACAGGAGTTTATGTTTGAGCCTAGAAGCTATAGAGAAACATTTGAAAATATGGAGTAGGGAGTGACATTTGTGATTCTTCTCTTGAGGCTTACAACAACCTGGTCAACAACCTGGGACAGAGTAGTCCATTCAACTGGATGTAGACCATGTGAAAGGAGGAGTAACATAAAAAGGCATATAATCTGCACAGGTAGATTGGAGCCAGGTTGTGGTGGGCTGTGAATGTCAGGATCAGGAGTTTATACCAGAAATAGAGAAGGTTTTTTAATAGAGGAGTATTGAATTCTTCAACTTCCTTTTCTTCTGCAAAATAAGGGGACTGGGTTTAGATGACCTCCTAAAGTTCCTTCCAGCTCTACCATCTATCATCATATGTTGCATTAGGAAAATGATAGTTCCCAGAGGATGAATTGCAAAGGGAGGCAGCCAGTTAAGAGACTGTTGTAATAATCTAGGTTTGGAGGCCTGAATTGGTTTAGGGGAGAATGGAGAGGAGGAGATAGATGCTAGACTGTGAAGTTTGAAGAAGTCACAGAACGTGGCAACTGATTTTTTATACGTGATGACAGCAAGTCTTTTTCTTCCCACTCTGGACCCGTTTCTTCTTTGGTAGCTCGTCCACTCTATCCCTTCCAGCCCTAATGGGTGTGATTCTGAAAGCCCTGAGGGCCCTCTTAAATGCTGCTTCTACTCTTGAAGACCAGTAGGATTTTATCGGAGGGTCCTCGAGCATGGGATGGAGATAAGGTTGAACGTTCAGATCACAGAATGCTTTGTCCTGGACATCCTTTGGGAAAGGAGCTTGCTAGGGTGGCCATGGCCCTGACCACTGGCCAAGGGAAGAGGAAACAAAAGGAGAACAAAAAGAGAAAGGGGTAGGGAAAGGGAAGAGAGAGGGCTTGTGGATAAGCATGGGGAGGACTGATTTGTCAGAGACCCGCCAGCTCCCAGCCACAGAACAGCCCGGGGGCCATCAGAGAGCGCGCCACCATTCGTGTTCTCAAAAGGTGGCAGCGGCTGGAAAGTGGGCACCAACCAGAGACTTCGACACTGAGCATGTGCGGGATGCCAGCTGGTAACAGCACGGGTGGGGCTGGTCCCGTGCGAGGCTGCAAGGACTAGGCGAACTAGTAACTGCGGGAGTGCCTCTGCCTAGGCAGACTCGACTTGAGAAGTACCTCTTTCCCCAGCCCGCAGGACCTATAGCGCAGCGGGTAGGACGTTGGTGGGTGGGTGTGCCCACGCCGGCTCCTGTGTGCACGGAACACGTGCGCGCTCGTGCAGTGCGTGCACCCGCCCGTGGGGGAGGATGTGCACGTGCGTATGCGCGCTCCGCACAGGAGTGTAGTCGCGCCTTGTGCACGTCTGATTGGATGTGCTTGTGCACCGCATGTTTCCCAGCCGCCCTCCGCCCGGTATGTAAGTGCACGCCCATCCAATCCTAGCCGTGCTCGCGTGCGCGTGCACTCCCGCACTTTTTAGTTAGCATGGGGTTGCCTATGTGCACCCCCCCAACCTCCCGCCAGGGCGGGCACGTGCACACATGAGCGTGGATTCCGGGCGTGCACTCGGCGCGGGGCATTGCGTGTGCGCGTGCATGTGCTCCTAAATCCTTCCCTTCCCGGGCCCCCCTGCCTCCCACCCCACCACTGCCGCCGCGCCCCAGAGCGCAGGGAGGAGGGAGGGGGAGAGGCCGGGGGAGCTGCCGCGCGGCCGGTGACGCGGGCCCGGAGGTGGGGCCGAGCGCGGGGCTTTAACCCAGAGGCCCCTCCCCTTGCAAGTACATCACCGGAGCGGCCGGGGCTGAGCGAGGGAGGAGGGTGAGTGCAGCCGCCCCCACCGGGCTCTCCCTGTCTCCGTGCGCCCTCGGCTCTGGCCGAGCCACGAACCGCCGCCTTCTCTCCCCCAGCGCGGGCGTCCCGCGGCCGTCCTGGTGTCCGAGCCCGGACCCCTGTGCGCGCAGCCCAGCGCCGCCGGACCGGCCACGCCGGGGCTTTGTGCCGGGAGCGGGCGGGGCGGGGCGGACTCCGGCTTCCTCCCAGGCTCCGGCCTCTGGCAGCCAAGGGGACTCCTCCTCCCGGAGCAGACCGAGGCACTGCTGCCTCCCCGACCTCTGTCTGTGTGTGTCTGTCTGTCTCTCTCCTTCTCTCCCTCTCTGTCTCTTTCTGTCTCCGCCCCTACGCCCCTCGGGTCTCATGGCTTTGTGTCTGGACCTCTTGAAGCAATGTGAGTGGAAGCGATTTTGTGGTTTTTTGCCCCCCCCCCGCGCCGGCATGAGGGGCCGAGTCCGGCCCCGGGGGCTCGGCCCGGCTCGGCTCTTTTCGGCTCGGCTTGGCTCGGTTCGGCTTGTCTGGCTGGCCCCAGAGGGAATGCTCGAAGGCTCGTTAACAAAGCGGGGCTGGGGGCCCACGCCCTGGGAATGGGGGAGGGGGCTGCCGCTTTGTGCGCGGGGGCGCGCGGGGGGAGGGCCCCCGGCCTGGCGGGGGGCTGCTGCCTGAGCTCCCCTGGAGGGGGACGGGAACGGAGTGGACTCAGCTTGCCTGGCCTGGGCCGACCCGACTCTGTGCTGCCGTGGACTCTCTGCGCTATTTTAACCTGCCTGGGCTATTTCAGATCCCCACAGGATATGAGCTCAGCTCCCGTTTATTTCTGGGAGCCTGGGTTTGGGGTGGGGAAAGGGAGATACTGGTTACTCAGCTTGAGTTGGCCTCTACTAGCCCCTGGAGCCCTGGGCAGCTTCTGGAACTGGTGTTTTTAAGGACAAACTTTGCAGGGGCCTCCCCCGCCTTCTACAGGGCTTTCCTAGGACCCTGACTTCAGCCAGTGTCTTAGCTCCGTTGTACCATCTTCTTCCCATTAAGGGATAAGGATTCAGAACCTCTCACAGCTATTTAGGGATAAAGGGGAGTTAATCTCAATGTGACATTATGGAGATTCTCCCTAGTGGTAGTTGGGAGGGGGAGAATAAGGGAAGAGAAGCTGTCTGTCCCTAGAAAATGCTGTTGGCATCTATTGTGGATTCAGTTTATAATGATGGGTAATTAAGCTGGGCATGTAATGATAGGCGGGTGCGCGCCATTGGGAAGGGCTGTTGAAATAGTCTGTTGTATTTTCCATCCTCTCATGTTAGGGCCTCCTCCCTCACCCTTCCCTTCCCTTCTCTTTTAACCTCCTTTGGTTGCCTCCTGCCTCCTCCTCCTTTTTTTTTTTTTTTTTTTTTGTTTTGGCCTGTTGCACTAGTTGACAGCCTGTTGTTCCTGAGAGGGAGTGACTCAGTGTACCCAGAGTTGAGCCCTGCCCTATCCACCCCCTTCTCAGGGTGACACAGCCCCAACCAGCAAAAGGACCTCCCTCATCAACCCCCAGTTCCTTCCCATCAGTCTCAGAAGGGAACAAAGAACCAGAAACACAGAACACAATTCTAAAGAGAGGGAGGCAGTTGCTTGGAAAAGCTCAGAGCCAGAAGGAGACTTAAGGATCATTAACTCCAACCCCTTCATTTTACAGATGAGGAAACCAAGGCTCTAAGAGGGGAATAGACCTCCTTCTAGGACATAATGTCAGTTCAGTGGCAGGGGGAGGGGGGTAATAAGCATTTATATAGTGCCTACTAAGTGCCAGGCGATGTATCTCATGTAAGCCTTGCCTCATTTTGACAGGGCCAAAACTGGGGCGGGTAGGAGGGTACCGAGATATTAGTGGTGTAGTGGATTCAAATAGGGTTTCCAACATTAATTTGCTACCTGACCCTGACTTGAGTAAAGCACTTTTCTTCTCTGAAATGCCTCCACTCACTTCTATAAAATGGAGCTAATAAAAGCTGCCTCTAGAAACACAGGGCTGATTGGAGAGCAAACTGTGCTGGTGAATGGGAAGTGACTATATTTAATAGAAATTGGAGCAGTAATACCCTCTCTAGCATCCCTCAGATTGTTATCTAGCCTCCAAATTTCGGCATGGAATGGGATGCTCACTATCTCCACTGCCCCCAAAGCCACTTTGAAACTGTTTTCTTCTTTCCCGTCTGTCTTTTGTTGGTTGATTATTATTAAATGAATATAATAGGAGAGGAAGGGGGCTGGGTGACCTTCTAGTGGTCCTTTACCTATAAGAATCGTGCAGATTCAGGGAAAAAGGCAGCCCAAGGGGTAACCATTGCTTTCTTTTCCATTACTTCCTTATTGCTTGCAAAGCACTTGTCACAAGATCTATCCAGGTGCTGGAATTTGAGGTCTAGAGAAGGAAAGAGACTTGCCAAAGTCATATATCCAGTCAGAACTTGCATCCAAGTCCCTTGATTACCTGTCTATACCCTTGTATCTGTTAACATCCGTTGTGTCCCTGTATTATTTGACTTCCCTGTACCTCAGTTCCAGTCTGTAAAATCAGGGAGTTAGACTATTTGGCCTTAGCGGTTCTATTCAATTCTAGACCCTTGAGCCTACCTATGTCCTAGATCAGAGGCAGCTGCAGTTGTCCAGGTTTGAGATGTCATGCTTAGAAGGGGCATTGGCCTTTAGGGATAACAGAGAAAGCTTAGAGTAGCCTCCCCCATACCTTCTTCTCCCACTGGCCAGAGGTAGATATTAGAAAAGCAGAAGTGGGGGTGGGGCACTTAGGTGAGTGCCTTTATGGACTGAATATTTATAGGAGTCACTGGCCTTGACTGCCTGAGGTTCCCTTCCTCAAAAAAAAAAACAAAACAGATTTGCAAATACCCATTTTGAAGAGAAAGTTGGATAATAGGAAAAGAAGCAGTGTCTTCATCCTAGATTGGTAGGATAACCTGGACCGAGTGTGAAGATAGCTGGATTTAGCTATAAATTCCTGTCAAGACCAACCTCCTAGATTGGGGGTGGGGAGGCGGAATCCCAATCTTCGGCCCTTTCTGTGTTCTGCTCTGATCAGACCATCTCTCAAGTATTGTATTCCCTTGTGGACACTGCATTTTCAAGAAAGGATGTTGATAACCTGGGGAATGATCAGAATGCTATAGGGCTTTGAGTCCACATCCCATGAAGGTCAATTAATGGACTTGGGAAGGTTTAGCTTGTGGAAGAGAAGAAACAAGGGAAGAGCTGGGGATGGGGCACCAGAAAGCCTGTCTTCCAGTACTTAAAAGGCTATTATTATGTTTTGTTTGGCTGTCGGGGAGAAAACTTGCGGGGGAAGCAAATGTAGGCTTAAGGTCAGCAAATACTTCCTATGAGACCCGCACAAGAGAGCTGTGGACTTCTGGTGAGTGGAGGTGAATTACCCCCTCCCTCTGGACGTCTCAAAGCTGAACCTGGGCACATTGTCTTAGAGATTCCCTTTCTTTCAGGGATAGGTTGGACTGGCTGTCAGGGAGGTCCCAGTTCTTAAATCCTGTGAGTCTCCATCCGAATTCTCACTGTGGAGAGAGCTGGGGCTGCAATTGGTCTTCAGATAGGTTGGGGTCAGGTCTCTCTCTCATCCTGCTCAGGTCCAGCCCTCTGAACTCCCGAAAAATCCTGAGGCTGGGGACAGAGAGAGAATCAAAGTCTGTACCCTGGGCAGATGAGGGAACCGGGGACCAGAGAAGGGACAGGTGCTATTTGAAGTCACACATGGTGGGTACCAGAGTTAGGACTGGAGGCCAGGCATCCTGATACCTTTCTACTTCATTACACCTCATAGAGGCTGGAGGTAAAGTGACTGGGGCAAAGACATTTATTTGATGTCAGATATACAATGAGGAACCAGATGTGGTGTCCTTCCTGTCTGTATGTGAACTTATAAAAGGGGCAGTTTTTTACCTCAGCTCAGCCTTTGCAGGAAAGGAGGAGCTATGACTTGTCCTAGAGGTATGGGAAGGGGAAGTAGACAAGCCAGAGGAATCCCCCCAAACCAAATGTTAAGACTTACTCCTTCGGGGAACAACTGGGAAGATTTTTAAAAATGTAGATGAATCATGATCTTTGCCCTTATGGATTTTACCATCTAGTAAGGGACTGTGGCAAATAACTTCCATTTTTATTTAAATGCATTCAAGAAGTAGAAAGCAGAGTGTTATGTGAGGTCTGTGGGAGAAGGTCCCTGAAGAGATTAGGACCTTTGAGTGATGCTTTTTAAGGATGATGAGGAAGGAAGACCTTCCAGAAATAGGAAACAAGCTGGGTACAGGCACAAAGGTGGGACTGCAGGACATGTTCGGGAGGGAGAGACGAGTCTTGTTTTGTTTCAGCATAATGTGAATCAAGGGGAGGAATATGAGGGAAGGTCAGAAATGTAAGCTGTGACTTGCATATGGGAAGCGTTTCATCCAGATTGTAATCTGTTCCTTCTTCTCCCCCGTCCCCCACACACACATACACTCAGCCCTGAAGTCGAAGCCAGTGGTCCTGAGTTGTAGTCCTGTTTCTTCCCACTAACTTACTATGTGACCTTGATCAAGTCTCCAGCCCCTTCTGACCCTGATGTCCCTTCTAACTCTGAGATTATGTACACTACTTGGGAGTATACTGGAAATGCTAAGTGCTGTTACTGCTCATTTATCCTTACCAGGAAAAAAAGCCTTTTTTCCTTTCCAGCCTCTTCCTGTAATAGCAGGGAATGTCTGCAGCTATCTCATTCATAAGATGCCAGAGGGTTCTTATGATTCCCTTGATAGTACAGAGGAGGGAGTGGGGATCAATCAGTCAGTACACATTTATTAATCACTTACTGTGTGCCAGGTATTCTGCTTGGTGCTAGTAGGGGTGGGGAACCTGCCACCTTGAGGTCACATGTGGCCTTCTAGGCCCTCAGGTGCGGCCTTTTGATTGAGTCCCAAGTTTTACAGAAAAAAGTCCTTTTATTAAGGGGATTTGTTCTTTGAAGGGTGGGTTCTGTCAAAGGGCCACACTTGCAGATCTAGAGGGCCACATGTGGCCTTGAGACCAAAGGTTCCCCACCACCTTATAATAAGGATTCAAAGAGAAAAAAATGAAGCAGTCCCTGCTCACTTTATATCAGGGGAAACGTGCATAAAATCGTGTATACAGAGTGCATATAAAATAAATACAAAGTAATCTGGAGAGTTTGAGAACTATCATCTGAGAGGATTGATCTGGAAAGGCTTTGTGGGAGAGGGTGGGGGTGTTTTCAGGACAGTTGCTGTAAAGTCTTGAAGAGCTAGATTTGGTGTGGTAGATTGAGGCCACTTTGGCTGGACCATTGAGTTTAGGAAGGAGCAATGTATAATCAAGCTGGAACCCAGCAGAATTCCTTTGTCCATTAGAATTAGAATGTAGACTGAGGGCAGGGTCTGACTTGCTTGGATTTAAATCCTAGCCCAACCCTTTCTGTTTAGCCTAGTACCAGAGACATAATAAGCACTTTGTAAATGCTTTATCCATATAGCAAAGGAAAGGTACTTGCCCAAGGTCATTCGTGCCAGGTATGTTAATGCCCTACCTGGGACTAGAATTAACTCTAGTTGAGATCTGTTTACACTCACCTCAATGGGCACAACCCATAGGGCTCATAGGACTTGGAATTGGGAGAAAGTTTGGAAATTTAATGAAACCTAGTTAGAAACTTGAGGACCAGAGAAGGGAAGAGATACAGTCATAATCCCATAGCTAGAAAGTTTTGGGACAAGAATTGAACCTGAGTCTCTTGAAAGAATCCCCCTCTTCTAAGATATGAGCAGCTTAGGGCAGTTAGGTGATGAAATAGAGCTAAGGGCCTGGAATCCGAATCTTCCTGAGTTCAAATCTGACCTCAGACATTTATTAACTATGTGACCCTGAGCAAGTCACTTCACCCTGTTTGCCCCAGTTTCCTCATCTGTAAAATGATCTGGAAGAGGAAATAGCAAGCCGATCTAGTATCTTTGCCAAGAAAACCCCAAATGGGATCAATCACTAAGAGCCTGACATGACTGTAAATGGTTGAACAACAAAAGCTGAGTAGGAGTGCTTAAATATAGGGTCTCCTTTTGTTGTAGAAACTCTGATCAGCTTAATTCGAATGATAAACTTTGTTTAATGTGAACACACTTGTAAGCAGGCTTTCCAGTTCTGTACTAGGCTTCAATGGGAGGGAGGAGATCTGCTCCCTGCTGTCCAGGACTGTCTGGTTTAGCTGGGGCAACCAGACTTATAATTAAAAATCTCAGGGAGACAGACTGTGATTGAATACCAAAAGGAACATTACAGGGGTTAGTGCTGGAGGCCTCTGAAGATACAGAGTTTATATGAAACACAATTCCTGCCCTCTGAAAACTCCTAGCCTTGAAAGGGAATTAGATGCAAGCAGTGGTAAACAAATATGTGGAATTATTTGAATAAGCACATTAGAAAGGTATGAAAGCATTACAAAAATAAAAGACACGCAGACTCAGAATTGGAAGGGACCTAAGAGTCAGTCCAGTGGGGAGGGGAGGAGAGAAGCACCCCTCATTTGATCAGGGGAGGATTCCTGGAGGCGCTGGCATTTGAATTGGACTTGAAAGAATGGGTCAGAATTGAGTAGGCAGAGGTAGAGCAGGGCATTCTAGGCATAAGGAACATTGTAAGCAAATGCAATAGTAACTTCATGGCTGTAGGTGGGAGAGTAACAGTAGAATCCTAGAATGTTAGATCCAGAACTGGAAGGGGCCTGGGGCCGTTTAGTCTGTCCCTACCCCTCATTTTAGAGATGAGAAGTTAAACAGCTTGCCTGTGGTCACACTGGTGGCTATTGTCTTCCTGTCTGTGTTTAGCACCCTCCCATTTTGTCATCCTGCCTCCCTCCATTTCCAGGTTGGCTGAGGCATAGCAACCTCTAGGATAATCATAGGAGAGAAGACTGGATAGGTGATGCCTAATTTAGAGGGCTTGGAAGGCCACACAGAGGCATTTTCAGCAGAAGCTGGGGCTGCCTCCCACAGAAAATCTTTGCATTGCCCCACATCATCTCATCTGACTTCCCAGCACTCAGGAGCTCCTCTCAAGGTCCTACCAGTGTTCCCATTCTCAGCTTCTGGGGTCAGTCATGGGCCCTGAGCATCCCTGGCATTGCTGTGGGAAACATGATCTGCCTCACAGCTGCATTGGGGAGTCGCCCAGGCTCCCTCCCAGCTTCCAGGAAGTGCTCATGACCAGCTGGCTGGGCCGGGCCTGGCCTCAGCCTCTTCTTAGGCTTCAGCTGCTGGAAGTTCCCAATGACCCCATTTGACCTCTTGAAAGTTGACGGTGGGCAGTCTGGGGTCTTTTCTCAGTGGTGCCTTTTCAGGGATACAGGGGGAAATTGAGGGACTGTATATCCCACTATTGGTAGAGGAGGGTAGGGCTCTATTCAGCAAGCATATTCGCATTACTGCCTGAGTGCAGAGGGGGCTCAGCAGGAGATGGTGTTTGGGGAAGAAATCCTTTGTCAGCCCCAGGCTAGCACTTGAGGAACACAGTCTAAGGGGACTTTTTGCAGGGACTGTCTTTAGCAGACACAGAACACCAATCACCAGTGATGGGTAGGCTGTGAAAGTGTGATGGAGAGCTTGGTACCTCAGGGAGGGGAAGATCAGGGAAGGCTTCTCTGAAGAGGTTGCATTTCCTAGGTTCCAAGGATAGAAAGGCTGCCTCATGTAGGGAAGGAGTGGGAAGATCTGAGCTCAGATTTGTAAGAACTGTGCTACTTACTTCCCTGTAGGGCCTAGGACAAGTCACTTTCATTTCTGGGCCTCTGTTTTCTCCTCAGAAATGAGGGCCTAGATCAGTGGTTCTTAACCTGGAGTTCATATACTTAAAAAAAAATTTGGATAAGTATTTTAATATAATTGGATTCCTTGGTAATCCTGTGCATCTTATTTTATGCATTTAAAACATTATTCTGAGAAGGTGTCACCAGGCTGACAAAAGGGTCCATGACACAGAAGAGTTTCAAGAACCCCTTATCCAAGCCCCCCACCTCTGACTCTCCCGTTTTTACAGATGAGGAGGCTGCTGCTTTAGTGAAGTCACTTGCCCCACTATCAAACAGGTACTGAGTACTGGGGGCATGATTGGAACCCACATCATCTAACTTCATACCCAGTGTTCTTCTGCTCTGCTGTTGGACCAGGCTTGGACCAGGAGGAGGCCTTGGAAGTATAAAGAAAAAGGAATAAAAAAGGAAGGGCAAAGAGATGAATCACCAGCCAGATTCTCCCATGTCAAGCAGCTTTTCAAAACAATAACTACTGGCTTTGCTAACTGCTTGCTATTTAGCTTTGGGCAAGTCATTCACTTCTTTAGGCCTCAGTTTCCTTATTTGTAAAATGAGGGTGTTGAAGTAATTAATCTCTTAAGATATTTTCAACCTCTTTCATGCTATGTTGTAAGATGTTAAGGCCAGAAGAGAAATTAACATATCAGATCAGGCCAGCTCCTTTATTAAATCTGGGCAAACAGGCTCTGAGTGTCCTAAAAGGGTCAGTGTTATAAGCTGTAATTTACTTGGTCCTCAAAGCTCAGGCCTGCAAGGGGCTTCAGAGGGCATCTCATCCAGTTCATGCCTAAACAGGAATTCCCCCTACAACATCCCTGACAAAGGATTACTCAGCCTCAGCTTAAATATCTTTACTGAAACGGAACTGTTACTCAAGAAGCCTAGGCCCTCTGCCACCTAGATTCCACCCTACCTTTCTAGCCTTTTCTCACTGTCTGACCCCTCCCAGCTCTGGGCTCTGGCCAGTCACCTAAATGAATGATCGGGTGCTGAGCATCTCCACCCCCCGGGCATGTTGTCACTAGATGGGGGTTTTTAAAGCAGGGTGTGACTCTTCTGTGAGTAACCCCTGGCTCCACAAGCTTTCTGAAGCTGGAGGTGAAGAGTCTATAATCCTAGGCTCTCTGGGGCTAGCCAGTGTTCACTTGGAAATGTGGTATCAGGCACCCAACCATGAGCACCATTTTCTGTTTTTTGTTTGTTGGTTGCTTCTTTTTTTGGGAGGGGGGGAGTAATTACTGATGCATTTTTATTGATATTGTTTTTATGCCATTTCTAAATATCTCTCCCCTCTCCAGAGTTATCCCTTTTAAGAAGGAATGAAAAAGAAAGGGGAAAAGGTAGTTTAGTAAAACTAACCAATGTACCAGTTGAGTTCTGACAGCATATCAGTGTTCCACACCCATAGCCCCCCACCTTTACTGGGGGTATATATTCTCAACTCCCGGACCAAGCTTAGACATTATATAGCATTCATCTTTGGGGGTGGGGAGGAAGTGTTCTTTTCATTTACATTTTTGGTAGTCTCTGTGTAAAATTGTTTCCAAGGTTCTGCTTACTTCACTTTGCATCATTTCATAATGGTCTTCCCATTTTCTGTATTCTTTATATCCATTGTTCTTACAGTGAAGTAATATTCCCTTACGTTTTTGTACCTGTCTGTTTAGCCATTTTCCAGTGAACAAGCATCTACTTTGTTTCTAGTTCCTTGCCACTAAAAAAAGTAACAACCCTAGTTGTTAGCTTTGGTGGAAACTGCACCCACTAAATAGCCCCATGTTTCTAAGAGCTTTATACTTACGTTATCTCATTTGATCCCCTCACAACAGCTTTCTAGCTAGAAGGAGTTTTAGTCCCCATTTTACCAGTGAGAAAACTGAGACCCAGAAAAGGGAAATATCAGCAGTCATCCAGGTAAGAAAAGAAGGAGCCACGGTCTTCATCTCCACAGCTTCTCACTTCTCAGACCAGTGCTTGGACTAGGTTCCCTCTGTTTATTATTGTTCAGTCCCTGCCTTTGGGGAACCTAAAACCATCCTATATAAAACCACTATATTACAAAGTATCAGACCATAGAGAATCAAGCTCGGTAAGTATCAACTGTGTGACATGGCTTCCCCCCAAAATGTAACACGATTGTCCCCCACCCCCCACTGGCCCTTGTGCCATCCAGACACTTAGTACAGATTGTCATGTTTTAGGCAGGACCTAGACAAGCTAGAAAGGAGAGTCCAGAGGAGGGTGACCCTCATGGTGAGGGAACAGGGCCGCTATCTGAGGATTAAACTAAAACATCGAGTGCCACAGTGGAATGGGTCACTACAGAGACAGTGTCATCTCCCCATCCAGGAAGGTTTCCCAAGAAGATATTCAGGGATCTGTCTAGTGGAGAGGCTTTCATGCTCCGGGACAGGTTGGATTGGATCGTCTCTAGGGTTCCTTTCAGCTCACATTAGTGAACTGTTAAAATGTATACTGCAGGGGCAGCTAGGTGGCACAAAGTGGATAGAGAGCCCTAGCCCTGGAGTCAGAAAGACTTGAGTTCAAATTCGACCTCAGAGGCTTACTAGCTGGGTGTCCCTGGGCAAGTCACTTAACCCTGATTACCTCTCTTCTCCTCCCCCCCATCCCCCAAAAAATATATACACTGCAGACAAAGGCTTCTGGAATTGAGAGGAGGCCTCCTCACCCAGTGTCTTGGAAATCTCTCTACCTCTAGTCCCCAGTTTCCTCATCTCTAAAATGGCCAAGGTTGGATGAGGTGGTCTTTAGAGATCTTCCCAAATCTAAATACCATGCTTCTTATTCAGTATGTATTGGAAGGGACTTGTCTGGTGGATGGAGCAGTGACCAGCAGAGAGGTGCTCTTCATAGGCCACGGGTATAGAAAAGAGGAATGCTGAAAAAAGATAATAAAATCAACAGCATTTGGTAGCCCAGGACTCCAGGGGCCTGAGAGACCTCAAGACAGCCTGATGCCCCGTGCAGCTTCTATGCCACAGTAACCTCCAGCTAAGACCTCAGCCTTTACCTAGAGCTTTTGCCTTTCTCCAAGGGTGCTAGTGAGCTGCTGCTAAGGGGCCAGGGACATCTCACAGGTCAGAGAAGAGAAAACATGTCAAAGATTCAGGGATTGTCAAGCCAGCACTGTTCCTTCCCTCTCATTTGACAGGACTGTGAAGTTTAGGTACCAGAAGGACTTGTCCAAGGTCAAGCAGAAAATTGTTTCTGTCTTATTTCTCCTCTTCTCTTAGTCTGGAACCTTTAGAGGTTACATAATGTTAGTAATCACAAGACAGTGTACCTTATTAAGAGTTAGGCAGTCCTAGGGTTAGGCGCTTGAAAGAGCCCAGCACTGGGAATCAGGAAATCTGACTTCTGTGCTTGCTCTGCCATTAATTCACTGTGTAACATTAGGTAGGTCAGAGAAGAGAAGGCTGAAGAAGGGGGGTAATGGGGGTGAGGGCTCACACATAATCACTGTCTTCAGGTATTTCAAGGTCAGGCATGTGAAAGGACTAAACTTGTTCTGCCTGGATTGGGGGCCACAGAACTAAGAGTAGTTCAGGGCAGATTTTAGCTTAACATAGGAGGAGCTATCCAAAAGTGGAATGGACTGCTTGGGAGAAGGGTAGTGATCCCCATCACCAAAGGTCTCCATATGAGGGCTGGACAATACTTGTTGGAGGTACTAAAATCTTAAAGAGCAGGAGTTCTTAAGCTGGGGCCCATGAACATTTTTATATATGTTTCTGTAATTATTTCAATAAAAGTTTCCTTTGTGATGCCTTTTATTTTATGCATTTAAAAACATTGAGAAAGGATCCATAGGCATCACCATACTGCCAGAGGGGTCCATGACCCACAGAAAGGAGTTAAGAATGCCTGCAGTAGGGGCGGCTAGGGGGCGCAGTGAGTAGAGTGGAGTCAGAAGGACCTGAGTTCGGATCTGGCCTCAGACACTTAACGCACACACAAACAAAAAACCTAGCCCTGTGACCTTGGGCAAGTTACTTAACCCCAATTGCCCTCCAAAAAAAGGGAAAAAAAAGAATGCCTGCAGTAGAGGGTAATTCCCATTCACATATGTGCTAAATTTGATAATCCTAGCAGCCTCTTCCAGCTCTGAATATCTTGACTCCAAAGTCCTTCCCTGGACCTTTTTTTTGCCTTATCTATAAAATGAGGTAAATGGTGAACACCAGTATCCCCCTGAGTCTGATGTTCTTTGTTCTAAGGTTCCCCCATCCACCAGCTCCGACATCCTGTGTTCTGAGGTCCACAACACCCTGTCTGTCCCTGGCTCTGACAGTCTGTGTCCTGAGCTTCGAGATGGGCTGGTCAAAAGCTGCTTCTCCAAAGGAATGTGGAAACCATTGTTTTTTAATAGGTTTAGCAACAGTTGTTTTGAATGGCACTTTCTCGTTGTTTTCATTAGTAAGTCTTTCCCCAAAATATTATCCCCAATTTAATGAGGAGAAAAGTACCGCCCACAGAAACAGGAAGTGACTTGCCCAGAGTTAACATGACCACAGTCAGTGGCACGACCAGGATAACACCTCCCCCCCAGTAACCATTTCCGGTTTGCTAGACCACTGGTTTGCCCACCCAAAGCTGCTTCCCTCTGCACAGGTACTATGTGAAGAAAGTCAGTGTTCACCCTTCCAGCCCCAGGGGGAGTAGACTGAAGTGTAATCAGTTCTCAGCTGGCAATGGAACATCATTTCCCACTTCCCTGAACAGACCCAGTACTGCAGACCCAGAATTTCGGAGCTCAAGGGGACCTTTCAGAGATCTCTTTGGCTTCCCTGACAGGAAGTCATCCAGTTTCTGCCAAAATTCAGTTCAACAAATACTATAAAGTGCTTTTGTTTAGTGCTAGGATTACAAAGCCAAAAAAAAAGAAAATCCCCACCCTCTAGGATCTTAAAATGGAGGAGGGAAACAATAGGTATACCAGTAAGTACAAGTAATTTCTAAAGGTGAGTCTGTTGCTGGGAGGAGGGGTAGAGTGGGGAGGAAGAAGTGTAGAAAGGCCTCTTATAGAAAGTGGTACCTGAGCTGTGCTTTGAAGAAAGCCTGGGGAGGCGAAAAGGGAGTACCTCCCAGAGGCAGAGGGACCACTTACTTGTTCTGAAGGCCCAGAGGAGGAAGACAGAACGTTGTGTATAGGAACATCCAGCAGGATAACTTGATTGGAGCTGAAGCAAAGAGTAAATGAGGGGGAGAGTAAAGCAGACTGGGAAGGTGGATGGGAACCAGATTGTAGAGGGCTTTAAATGCCAGCCTGAAGACTTTCAGTGGCAGGGAGCTCATTATCCCCTGGGAAAGCTGTCTCAAACAGCGGAGTACTAGGGAAATCATCCCTGCAACTCCTTCCACTTGTCTTAATTCTCTGCCTTCTAGGGTCAAGGAAAGCAAGCCTGCTGCCTCTTCCCCAGCAGCTCTTAAACCCATGGACAACCTGAACGAAACCTTCTTTGAGGGGCTTTTTGTTTATTGTTTTAATTTTCAACTAATACTTTGGCCAGGAGGGTCACAGCAGTGAGAGATGATAAGTTGCACTGGCAGAGGTTATTTCCCCATCCTCCTCCCCCTGCAACAGATGAAGAAACTGGTGTTCAGCAAGGAAAAGGGACCCCTCAGGGTCACACAGGACCAGAGCTAGGTCACTGCCCTCACTCTCCAGTTACATTTAGTTCTTTGGGTTATACCATACCACCTTTGCAGATCAGATTTCAGATGTGGTGTTAGGATTCGTTGATGACTAAGAAGCATAGGCCCCTGCCTGAGTTCTACCCCCTTGCCTAGAGTATCCTCCCCCCTACCTCTGCAAGTCCAACCTTTCCTTCCCACCCTACCCCCACCCTGTACTCTCTCAGTCCAGGCTGGTTCCAGCCTGCAGTGACTTTCTCAGGTGCTTTAAATCATACCCTGCCTCGTTCACATCCTCTGAGCCTCAGTTTCCTCATCTATAAAATGAGCATTCAGCCAGCTTTTATTAAGCACCTACTGTATGCAAGGCCCGAGGCTCCATGCTAAGAATACCAGGCTAAATGACAGACTTTGCTCCCCATTAGAGTAGCACCTAATTGGAGGTGACAAGTAAATACCTGCTAGTCTTTGAAGAAAGGGAGGGACTTAGAGAAAAGGGGAAACTGAATAAAAGCTGGAGTTTACACAGTTGTAGCACTAACATGACATTGTACTGGAGCTGGAGAGAGAGGAAGATATACAGGACAGGGATAGAGAATAGGTCAATTTGCCTTAATCTAGAAAAAGTGAAGAGTCTTGGGATAAGTTTGGAGTCAGGTTGTGGAAAGCCTTAAATGCCAAGGTCAGTAGTTTGTATCATTCAGCAATCAGATATTGTCTTCTATATTCCAGGTACAGTGCTTTACAATGGAGTATACAAAGACAGAAATAATTCTTATCTTCAAGGAGCTTATATTCTATTGGTGGGGAAACTGTATACTGTCTGTTTACCTACAAAATGATAGAGGGTAATTTCAGGGGGGAGGTGCTAGCTAGTAGCTGGTGAGATCAGAAAAGGTTTTGTGTAAAAGGTGGTACTTGGAAGTGATTTTTTCTTTTTAGGGTTTTTAAATTTTTTAACATTCATTTTTTAAAATTTTGAGTTTCAGATTTTCTCCCTTCAACCCATTGAGAATGCAAGCAATATGATACCCTTTACATATGTGAAGTCATGTAAAACATTTACATTTTCACCATCTTGCAAAGAAAGTGAAAAATATATGTGCTTCAGCCTGCACTTAAGAGTTCATCTGTTCTCTCTCAAGCATTTTTCCTAATGAGTCATTTATAATTGTCTTGGATCATTGTATTAATCAGAAGAGCCAGATCTTTCACAGTTGATTGTTAAAATATTGCCGTTGCTGTGTACAATGTTCTCCTGGTACTGCTTATGTCACTTTGTATCACTTTAAATAAATCTTCCCAGGTTTTTCTGAAACCATTCCCCTCATCAGTTTTTAATAGCACAATGGGATTCCATCACAATCACATCACTGCCTGTGCAGTCATTCCCTAATTGATAGGCATCTCCTCAATATCTGATTCTTTGTGGCACTTGAGACTAAAAGGAAACAGATGATTCCAGAAGGCTGAGGTGATGGGAGAGTTCATTCCTAGCATGTGAGAGCTAGGGGGAATTGAATGAACAGTCAGGGAAGCTAATTTGGTCAGCCCTGTGGGTCGGGACTAGATTGTGAGGGACTTAAAATGCCAAGCAGAGGTAGTTATTTTTGATTGAGTTAATGGGGAGCCACTGAATAGAGCAGTGTCATATTAGGCCTGCATTTTAGGGAATCAACTTTGTCAACCATGTGGAGGATGGTTTTCAAGTGGGGTAAGGAGGTAGGGAGACCCATTAGAAGAACTAGGTGAGACATGATGGTCTTCGATCTAAGGAGCAGTTGTGTGAGGAGAGAGAAGGCACCAGTTGCCAGAGACGTTGTGGAGATAGAAATCACAAGATGTGTTAACTGATTGGCTAAGTAGAGTTGAGTGAGAGTGAGCCGAGGGGAAACGTTGAGACTGACAGTCCACATTGCTGAGTGACTGAAGGATAGTGGTCCCTTGGGCAGAGACAGGGGAGTTCTGGGAGTTCAGAAGAGGTCTGGGTTTGGAGTGATGCATTGAGTTGAGTATACTTATGGGTAGGCAGTGAGCTGGTGATACATACCTGGCTTAGCTGCTGTATTTCATAGTTAATGAAGAGCAGTTAAAGTTTTGAATGCATTAGGAAGATTTTGGTGGGGGCAGACATGACAGAAGAAATAGAATGGCAGCTGGGATGCCAATTCGGAAGCTGTTACAGTAGTTCAATACTATAATACTGTGCAATTCACAGAAATGAATTGTTACTCTTTACTTCGGTCTTTCCGACTGGATGGTAAGCCCCTTCTGGATTCTCATTCAGAGCTGTGTTGGGTGAAAGGAAGAGCTTAGTGTTTGAAAATGTTTGGAACAGGGTGGTTCTGAGAAGAGTACTGGGGGAGATCTTAGAGGAAACTGAAGGGGGAAGGGGCAGGGAAAAAAAGGACTGAAAGCTCATTATATTTATGGAGTAAAACCAACTGGGCGGAAGTCAGCTGAATTACCCAGAGAGGGAGTGGGGGAAGAGAAGGAAGCAGAGCCCCCTATACGAGACTGTTTTCTCAACGGGACATCTCCCCAGCCCTTTAACAAAAGCGAAAGTAGGTGGCCCAGCAGGAAGTATCATAGCCCCGCCCTACCTGGCTCAGACTGCTTTGTATCTGGCTCTGGGCTTGGAGCTCAGTCTCCTGGAATTGGTCCCTCTGAGCATAGTCTTAAGTAGCAGGTCGGGTGGGGTGCTTTGCCTGCCCAGAGGCTCAGGTGGAAACAGGTTGGGGAGCCAGGCAGTCTGGCAACCTGATGGTTAAACGTGCTTGGGAGACTGGCTGAAGGTGTGGCTGCTAGGAGCCAGGAGGGCACAGGTGTGGGCGGCCTGTCTGTCAAGCCTTTTAAACCTCAGCCTCGATAGACTACCTTATGCCTCTCTCTGACAAGTGCTGGTGGGGGCTGTGGGATCTTCAGGTGGAAGTTGGGTCTCTGATCTCCCCTTTCCAAAGGTAAGATGCCACATTATCCCTGCCCAGGTACTGGATTTTTCCTTGCTGGAGTCACATTAGCCCCAAGCTCTGGGGGACCATAGGATACAAAGTTAGAAGGGACCTGAGAGATCATCTCTCTCCATAAAGGTTTAGCTACAGCTTAATTTAGGATTTTCTTTAGAGACCTGCTTAAACCCTGTCATTTTGAAGCCCACAAAAAGGGGATGACATACCCCAACGTATGTCGCAGAGTCAAGATTCAAATCCAAAGCTCTTTGACTCCATAAGTGAGACTCTTTGCATCTCTGTCGATTGCTTCTGCAACAGCAGATAGGCAGTTTTCCTAGTCAGGTTGGATAATCCACCTTTTGTAGGACTTTCTCCCACTCTGTTGGCAAGGATTATAAGACTTGCTTTACCTGAGGATTAAGTTTTCATGTCTTTTTTGTCTGAGCAGCTTTTCTCTTCTCCGGTTTCCATTTTTCTCAATTCCTTTTCTAAGGAAACTCCCAGGGTTGCCAGTCTGTTGTAAGTTCCCTATGAGTTGGCGCCGGCTCTTCCCCAGCTGGCTCAGGTACCAGCCATTCCCTGGTGTTTACTCAGCCATTCAGACCTTGCCAGAGAGTAACTTCAGACAGGCTCCCCATTTCAGTCTGAGCCTGGGACCACCTGGGGTGGGAGGGGAGGGGGAGCTACAAAATCCTAGGTTCTGGGAGGTATATGGAAGGAACCTCAAGGGCATTGTGCTTTTCTCCTGCCTGAGCTGGAAATCCTCCCTTCGGTGTCCCAGAACAATCAGTTTACCACCTCAGTACACAACTCCTTCTGTTCTTGTTCAGTGGGAATGATTATTAGAAAGTTTTGGTATAATCAAAAGATCAGTGCGATGGAAATTGAGACCTGGATCCTGTTCCTGGTTCTCTGTGAGGCTTTGAACAAGTCCTACATCCCAGTAAGATTAGTTTTCTGATCTTATAAAATAAGGCAGCTAGGCAGGATGTGAGATCCCACCCTGCTCAGATTTGTGATTTCAGTCTTGCAAATCTCTAGTTTGTCTTGAGGCAGTGTGGTACCATGGGCAGCAGTGGATTTGGGGTCTGAGGGATAGAGGTTGATTCCTGTAGTTCTGCTATATTAGCTATGAGACCTTGGTCACAGGACACAACTGAAACAACTCAACAACCACCACCAAAAAAAACCAAGGGGTTGGGGCTGTCAGAGGTGTTAGACACCGGGCCCTACCTAGTGCTAGCTGAATCAGATTAATATGTAATCCGGAAATAGTTAACAAAATAAAAATGCAGTAGAACATAAATAACATTAGGGTGTTTGTTTCTGAGTTAATGTAACATACAGTCTATAGGGATCTTTATATGAGGTTGGATATATTTGTTTCTATTAGGTTTTGACACCTCCTGGTATAATATATAGCATGAATGAAGTTAGGCAAACCTGTGATTCACATCATCTCAGTCTAGCCTCTAGAAAGTGACACTAGCTTCCACCTTGTTTGTTTGGGGACAGGGTGAGACACTGCTGGGGGTAGAGAGGGAAGAAAGGTTATGTTTCCCTGGATACTGGTTGCTTTGGTGAAAGAGGGGAAGCATGGCGTAGTGTATACCATGAGTAAAGTTCAAGACTTGAAATTGGGTAGACCCAGGTTCAAATTCTGCCTTTGGTATTTACTAGCTTAGGAGACCATGGACAAGACACTTTGCTTATTTGAGCCTCACTGTGCTTATCTGATGGGGTTTTTATGAGGTTCAAGTGAAGTCATATATGTAAAGGGCTTTGTAAATGACAAATTATTCTTGTCCTTATTACATGAGTAAATCTGACAGTGAGACAAACTTTATTTTCTTAAGTGTTACTGGAATGGGAGAAAAAAGGCCAGTTTTAGCTCAGTATAAGGAAGAGCTTTCCTTTAGTACAAGGGGTTGCCTTAATCTAGAGAATGAGTTCTCCATCACTGGAGGTATTCAAAAAGAAATTCTCTACTACTGTAGAGAATCAGCGTGTTTCAGTCAAGAGTTGAACCAAATTCTCTCTGGGTTCCTTTTGTGTCTGAGAGTCTGAGTAGCAACATTTATCATTGTGTGATATAGTAGATGTGCACCAAATGTTGTTATTGAGGACCAAGCTTGGAGTCCTGTTAGCTGTGTGAGCCTGGCTATAAGTTACTTCCCTTCTCTGTTTCTTCACCTGTAAAACTGGTGTTTTGAATATTATACAGTGGTTTTTGTAAAGAAAGTGATTTCCAGATGATAAAATGTGGTGGAAATGGGGGTGATTATTCTGTAACATTTTGTAAAAATTTAACTTCCTGTTTAAAAGGACAAAATTCCCTGGGGGACAGAGAAGGCTTCTACTTAGCCAACTCTGGAGATACTTTAGAGCAAGGGTGGGGAAACCTGCTCCCTCCAAGCCACCTGTGGCTCTCTAAGTCCTCAAGTGTGGCCCTTTGACTGAATCCAAATGTCATAGAACAAATCCCCTTCATAAAGCTTGGACTCGATCAAAAGGCCACACCCAAGGACCTGGAAACTATGGGTTCCCCACCCCTGAGATGGGGACATTCACTAATTATTCTTGCTCATGCTTAAGTGTTCAGGTGCCCTCCCTATCTTGGGGCAACCTGGTATCAGTCATACAAGTAGATTCCATTTGTAATATTTGCAAAGAACTTCGAAAAGTGCCTGACAAATAGCAGGTTCTATACAAATGCTTGAGTTTTGTTTTTGTTTTTTAAGTGTTATAGGTCAAGTTTTTCCTTGTGGTCACTGGATCATAAGCAATTTCAATCATTGGCATCAAGTTATTTGTTCTTTTGCCATTTTTCAGTCCTGTCCAACTCTTCGTGCCCTATTTGGGGTTTTCTTGGCAAAGATACTGGAGTGGTTCACCATTCTCTTCTCCCGCTCATTTTAGAGATGAGAAAATTGAGGCAGACAGGGTTAAGTGACTTGCCCAGGGTCACACAGCTGGTAAATGTCTGAGGCTGGATTTTAACTCAGTGAAGATGAGTCTTCCTGACTCCAAGCCCAGGGCTCTATCCCCTGTGCCACAAGTAGCACGATGGAGGAGGTGAGACATTGATCAGTATACTGGAGGCTCATGTTTATATAGTGCTTTCAGGTTTGTAAAGCCTTGGCCCATTTGATGCCACCAACCAGTGAGCTGTTTGAGGGATTACTAGTCCCATTTTATAGATGAAAAAAAAAGCAGCCTTAGAGAAGTGATGTGACCTGCTCTGAGTCACATAGTAAATGTTAGAGGCAGGATTTAAACCCCAGGTCTTAGGAGTACAGTCTTCTCCCCACTATGCAGTGGAACTGCCTCTGTCATGATCACATTTAGAAAGAAAAGGACAGTGTTGTTCCATGGCCCCTCTCCAAAGCCGTCTTAGATATGCTTAGTGTAGTACAGTATTTCCAAAGTGGTTCTTTTTAAAGAACAAAATTTGGTGCAGTTTGTGAAGACACCCCATCCCCAGAGTCCTTTCCTATTCTAATTCTGAGTCATGCACAATGAAAAGGAGCATCTCTATTAGATTATACTCCTGGTCAAACCATTTGATAAATCACTGATTTATTCTGTTTGGCTCAAGCAAGTCCCTTCACTTCTAGAATATCAGAGCTGGAAAGGGCTTCTGGCAGCAGCTGGTCCAACCTGTACCTGAAAAAGAATGCCCTCTACTGTATCCTCAACAAGAAGTCAGCCAGAGTACCCTTGAAGACCTCCACGGATGGGGAGCTCACTACCTTTTATGGCAGTCCATTCTATTTGTGGACAGCTCCAGCTCTGCCCTTATCTGATTCCAAGAGAGTTTGCCCCCTTGATCCAGCTTGTGAACAGACAAGAAAGTGTTGCTGAAGCCTCTGTCTTCTGTGGTCAGGCTGAGGGTTGGACTCCATTATGCAGTAGACAGCAAAATATGTGGTGATGTCATAGACCTCTGGGATACCCCCACATGGCTTTAGCAAAAAAGAAAAAAAAAACAACCCAAAACCAGACTCCTGGTTTGGGGGGAGACAGTCATTGTGGACTAGAAGACCATCTTAAAAGAGGCAGTCTTTCCTGGAGAAATAAAGTCTGAAAGGTAAAATTCTACTGCCAAACCTTTAGGGAATTTTAAAGTACAAAACGCAGTCTTTTAGGCAGGATAATTTTTAAAAATATTAATAAGTTTTGGCGTGCCCCTCCCCCCAATATTCTATCAGAATACTTGAAGAAATGGATTCATTACTACTCCAAAGAGCCCTCAAGTAAATTGTGAAGCTCTTTTCCTGCTTCTCTGATTATGGGAAGTAAACTTTGTGTTACTGGTCTCATTGGGTTCAGTGCTTGCAGACTCTTTTCCTGGCAGAAAAGTCCAAATACTTGCCCGGTGAGCCAGCCCCCTATGTGAAGAAGGCTCTAGTAGGATGAAAACTGCCACAGGTGACCCCATATACTGGATCAATTGCTCCAGCGTCCTCCAAAAGGACACACACACACTTAGTGTGCCAATAGGGAGGAGTCTAGATTTGTCAGAGCTAGATCATTAGACCAACCCCCTCATTTTTTTCACCAGGGGAAATTGAGGCCCAGAATGGTGGAGTCATGTCATATCTTTCCTCAGTATATCCAGTTAGTAATATCAGGCCTAGGGCTCAAAACTAGGTCTGATAACACCACTTTCTCCTTTACCTTCCACTGCCCTCCCCTGCCCTTTAAGGTTTGGGATATCCCCTAAAGCCATGGGACAGAAGAAGGGGGACGTTACTCTGTCAGCTTTTATTCAGAAAACCCTTCTGGACTTGCTCACCTCTTCACTGGGTTATCAGCCAAAGATCCAGCAGCTTCCCATATGGGGGCATCAGAGCTTATGTGAATGTGGTAAGAATTTTAAAACCTCAGCACAATTCCTTTTTAAAAAAAGTTTTTAAGCCATAAAACTACATTTCCCCTAAAGTGTTTATAGAACTAGAACTCTGTTGTCCTGCCTCTCAGGGGACTAGGGTGGAAGAGTCTTAATTCTAATTTCTCCCAATTCCTTAATGTGAAATATGAGTACCAGAGGTACCACCAGCTTTGGAGGACCTGATACAAACCCATCTCCCCCACTTACTACACCTGTGCAAACCTCCAGGCGCCATTTTCTTCAAACTATAAATTGAATGAAGAAGTTGGAGTAGATTGACCTTTTCTAAATTCTTTTTAAGCCCCCAAATGTCTGATTCTTCCTGATGTCCTAGTCCAGAACTCTTTCTGTAACATCCTGCTGACTCCGGGTCAAAACTTTTCAGTGAGAGGCTGAGGGCAAAGCATTGGATTCCAGGCAGTACTGGAATGAGGGAAGGGAGGGTAGAGAATAATCCCATTTCTCACATTTCTATAGTGCTTTAAAGTTTACAGAGTGTTTTCTCCATCACAACCCTGTGAAATCAGCCGCATAATACTATATTAGCACCCTTATAAAGGTGAAGAAACCAAGATAACTCAAAAAGTGTGAACAGTGAGGGTCAGGGCTTAATAATTGTACCCAGGTCTCCTGGCTTCTAGGCCAATCACTGGGTTTTCTCCATTTTTATTTTCATTTATGTATTTTGTGTTTTTGTTTGCATTGCCCTACATTTCTGAATATTTTCCTCCCCTACTCATTGAAACCATTCCTTTTAATAAATATTACAAAAGAAAGCATGGGAAGCAGTTGTGTAAACAACCTTTATTATGAACTGTCTAACAATCTATATAGCATGTACACATTCCCTCTACAAAGAAGGAAAGGAGGTGCATTGAAAGCAGAACTTTCTAATAATCGAAGCTATCAAGCCATGAGCTCTCTAAGCAAAGCTGTTTTAGTAAAGATGCTACTGGATTGAAAGTTATGAGCTATTAAAGAAGGGCTCCCATTCAGATGATTCTTTGAAAGTGTGAAGTAGAATAATTCTGAAGACCTAGAAGCCAGGAGGTCTCCTTTCTTGATACTAACTCAAACAAGTTCTTTCTCTAGGCCTCAATTTCTCCTGTAAAATGAGGGTTGGACTAAATGATCATTAAGGAACATTCCAGCTCTGATATTATCCATTTTAAACAAATATTTGAAAGGGACAGAAGGGCCACATTTCCTGACCTATTATTCTGAAAGGTTTATCCACCATCTTGGGCTTTCTGGAGAGCAGACTCTTAAGGTAAAAACTTTAGAAATGCCCTTTCTATTCCTTTCTGAGAACTTGGCCTTGACGGATGAAAAGTGAAATGAGCAGAACCAGGAGAATATTGTACATAGTAACAGCAGCATTCTCAGCAATACAATGATCCAAGACAATTCCATAGGACTTATGATGAAAAATGCTATCCACCTCCAGAGGAAGAATTGATGGAGTCTATATTCAGATCAAAGCATATTTTTAAATTTTTGTTTCCTTTTTTCCCTATGTTTTCTTTTGCAAATGGCAGATATGGAAGTAGGTTTTGCATGACTGCATATCTATAATGTATATATCAAATTCCTTGCCTTATGAAGGGGAGTGAGAAAATTTGGAGCCGAAAAATTTTTTTAAATGTTTAAAAAATCTTTACATGTAATTGAGAAAAAAGTAAGGGACTTTAGGGGGAAAAAAATCCTCCATCAAGTCATAGGGTGAAAAAAAAAACCTAGGGGTGGCTAGGTGGTGCAGTGAGTAGAGCACCAGCCCTGGAATCAGGAGGACCTGAGTTCAAATTTGGCTTCAGACACTTAACACTTACTAGCCATGTGACCTTGGGCAAATCACTTAACCCCAATTGCCCTGCCCTCCCCCCTCCAAAAAAAAAAAAAGGCAAAAAATAAAAAAAGAACTAAGCCTTTAAAGTAGCTGGTCTCCATCATTAGCCACGAAGGAAGACTAGTGACATCTTTTTATTTTTAGCCCTGTGACCAGCAAAGGGATGAGTTTATAATAGGGAAAAACACAGAATTGAACATCAACCCTTTCTCTGCAACTCTTGGTGGCTCTGTAGGTGCAATAGAGTCATAGAGAATCCTACAGTCTCAGAAGGCATCTGGACTCGGCTCTCCCAGAATAGGAAATCCCATCCTCAGCTATGAGAAGGGAATTCACTACCACTCACTACTATCTTAGGATATAATAAATGTTTGTTGCCTGAAGCCATTACCACCTGCTATAAGCCAACTTTTTTTTGGTGGTTTTATTTTGGATTTTTTTTTACCTCCTTATTTTTCCCAGGCTAAAAGAGTAGCAGCCAGGGGCAACTGGGTGGCACAGTGAATAGAGCGCTAGCCCTGGAGTCAGGAGGACTGAGTTTAAATCCAACCTCAGACACTTAAAAAAAAAACAAAAAACCTAGCCCTGTGACCTTGAGCAAGGCACTTAGCCCCAAATTGCCCTCCAAAAAGCCAAAAAAACAAAAAACTGGCCCAGTGGCGCTTCTGAGTTTTAGTATGATAGACTAGTTTACCCCTCCTTAAGCAGGTAGTGACACCCCATATTGGTGGTAAGTGACTTTAGTTCAGATACCTCCTGAACTCTAGAGAACCATACAATTCAACCATTGCTGGTAACAGACCATAAGCACCACTCCTGGCTTACTCTGGTTTACCTATGTACTCACCCACCCTCATAACCTTAAATGAAACTTGGAGAGATCATTGTAAGGTCCATGCTGATTCTTGCTTTTACTTATTTTCCCCAGCCTTTTGTTATCTGGGCCTGTGAAGTATTCAAGCAGGTCCGCATTTTGCTTTTGTCCAATCCTCAGAGATTGTCCTTTTTTTGGAACTGCAAGTTTTGTTTAAAGGAATGGCTTATAGACTGGCAGTGACTTCCCCATCCCCAGAGGTGCTCAAGCAGAGGCTGGGATACTGTAAAGGGAAGTGTCTGAATGTAGTAGTAGCTTTTAAACTAATGGAGCTCCTGACTTACCAAGCCAAGGGTTTCTTCACCTGGTTGTCCCTTATTCTGGTGATGCCACAACTCCTCCTGTGCCCATCTCTATCCTGCACAATGCTTTAGTTAATTCTCCATCTGGAGAATCCTAAAAAGGGAGGAGGCAAGGGTCAGAGTTAGAATCTGTAATTTAGTCATCCATTCTCAGAGTTGAGAAGGGGTTCCATAGGTCTTGTCTAAATTCCGTTCTCTTCTGTCCCTTGAAGCTCCCCAGGATACACAACCCACTTTCCATTTCCCAGTAGCCCTGGTTTGGGTTGCCTCTTCTGTCTCTGCATCTGGAGGCAAAGGCCAAGAGTAGGACATTCTGTAAGTGAAGTTAGGTGAACCAGGGCCAAGTAGCTCCTTCACCTACTACTTCTGACATAGTCACTTCCCCTCTCTCTGAGTGGCAGTCATCTGCTCTGTGAAATGGGTATAATAACACTTATCCTTTCTCCCTGCCTCCGAAAGCCTGAGGGAGAGTCTTTTGTCAAACTGTAAGTGACTGTAGAAATGTGACCATTATTATTGTTGTTTGTTGTTTCTGCGGCTTCCCAGACTCACTCAGGGAAGGCATGTTGGGACATAAACCTCCACCCCAGCAGCCTGTGAGTAATCTCCCCAGACCAGAGTCAGCAGTTCCTCATGTGTCAGCTGTTAATGAGACTAGCTGCTCCCCTAGCAACAGGGTGGAGGAGGGGCAAAGAGGCGAGTCAGCCAGCTGGCCATCTCAGTACAGTCCACAGCCTGCCCACCTTCCCAGGAATGCAGCCACCCCCAGAGCTGGGCGTGGATGGGAACCACTGAGGAGGGCCAGCATGGAGTGTTTTGCTGTTGCTTGGATGCTGAAACCAGAGTTCCAGGGTTCTAAGCTCTTCTGTTCTCTCGTTCTTACTTCTGCCCTTTAAAGGGAGAAGGTGTCTCCAACAAGGACCAGATTCTAGAACTCAGAGCCAGAAGCAACAGTAGAGAAAGAGCTGGGTGACTCTAACACCACCCCCACCCCTTATTTTACAGAAAAGAAAACTAAGGCCTGTTTGGAAAAGCCAGATGTAATATGACCATTCCATTCTGGCCTAGATATGACAATTATAGAAAAGAAACCATGTAGTCCAGCCCCCTCATTTTATAAGTGGGTAGACTGAGAAATAGAGTAAAAGGGACTCACAGTCGCTCAGTGTTCAAGCTCACGTTTGCATAGCATTTTAAAATCACAACCAATCTGGTGAGGCAGGTTATGCAGTTAAGTAGTACTTCCTCCACGTTACAGGTGAAAGAGAATGAGATTGAAAGGCACAATACTGCCTGCACCCATCCTCCAAGCTGGGACTTGAAGCCAGGCCTTCCAATTTCTGGATTCTGTGTCTCTTTTTCCAGACCTGCCCATTGCAACCTTCCGTAATATTTTAACTCTCCTGGTGATCATCATTCCCCCCTCCTTCCTCAATCATTAAGCCAAACTGTCACGTAATGATTTACCTCAATCCAGCAAACATTTATTTAGTGTCTATTCTGTCCTAGGCCTTGTTTGGCCCTAGAGATACAGATATGAAAAACTACAAATTGCCGGTCTTCAAGGAACTTATAGTCTAATAAACTTACCCTTTCTCTACTGTCTTTCTGAAAAGATATACAGTTATCCCTTCCACATTGCAGCTTTCCTCATCATAGGTCCACTGTATCTCAGGTCAGCATAAGAAATTTTTAATTATTTTTTTTTCTTTTTGGAGGGGGGAGGGCAGGGCAATTGGGATTAAGTGATTTGCCCAAGGTCCCTTGGCTAGTAAGTGTTATGTGTCTGAGGCCCGATTTGAGCTCAGGTCTTCCTGACTCCAGGGCCCAGTGCTCTATTCACTGCACCACCTAGCAGCCCCAGCATAAGAAATTAAATGGGAATTTGGGGGGAGTTTTGCAGGAAGCTGCAGATGACACAGAAAAAGTTTAGAAATTCAGAAATGCATAAAATATATGTATAGTATCCTATATCAACATATTTTATCTTTGAATACCATAATAATTCAGACTTCTTCTGTGGTACAAAGGGAGGGTCAAAAACTTTTCCCCAGATTTTCCAGATTGTGGGGGCACAGCACCCCTAACCCCCTCAATGTGGAAGGGCTAACTGTACTATAAACTGAATAAGGCCATATTCCTCCCAGCCCAGGACAATATCAGCTTTCACTTGTAGAAAGGGGATACTCAGATCAGGAATCTTGAATTAAATATACTCTGTCTGGCTCCCTCCCCAGCCTGCCAGGTGAACAGATTGGTGAATATTTGTGGTAAAAGGGGAGATGGGTGGCACTGAGAGCCCAGGACAAGTCGCTTGGATTCTGTTCATCTTTCAACTTCTTAGATTGTCAGAGCCAGAAAGGATCCTTAGATCATTTGGTCTTACCTCTTCGTTTTACAAACTGGGAAACGGAGAAACCTTAATGATAATTAAGAATAATAACTGACATTATGATGCTCTACAGTTCAGAACAGCCCTGAGTATAATTATCTCATGGAGTCTTGGGGGGTGGGGGGAGGTGTCAGGATTATAGCCTGTATAACTCAGTCCTACAGTCTTTGAGTTTGGCCTCGAGGTCAAACCTGTGCCTAAGTAAGATAAGTCCTCCTGCACCATCCCTGAGAAGTCCTCCCCATCTGAGCATGTCCAGCAAAGGAGAGTTTACTCACTACTCCACAACTCCTTAATGTTAGCATTCTGAGCCCTTCGCTCAGAATAGCAGGCTACCCTGCTATACTCTCCCAGTCTGTTCTTTATGTTCTAGCTCAGTTGAGCTATTTACTTTCTCCCTCTGTGCATGCCCCCTATTTCCCTGACACTGTTCCTTAGTCCTTAGCATTCCCTTATCTTCATCTCCCTAATCTCTGCCTCCTAAAAATTCTTCCCAGTGAAGACCCATCTCAAATGCTGACACCTCTATGAAGTTCCTGATTCTCCATACACATGCTCTTGAGACCTCACTGTGCTTTCCAGAGTCCAGTCTGCATCCTGATCTTATCCCCTACCTGGACTGGGAGTTTCATCAGGGCAAGGCAGGGGTTTTCTTTTTCTGTCTTTGCCTCTCACTCCACCCACACTCCGACATCCCTGTCCCTAAAGCATAAGGCCCTGCAGAAAGCAAGTGGTTAATCAACATTGGCTGAATTGATCGGACATGATATTGTGAGCCAGTCTGAGTCTTTGCATCTGCCTGCTCTAGCTTACACTACTCCCCCTCTCCTGCTTTTACTCCCACAATATATGCCCACCAGAGCTGGGAAACATTGATGTTTTGAGTTCCTCAAATCCACACATGATATGTTGTAATTCCCATTCAGAGAAATCATTCTATGTCAAACCTCCATGATTAGAGTCAGAAACCATCATAGCACATAGGTGCAGGTAGTTAGTCTTCAGTTCCTTTCAGCGCCTCAAGGGCTTAATTGCCAAGATATAGGATCTTTTCCTCGTCTAGTAGATGAGAAAGAACCTTAAAAAACTTCTTTTTCAGTTTTTCCATCCATAAAATAGGTTCTCTGTGGTGTTCTCAATATTTCCCCCCAAATCTTAAAATCCCTTAATCTAGGGGGGGGTGAATATGGAAGATGTTAAACTCAGGCCTAGAAACTGCCTTTCTCAGTGTCAGCCCCACCCAGCAGGGGCTCATTCAAAGACACTAGGACCCCTGTCCCCACAGATACACTCGGCCTAGGTGACAGGAATGAATACCTGTAGGGTGGGAACTGTTGGCAACAGGAAACCTTAGCTGGAAACAAGGAGTGGGCAGAAGGAATATAGGCCAGAGTGTTATATTACATGCTGATGTGAGTATTGCTCTAAGAACTGAGCCAGCTGCAACCTCAGTAATTGAATATGTAATAGAGAAGGCAGGGACCTTGGGGGTAAAGAAGTCACCATCAGGCATCAACTCTGAATGTCCTTGAGCAGGCAGAAATAGCCAGGTGAGCCTCATCCCTGAGGGCATGGGACTCCATGTGTGTTCTCCCTGGGCTGAGATGGGGGGGGGGAGCAGCGTTGGTGGGAAAGGGTGTTCTGTATTTGGAGTTAGAAGACCTCAGGGCAAGGCTTGGCATGGCTGCTTTCTCTGTTACCTGGGTGACTTTGAGTGTGTTCTTTTTTAACCTGTCAAGTAGCCTCAGTTTTGCCATTTCTAAAGAGATGGGGATCTGGGTTCCCTTTGAGCTCTAAAAATCCTCCAAGGCCAAGGTTTTCTTGCTGTGAATACACCCAGTATAAGAGAGCCCTGGACTTAGAATGAGGAAATCTGGACTCAGCTCCATATTCTGCCACTAATATTAGCTGTGTAACCATAGGCAAAGTCTGGGAGGGTCAGGGGGAGAGTGGGAGAGAAAAGGGTGTATATACCCAAAATTGAATAAACCCGAAGGAGTGACTCTTACCAAGAGCTGGTCATAGTCTTTGGGGAGGAGACCCTGTGGTCCCTTAGCCCCAGCAGGGATCTAGATGCAAGTTCATCTCTTAGTTGCTATTTATATAATCTGGGGTTTGTTAAATAGGTTATCATCTCTATTTTACAGATGAGGAAACTCAGGGCCAGAGACCTAAGGGTGTCCTTTTCTAAATGTGCCTCAGGGACCATCTGACTACCCAGACTGCCTTAGCCAGTATAACTCTAGGTCACTGTGGGTAGGTCTTCCATCCTTATGGGAGCTTGGAGATCATTGGAAGAGGAATGGGCTCATTCAAGGTCACCCACCATTAGGAGCTGATCTGGAGGCTCTTGAGAAGCAGACCATGCCACAACCCCTGCTGTGCAAGTGATGGCCTGGGATACCTCACACCTAGGTTTGAATCATGCCTCTGCACTAATCTTGGCCAGTCCCTTCTCTTTTCTGGGCCTGTTTTCAACACCTTTAAGATGTGGGGTATCAAAGATAGTGCTGCCCAAACCCCAGGGGCCCAGTTCTTCCCCACCCCCCTCACCCCTATTCTCAGCTCAAAGCAATGACTTTTTCAGCTTATACAAACAGACTTCTCCTGCATTATCCCCTTTATAGAATCATCTTTGACTATTCAGGCCTTGCTACCAACAGAATACTTTGTTGTCCACATTCAAGAGACTTGCAAATGTAAAACCAGCATTTCCTTTGGGGCTTACACCTGCCTGCCCAGAGAGGAAGGAAGTTATAATCAGAAGCAAATTTAAAAACTACAGTATAAAGAGAGTGGGAGAATCGATATGGAGTGTTCACCCAGACTTTGGGGATATCCCATATGTAAAAGAACTCTCAATCCAGTGTCGGGAAGCACAGAGGTTCAACCTGGCCTTGCCACTTATTGCTGTGTGACCTCAGAGAAATCAGGTCATCTCTGAACCTTCCTTGGTTTTCTGATCTGTCCTAATCATAATAACTAACATTTATATAGAATTTTAACACTAGAAGGACCAGGATTTTATTATTATTATTAATAAAGATTATTATCAAAGATAAAAGATTAATAGAGATTATTCTTTAAGATTAAAATTAAACCTGAACCAAGCTGTACTATTGACACAGTGCATTTTTTTTAAATCCCCAGGACAAAATAGAAATAATAGGATGAAAATTTTTGTGTTAACATATATTTTCATTTCAAAGTCAAGTGATGACATGACTGACATGGAAACATGTTTTGTATGACTGTACATGTATAACCTATATAAAATTTGTGCCCTCTCAGTGAATGGAGGAGGAGATGAGGCAAGGAGAGAATGTGGTACTTAAAAATTTCTTAAATGAATATTAAAATTTGTTTTTTACAAGTAACTGGAGGAAAAATAAAATAACAAATTTAAAGATTAAAAAAAATATAGTGAACAAAGTCAGTTGATGCTCCCTCCTCCTTCTAACGTTAGGGCATACAAGGCATTCACATAAAGACAGCTCTTGTCAGGTAGGTACCACAGGCAGTATTCCCATTTTACAAATAAACCATAATCCAGAGCCTAAATGACTTTGCCCAGGGTCACAAAGCTACTAAGTAGCAGAGCTGAGATTTGGATGCAAATCTTGCTGACTTCAGGACTAGCATATACTCTGGTTAAAATGAAGTGGGTGGACCAGAGCTATAAAGTGCCTTCTGGCTTTAAATTCCATGACACTGATTTTTAGGAGAGATTCATGCTTTGGGCAGAAGTCAAACTGGATGACCCTAGAGGTCTTTTCTAACTCAGAGTCTGCCAGTGGTGTGTTGGAAGCCACTCCCAATAGGACTGCTTTATTCAAAACACATTTAAAGTCCTTTTAAGGGAAACTTACTTCAAGGCCAAGTTAGAAGAGAGATGGGAAAATCCCATCGAATGACTTTATCATCACCCTTCCCTTTGGACCCCCAAATGGGATCAGGATCAACCTTTATCACTGCCTCCTTTAGTCATAGTCACTGTTTCAAATGACCGTTATTTGCAAAATTCAAATCCAGTCTGAGGAGAACATTTTCCCTCATTGAAAAGATCCAGAACAATGTGATCCTGTGTCCATTTGTTTCCTGGAGAGTGTCTGAACATAGGGGGCTTGTTGGCAGACTTCTGAGGGGCCAAGGGCCCGCTCTTTAGGGGACACTCATATGAGTCTCTAGAATCCCTTCTCTGTGTGTTTGAGGGAAAAAAATTAGTCTCTCTGTTCCTTTGATTCCACACTTAGAATATCATGGTAGTTGGTGGGAGAGCGCAAGATAGGAAGGCTTCTCAGAGATAAGATTCTGCTCTCTTATCACACCTGGAACAGCCTTAACAACAGTCTCACTTTTCCTCATTGACAGTGCCCAGTTGAGCTGGAACCTCTGAGCTGGAGCTCACTCTGGTGTCCAGCTAAATAGAGCCTACCATGTGCTTGAGGGCAGCTGGCCCCGGGCTCTGGTGCTGACCTGCTCCTGGCTCCCCAGCAGCTAGACTGAAGGATTCAGCCTGTTCTGACTCAGCAGCCAGGCTCTACCTGCTCAGTGTCAGAATGAACCTCTCAGAGCCAACATTTTCCTGAACCGGAATTCCAGTCTCTAACATGTGACCAAGTTTTCCCCTGAAGCTGCCCACTGACAGGGAAATCATTCACTATCTCCATAACCCAGACAACACATTCTGCTTTGGGGCAGCTCTGATGGGAAGTTTTTTTTAGAAACTGCTTTCAGAGAAGATGGTAATACTTTTTTTTTTTTTAGTTCATTTTAATTCAGACTTTTATTAAGTACCTTCCCTGTACAAGACTTGAGATCTTCCATAAAAATGAAAAAGGGATACAACTCGAGATGGGATAAATGAACACAGATAAGCAGGAGGGATTGTCCTTGATGATTAGCCAGTGATCATTTACGAGAAGAGGCTGTAGTTTTGAAAATATCCCAAAGTCATTCTTTTGGAAAGGAAACTGTCCAGTGACAAAAGGCGGGGGTGTGGGTGATTGAACCAGGGAAGCCCATTTTTGGTCAAAAACAAGATACAGCCATGACAGGGACACAGTTTGGTGTAATAGAAAGAAAAAGACCTGGATTTGAATTTGAGACCTAGATCAGACTCTGGGTTCTAATAAGCATTTACTGTGTCAGGCATTGTACTAAGTTATATCAAAACTTTTTAAAAAGTAAAATCACTTCCTCTTCTAGCCTCAGTTTCCTTCTTTTATAAAAATAAGACTTACATTGAATATTACTAACACAGAATATTAGAAGGAAAGAAACAAACCTTAAAGCCCTATAAGAATAGGAGCTTGTTGTAACTCCTGTTGGTTTTCTCTGGTGCCTCGTAAACTATCTCCAAAGACTCCTTTACCTCTAGAGGAGTCTAATTAGATGGGACCTTGAGCTTCCTGCCTGGGCATGGGACAGTACGCCACCACACCCCATCCCCTCACAAGGAAAACCTTTGAAGGGGATGTTTCTTTGACTTAATAAGATGTGACTTGGAGGAGTGGGGTGGTTAAAGAAGCCTGAAATTGATTCAGATCCTGTCTTGGCACTTCTTCCTGGGCAATGTTAAGCAAATGTCTGATGAAACCTCTTTGGGTGGTAGATAGTTCCCTTCATTTGTAAAGGACTTCAGCTTTAAATTAGTGTTCCAGTCATGATAAGGATTTGTATTTCTATAGCTTCTTAAAATTTACAAAGTACTTGGTGGGCATCATCTCATTTTAGCACCTTCTGTGTGCCCAGCCCTGTTTGAAGAGCTGTCTAGGTAGGTTTGCATCTTTTTAGTGTCAGGTTCAAGGCTAGATATTCATTCCATCTTAGTTAAAACGAATCTAAAGGTGGGACCCCAGGTGAGGAGACTGGAGACTATGCTATATATACATGCATACATGCATACATGGATATATAAATACATATGGAGCAACTAGGTGGCACAGTGAATAGAGCACCGGCCCTGAAGTCAGAAGGACCTGAATTCAAATCCAACCTCAGACACTTGACACTTAACTATCTGTGTGACCTTGGGCTAGTCACTTAACTCCAATTGCCTTCCCCTTTCAAAAAAAAATACATACATACATATATACACACGCATAGATGTACATATATATTTAAAATGATCTAGTAAAGTAGCTATAGTTATTTAACCCAGAGGAAAAATACTTAGGACATAATAAATTATCTTAAAATATGGGGGGGGGTGGCGTGTTGTGTTTAGGTGGCTCAATGTATAGAGCACTGGCCCTGGAGTCAGGAGGACCTGAGTTCAAATCCAACTTCAGACACTTACTAGCTGTGTGACCCTGGGCAAGTCTTCTATGTGTGTTGAAGGGTTGTCACTCTGAAAAGGGAATTTATTCCAACTTGGACACAGAGGCCAGAACTAGGACTGACAGATTAATAGAATGTAAGTTACGGGGACATAGATATAAGGAAACATGCACAAAATAAGGAAGGATTTATTAACCATTAGAGCTGCCCCCAAATGCAATGGACTGCCTTTGGTGGGGGAAGCATAGTGGATGCCAGATCACTGAAGATCTTCAGGTGGAAGCTGGGTAACAATTTATCAGCCACGTCATTGAAGGCGTTCCAGTTCCGTTATGGTTTAGGCAGCTAGGTGACACAGTGAATAGAGCACCAGCCCTGGAGTCAGGAGGACCTGAGTTCAAATCCAGCCTCAGACCCTTAGCACAAAACTAGTAGTGTGACCCTGGGCAAGTCACTTAACCCCAATTGCCCTGCCTTCCCCCCTTCAAAAAAAAAAATAAAGAAAAAAGAGAGACTTCTGAAGTCCCTTCCAGCCCAAGTTTTCTGACCACAAATTGGTTCTCTTTTAGTTCAACATGAGCTCACTAAGGCAAGGGCTAGGAGATTTCATTATCTTTTTGGTTTATCCATCTTCCAGAATTCCTTCCTGGCTACTCCACTCCAGTATGGAGGTGGACCTATATGTTTTTTATTTTATTTTTTCCCCAGTTACATGTAAAAACAATTTTTAACATTTGTTGTGATGGTTTTTAATTTTTGAGTTCCAAATTCTCACCCTCCTCTCCCCTTCATTAAAAAGGTAAGCAATATGATACAGATTGTACATGTGCAGTCATGCAAAACATATCTCCATATTACTCAAGAGAAAACATGAACACCCTCCCCCCAAAAAAGGGAAAATTTTTAAAGTTAAAAAAAAGTTTCCTCCAGTCTGCATGCAGGTTCCATCAGTTCTTCTTCTGGAGGTGGATAGCATTTTTTCATCCTAAGTCCTTCAGAACTGTCTTGGATCAGTGTGCTGCTGAGAATAGCTAAATCATTCACAATTGATTATCATACAGCATGGCTGTTACTGTGTACAGTGTTCTCCTGGTTCTGCTCTTTTCACTTTATATCAGTTCGTGTATGCCCTTCCAGTTTTATCTGAGAGCACCCTGCTTGTCATTTCTTACAGCACAAATTCCATCACAATCAGCTTGTCCAGCCATTCCCCAATTAATGAGCTTCCCCTCGATTTCCAGTTCTTTGCCAGCTGGTAAAGAACCAGATGAAGGGTGAGGGATCCTAAGACAAAATGTGAAAGATTGTGATATGATCAAGGAGTGATAAAGGCATGCTACATTCTGACCACACTGGTTTGCTGTATCGTCCACAATCATTGACCATCCATCTGTTACCTTCATGCATTTTCATGGGCTCTCCATGCCCCCTGCCTAGAATGTTCTCGATTGCATCCACCTCATAGACTTAATACTTCCTTCTAAATAGCTCAGAAAGGGCACTCCCTATGTGGCACACACCTCTCACCTTAGCCAAGGAGGAGACTAAGGCCTCTGGAGCTCAGGAGTTCTGAACTACAGTGGCCTACATAATGCATCAGCATAAGGAGCCCACAGGAGTGAGAGCCTCTAGTGGTCCAGGTCAGAATAAAACAAGTCAAATTGTGATGACAGTCAATAATAGTAGGATTGGGCCCATGAGTAGTAGTAGCACCTGCATTTCCAACCTGAGTGAGGTAGGAAGGACCCAGTCTTTGAGAAATGAAAATAAAAACATAGCTCAGGTGCCGCCTCCTATACCCCCGTTTCCTGATCCCATACCCCCAGTTGTTAGTACTCTACCAAAAAGAAATTACTTTGCAGTTTCTCTGTATATGTTGTTTCTTCCCAATAGAATAGAAGTTGCTTGAGGGCAGGAACCTTTTTTTTCCTTTGTTCCCTCCTTGTTTGTATTCAACTGTAGGCATTCAATAAATGCCTGATAAATTAACCTGCTGACACAAATTCAGATGTCTTTTACCATATCAGACAGCTTCCTGGGAATTCTGAGGGAAGGAAGGAAGGAGGTGGTCAGACATACTCATTAACAATGTGTGAAAACAAGGCAGCTAGATGGCACAGTGAATAGAGGATTGGCCCTAGAGTCAGGAGGCCCTGAGTTCAAATCCGGCCTCAGACACCTAACACAAAAAACTAGCCGTGTGACCTTGGGCAAGTCACATAACCCCAATTGCCCTGCTTTACCCCCCCCCCCCGAAAAAGAAGAAAATGTGAAAAAAGTAGATTTTTTTTCTTTTTTTTAAAAAGAGAGAAAGAAATGATGTTCCTTCTGTTCTTCCAATTGTCCATTTCCCTACTGTTTCTCTGCAGAAAGCATGGGGCAGTCAGAAGGGCTCTTGCATCACGTGTGTATTTTTACACACTGAGGGTGACTATGGTTAACCTCTCAGTCAGAATCCAAAGCACTGTTTGTACAGAATGAGAAAGCTCCAGCATCTAAAGATACAGTTTAGCGTTTACGGGAGAAACCTGAGCTCATGAACAATTCTGGTCCTTGTGGGGACTCTGGGGCAGCTGGTGTCCGAGAACAGGAGGGGCGGGGGGCGGGGGCGGGCGCTTGTTTACTGGGATCAGCTGGGATCTTGGCTGGAGTTTGGAGATATGTTGGGAAATGCCTTTGTCACGGGCAGCCTGCTGTGATGGTGTGAGCCCTGGCCTATAGGAGTGGAGGCCTGGGTTCTGTTCTCTGGGGCAGTGGTAAGGATACTAGACTTGAAGCCAGAACACTGGACAAATCTCTCTGGTCTCCGTAATAAAACAAAGGTGGGGGGGTGGACTAGAGGATTCCCAAGCTCTCTTTTGTGATCCTAGTTTCCAGATTTACCATTTACCAGTAGGTTACAGGTTATGTAAACAAGCTCCTCTGCGTGGCTGGGCCTTACTTTTCCCATCTAGAATGGAGAGCACAGACCCTCCCCCTTGCCTCCTTGTGTGAGGATCAGCTGAGAGCTGCCTTGGGGCGGTAGGCAGGAGACTGAATTCTAACCCAGCTGGACTCTGATATCGATTATGAGACCTTGGACAAGTCCCTTCCTGTCTCAGAGCCTCAGATGTGAAATGAGAGAGCTGACACTTTAACCCATAAGGGTGTACATGTTTAGGCCTAATAGCACGTTGTTTTGTTGACTTGGTGTTACTGTGAGGAGGAAAACTGGCAACACCTGAGACTCAGGGCACTCATAATCTAAGACTCGTTTCTCTGGCGATGAAATTGTTGAGTCCTTGATCAGGGTTCTGGGTCCTGATTTTATGAAATCAGCCGAATCTTACATCTTGGGCATGACTGGGCTCAGTAGGGAACTTTCCTGATTCCCTCCCTCTCGGTAGAATTAAGCTCCCTGAAGGCAGGAACTGCCTCGTTCTATCCCCGGGCTCCTCAAACAAAATAGGCACTAAATAGATAAGGGGCTTGGCCAAGTGTAGGTGTGAAGGAATGGGGAGGCAGGTGCTGGAGTAGAAAGACTAGTCAGAAAACCTGGGTTCACAGTTCCTGGTTTGATCAATGCTTCCTGGCTGCAGTCCAGGCTCCTTTGTAAGATGGGGATAGTAACATTTGCAGTGTTACCTGGAGAGGTGCACAGGGCGAAGGAGAAGGAGAGTGGAGCATGGTGAAGGACTTGAGCAAGAAGATAGGCAGGAAGAGCTAGAGACAACCACAGACCACCCACATCCTCCGTTGACATCCTCAAGATAGCACAAGGAGGGCGGCTGATTTGGGAAGGGGGAACACTGGGCCTGGAGTTAGGAAGACCTGAGTTCGAATTCAACATCAACACCTACTAGCTGTATGACCCTGGGCAAGTCATTTAACCTCTGTTTGCTCTGCTTTCCTCTTCTATAAAATAGAGATAAAAGCACCTGCCTTCCAAGATTGTTGAGATGATAATTTCTAAAGTGCTTAAGCAGCACAGTCCCTGGAACATAGTAGGCACTGTATAGATGCTTATTGATGAGTTTGAGAGTCATGTGGAATCTTTGGAAGGACCAGATCCATTGAAATGACTTCACATGATTGTGACAAACACAGGGAATAAGTGAGTCCAGGAACAGATCAGCACCCCCCACACCCTGATGTCTGGGAAATCTCAGCCAGGATCAAGGTCCACCTCTCATTGGGTATCTCTTCCTTTGCCTCCACCCCAGGGGCAGTTCCCAGGTCTCCAGGACTGGTCTTTGGATCATCAGCCTCTGATCAGACCCTTGGAAAAACTGTGGCAGGACTGGAGGCTTTGTCAGGGCTGACTGCTGACCATCAGCCAGCCTGGTAGGCTTGGCTTCACCATCCAAGGATGGTGCTTTTTACTGGTTAAAACTAAAACCTGTTTCCACAGAAGTCAGGAGACCTGGATTCAAATATAGATTCAGACCTGGGTAACCTTGGACAAATCACTTAACAACTCTTGGCCTTAATTTCCTCATCTGTAAAATTAGGGGATTGGATTAGATGACCTTGGGGGTCCCTTTTAGCTCTAAATCTGTGATATCTCTAATATCTGTACCCCGTCAGGGCCCAAGGAGAGATGGGAAATTTTGGCCACCTTCCCACAGGTAGGAATCCTTTTTTTCAGGACTAGAATTATTGTCCCCCTGTTAGTGGATTAATATTTATCCTTGAAGTCCCCAGACTGAGTGCTGATCACAGAAAAACTGTTTGGCATAGAGAGATTAAATGTCCAGTGGAATTGGAGTCAGAGGATCTCAGTTCAAATCCAGGTTTGGCCTGGTGTATGTGTGACCCTGGACAAGTTACTTAGCCATGGTAGGCATCAGTTTCCTCATCTGTCAAATGAAAGGGATAAGGCACAGGGCAACTAGGTGGTACAGTGAATAGAGCACCAGCCCTGGAGTCAGGAGGACCTGAGTTCAAATTCAGGCTCAGACACTTAACACTTACTAGTTGTGTGACATTGGGCGAGTCCTTTAACCCCAATTGCCCTGGCTGCCCCCCTCCAAAAAGCAAAAAAAAAAAAAAGGATAAGGCAGGATCACCATCACAGTCTCTCCCAGCTCTTAAACTATAGTCCTGTAGGAAAAAGTTTCATGTTGTGCCCAGGTTTCTCTCCTGGACTGAGAAACCATCTAGAGATATATAGACTATGTTTGCAAATGCCCTTTTACTTTTTATTTATTCATTTTTATATCTCTTGGGATTGGACTTTTAAAAATAATGTATGTCTGGGACGGCTAGGTGGCACAGTGCGTAGAGAGCCGGCCCTGGAGTCAGAAGGACCTGAGTTCGTATCCGGGCTCAGACACTTAACGCACACAGCAATAAAAACCTAGCCGTGTGACCTTGGGCAAGTTACTTAACCCCAATTGCCCTCTAAAAGGCAAAAAAAATAATAATAATAATGTATATCTTTTTTTACATTGCATTCATTTCTAAATATATCATTCCTCTCCCTGTCCTGCACCCAGTGAGCTGTCCCTTATAACAAAGATAAAAGGGAGAAAGAAAACAGTTCAGCTAACCTAACATTACCACATTCAGCAGCATATGCATCATTTCACATGCACAGCCCCGCCACCTCTAATGAAAGAGGAAGAGAGATTTTCTCTTCAATTCCCTGTGGACAAGCTCGGTCCTTATAATCCCGTAGTGTTTTAGTTTTAGCAAATGGAATCTTTTTTTCTTTCTTTCTTTTTTTTTTTTTTTTAAAGGCAGTAGTTGATTAGGATGGGGAAGTTTGCTTTTGAAAGATATACCAACAGCTAGGGAGAAAGAGACAACCCTCAGCTAGGACACTGGCCCTTAGGAAACCTAGCCAGGGATGTTTTGCGGGGTTTTCCCCCTTTCCTTTGGCCTCTCTCAAGCATCGAGATACCAGACTAACATGAAACCGTGTATTTCTTTGGCTCTAACTTTGCCCTTGTCTCTCCCTCTCCCCACTCCTCTCCTCCCTCTGCCATGGCTACAGGTTCATCATGCCTGGTGGCGTATAAGAAGACGCCGCCTCCTGTCCCACCCCGGACTACATCGAAGCCGTTCATCTCGGTCACGGTTCAGAGCAGCACCGAGTCGGCTCAGGACACCTACCTTGACAGCCAGGACCACAAGAGTGAGGTCAACAGCCAGTCTGGTCTGAGCAATTCCTCTGACAGTTTAGACAGCGCCAGGCCCCCCAGTGTGACCCAGGGCAGCGGAGGAGGAGCTCAGGCCCGAGAGGCGCCAGAACTACCCCAGAAAAATGCAGCTCTGAAGAACGACAAAGGAACGTTGACCAGTGAGGAGCCCAAAGCTGAGACCGCCCCCAAAAGGAAACTTTCATCTATAGGAATACAAGTATGGGTCCCTTTGGTTGTGTGTCAGACTCCACTCTGTGCACGTGGGTGTAATTACATCGGAGGCTGACCCCACTCACCCATCTCAAGGAACCGGCCTCATGATTATTGGAGGCCGGTTTTCCTGGGCTCTCCTTGAGGGTCTGGCCAAAATGCAGTCCAGAGTTCGGCTCCTGATTCCAAACCAAATTTCACTCCGCTGTGCTCTGCTCATGGCACGGACGTGAGATGTTGTGCCTTTTTTTTTTCTCCCTCCTGATGGGGTTCCTGGTGAATGTAGTTACACTCATCCCACCATGTCCTGTACGTTTGCTCGTCCACTGTCCGTCCACACAATCTTTTTCCTTGCCGGCCTGTCTCCTCGAGGCAGGTTGCCACCTAACAGATTTTCTGATCCAAGGTGTCCCTTAAAGTCGAGAAGGCTGGTATAGTAGCCGGACAAAGCAGCAGAAGCATGTAGGCCACAGTACCCAGCCCCCCAGGGCCAGACACCCCGAGATATAGGGGTCACTCATGAAGAGCATTTCCCAGTGCTTGGAGAACAGGTAGGTTGCTTGTTGTACCAGGCACAAGGACAGTCTGAGGCAGGGGTGGGGGTGGGGAGGGGGAGGGCACAAGAAGATAGCTCTTCAGCCCCCTCAGAATAGAGATTTGGGGAATGGCCCCCAGACTGGAAGGGGATGAAGCTGCTTGCTGTGTCCTCTTTCTCATTGTCTCCACCAGAAGCTCTCTTCCCTGCTGGGCAGGTGAGAAAGAAATGGGGTAAAGGGATGGGAGATAGGGGTGGGGAACAGGGATTCACCTCTGATTACTACTGACCCTGCTGTCCCAAGCCTGAGGGGGAACCATCAGCTTTGAACTGTTGGGAGAATGGACTGCATATTCTGGGCACATTCCTCCTGAGGTCCAGGCCTCAGACTACTGTATCTTAGTACCATTCCATCTTGTGTCAGCTGGGTGAGATAAAACTTTTACTCTGACTTGTAATTTAACAGAATTGATTTGAAACTAACACTCAGAATGGGACCGGATTGTGTGGAAAGAGTCATAGGGAAAAATCACCAAAGTAAAAATGTGGTTGAAGACCAAAAGGGGGGGAACCAAAAGGGAAGGAGCTATGTAGCAGTTACTGTAATGAGGTCACTCTGCTGTTATCCAATGACCAATGCCCTCAGGCCACTTGTCCACCCAGGGAGCAGGGAACATGATGAATCAGGGAGAGCCCTGGCCCCAAACTGTGTTTTCTGCTGTGGTCCTTGCTATGCTCCCAGCAGACAGTCTGTGCTCATCCCTAATGAACCACTTGAATATTTTTTCCCTTTGTCTTGTCTTCCCCAAAATTTGAACCTGAAAAGTCACTTTACTACAACTGGGAGAAAGAAAGGGACTCTGAGGGGTGGGGGTGGGGGTGGGGAATGACTCCTTCAGGAAGCCTGCCTGCCTGTCTCACTGATAAGCCCTCTTGGGGAGCCAAATAGGTTCCTCTGGTGGGCCAGAAAGAAAGACAATCACTATAGAGGGTACTTGGATCCATCCAAATCAGCTCTGAAAGCCTTCTGGCTCAGGCTCCAGATCCGCCTGTCACATACATTGTCTAGAGCACAGGGAACAGCCTTACTTGATATGGTCCTAGGGGATGGGGCTGGGAGGTGGGGTGGGGAGAAGTGGTCCCAGTTTGAGGTTTTGTTTTTAATTTGATTGGGAAATAGGAACAGTGCAAAGACTTACAGGGGTTCAGATTTCAGCTTTATAATCAGAGTTGTCCTGATAATGGATTAAGGTAGTGAGTGCCCTGTCATTGGAGGTATTCAGGTGGAGTTTAGACATCAGTCAGGATGGTTTTTCTGAGGGTCCCATCTTTTTATTTAGGAGTGAAGGATATAAAATACAGATAGGTTAAACAAGGCAGACAGACCTTGGAGATGTCAGTCTGTAGGGGAAGTTTCTGCAGCCCCAATTCCACTCAATGTTTCAGCCTAGATCTGTCTCATAAAGACGACTATTTTCAGATGTACTGCTTCTCTCACCTTTCTTTCCCTCCTCTCTGGGTTTGGGGGCCCAGAGGCCTTGCCCCTCCACCCCCTTCAATAAGGCTGGTTATGGGGGTGAACCTTTAAAAATGAGGCATTCCACCCATGGCAGAGCATTACATGAGAAGCAGCGGACTAGATATGTAATGACCTAGAAGACAGGAAATCACTAATTTTTAAAAACCAAAAGGGTCTTAGAGATCATGGGGATCCAGTCCTTTCGTTTTTACACATGAGGAAACTGAGGCCCAGAGAGGGGAAGGGAATCAATTGCTGATGTCACATAACTAGTTAATGACAGGATTCCAACCCAGCTTTCAGACTCCTACTGTAGGAAAGGTAGTGTGAGATAGATTGTTCATATTTTTCAGTCCTTAGGGATTTGGGTTCTTGACCTGCTTCTACTACTTACTAGCTATGTGACTGTGACCTTGGCTATGGCCCTTCTTGTCTCTGGGCTAGGACTAAATGACTGCTAAAGTTTCTTCCATCCATTCTTGGATTCTGAGGTCTTACTTTGGGTTGATATAAAAGAAGAATTTGAGAATAAGAAAAAATGTGACCAGAGCCTCAGATGTTGGAAGTGTCCAGATGAGAGTTGATGAAAGCCTGAAACAGGTGGGAGGCTGGGTGGGGGGGGGGGGGGCTGTCTTACTAGGCTGTGGACAGCACCAGCTGTAATTTAGGAGGGTGTGTCCATGAGGGCAACTCCAGATGGGAGTGTAGAAGGATGAAGGCTGTCAAGTATTTGAAAGGCTGCCATGTGAGAAAAGGGATTAGATCCCTCTACTTGGCCCCAGAGGGCAGAAACAGGCCCCAGGGCTGGAAGTTGCAGGGAGGGAGGTCTCAGCTTAACCTCCTAACACTGGAGCTTCCCAGAAATGTAATAGGCTGATATGAGAGGCCCTGGCCTCCCCCTTCCTAGAGGTCCTCCTTAAGCAAAGGCAGCTATGTAGCTTCTTGGCAGAGATGTGGGAAGGTACAAGTTGCCTAGAATAGTCTCTTGAGGTCCCTCCCAACCCTGAGATTCTGTAGGATTAGACAGAAGGGACTTGGAAGGGCCCTCTATATTCTGGGGGACCAGAGTTGAAAGAAGTCCCAAGTACTGACTGGGGCAAAGGAAATTAACCTCTTAAGGCAGCATATGGTGTGTCTCTCATTCACAGACATGTCTGTGGGCCAAAACCTATCCATCCTGGGCCTAAATCCTGCTGGACTTCATTGATGATGGGAATGCCAAGTCTAGTCCCATCTTCTCTCTCTGAGCTTACCTCCCTCCTTTCTTCCCTTGCTCAGTGTAGGAGTGGCCCCACTAAGATACAGTTAGCTTAAAAGTACAGCCAAGGTGTAGCCCCCATCCCCTAGAGCATTGAGGCAAGGTGAAAGGGACAACAAAGCACTGATTTTGGAGGCAGAGTACCTGGCTTTGCCTCCTGTCACCATGTGACATTGAGGACAAATCAGATTTCCTTTTGGAGCTTCTTTTGTCCTCTGTGAAATTCAAGTTTGGGGGGCAGCTAAGTGCCACAGTGGTTAGACTGCGGTACCTGAAGTCACAAAGACCTGAGTTCAAATCCAGCCTCAGCCGCTTACTAGCTATATGACCCTGGGCAAGTCATTTCACCCTGTTTGCTTCAGTTTCCTTATCTGTAAAATGAACTGGAGAAGGAAATGGCAAACCACTGCAGTATCCCTGCTGAGAAAACCACAAATGGTATTGTGTAGAGTCAGACACAACTGAAAATGACAGAAGAGCAACAAAAAAATTCCAAGTGGTCAGGCCATCTCTGAAGTCCCTTGCAGGTCTAAAGTTATGTGCTTTAGTGTGTGTTGAAGAAGAACCACTTAGAAAGCTTTAGCCTAGGCCTGTTGAGGTTAGAGAAGGCATCCCCCTGCTTCCACCTGGGATGCTGAGTCGAGGGCTCACAGCCCACCCCCTCCCTTGGACACAAGCCAGGACAGCCCAGCAGGAAGCTAAAAGAGAAGGTCCCATGGCTGCTGCTTCTCGGGGAGCTATCTCATCCTCATCACTGCTCCTGGGGCTGACCTCTTCTTCCAAACCCCTAGCCCACAGTTTGGTTGTAGGATCCTTCTCACTGGCCCTAAGGCTGAGCATCCTATGAAATCTATTCTGCCCATGACTTACTGGTGCCTTTTGGCAAGAGTTGCCTAAGAAGAAAACGGGAAGGGAGAGTATTACTTCTTGTTTTCCAGAGTTGCAGTTTCTCCGCTCTACACCCACCCTAGGGGAACCAATAGGTACAGTGCAGGTATCCACGGAGTTTTCCAATGGAAAGTAAATTGTTTTTACCTGCAATTTTTCACTCCTAATTCTCCCCAGAGATTTTCAAAGGATTCTTCCACAGTTGGGGCTATGAGAACTCTTCTGAGTTTGCTCCTACCCATTTCAAGCTGGACATAAGGTGGCTGGATCCTCGGTCCTTCCTTCGTGGGTCCTGCCTGCTGGGGGCCGAGACCTTCCCCAGGAAGCGTCCACCCCATCCACCAGCTTCCATGGCCCAGGCATAACAACTGTGGCTCTGTGTGTGTGTGTGTGTGTGCCTGCGTGCGTGTGTGTATGTGTGCGTGTGTCTTTTTCTTCTTCTCTCTGATGTGTATAAAGGAGAGGACTAGAAGGAACGGTTTCCAACTCCCTGAGGACAGCGGACCCAAAATCACCGATCTGATGCCACCCTCTTCAGAGTAGGGACAGCCAGTAACACCCCTTTTCCCATGTCCCCATCCCCCTGCCCTTGTGGTATGAGCGGTGCCCGGCTTCCCTGCTCAGCCTGTACGTCAGCGTGCAAAGTCCGCATGCTTGTCTGTCCGTTAGTCTGTCTGTCCGTCTGCACGGACCTTTTTGTGTGTTCTACTAATGTGAATTCCAGCCGCAAGTTCTTGTGTTTTTGTTTTATTTTTTTTTTGTTTCTGTTTGTGTATTTTTTTTTGTTGTCGTTCAATAAGGTTGACTGCATTCAGCCAGTGCCAAAGGAAGAGCCACCTCCCGCTACCAAATTCCAGTCCATCGGGGTACAGGTAGAGGACGAGTGGCGGTAAGTCAGGCGGCGGCGGCGGCGGCTTCCTGGCTCTTTCCCTCCCTTCCCCCTCTCCCTCCTCTCTCCATCTTCCTGCCCTTCCCTCATCCTCTCTTCCCTTCTCTTTCTCCTCTCCCCTTAAGCTGCAATCACCATTCGGCTCTAACCCGTGTCTCTCCTCCCCACACTTATGAGGCTGGGCTTGGGGCAGGGGCAGGCAGAAGGCGCTCGGTGGTCCCGTGAAAGGTTCCCCGTGGCCGTGTGCCTTCAGAATTGAGTCTCAGCTCCGTAAGGCAAAAGCAGAAGCTGAGAGAGCTTAGGGCAGAGGTGACGGCCCTGAGGCTGCAGACATGTCGTTCTGGTATCATGGCCTATTGCAGTGCGCAGGCAACCTTATAACTGTGTGTCTGTGTGTGTGTGTGCGCGCGCACAGGGCAAGGCAGGGGGCTACGCAGAGAATGCAGCGGGGGTGAGGCCTGGGAGGTGGAGGGGGCTTTGGGACCCAGCTGCGGGCATGATGAAGTGATGCATTCCTTTGTCTCCCTGATGTATGTGCTGGGTGTGGTGGAGGCACACGGGCCCAGTCTGGCCCGGTCAGGAGCACCTCCTGATAGCCGATCGTTCCCCTCCTCGTAGGTTCAGCGGAGCCTCCCACAGTATGTCCTCCAAGCGGGACACTGACTCAGACACACAGGAGGCCAACGACTCCAGCTGTAAATCCTCTGAGAGGAGCCTGTCTGACTGTCTGCCACACCACAACTCCATCAACATTGACACCAGCCCCCGGCCTTCTGCCAAGGCCTCCCAAATCAAGCGCAACCTCTCCTATGGAGATAACACTGACCCAGCCCTGGAGCCTTCCTCACTTCCCCCACCTGACCCCTGGCTGGAGACTTCGTCCAGCTCTCCCCTGGAGCCTTCCCCACCAGGGGCCTGCCGGAGGGATGGCTACTGGTTCCTGAAGCTGCTTCAGGCAGAGACAGAAAGGTTAGAAGGATGGTGCTGTCAGATGGACAAGGAGGCCAAAGAGAACAATCTCTCTGAAGAAGGTAGGGAGGAAAGAGCTGTAGCCTTGGGGGGCTAGGGTGGAGGTGGGGGGCACAGGGCAGCCCCTGAGGGGGGTCGAACCACATGGGGGTGTCAGGTCTCTTTCCAAGATTAGTCATGAAATTATCCAACCAGAGATTTACAGATCATAGTAGGTCATCTTCTAAAAGGCATCAAGTGCATTTCCCACCCAAAGCACGGATCTCGCTGCTAACTGCCCAGCAAGGAAGAACTTATGTCAAAAGACCTTCTGCACGAAAGGAGTAGCTTCCTGCTTCTTTGGGCTGCCTGTTCCATTGTTGGAGCAGTCTGAATGTTAGGAGTTTCTCCTAATGGGGATAGGGATTGGATTTGGGGCTTCCATTGGTAGAGGGAGCTCTCCTGGGAGGAAACTTTATTATGAAGTTGATACCCTTTTTGCAAATAATCTTGGGGAATTGCCTAAAGCAGAGACTATCTAAACTGCACCTAAAAACCACATAGTGACTTAGAAAACTACATGTTGGTATTATCTATGTTTTATTGTATTTTTATTTATTCTGTTAAATATTTCTCTTTAAATTACCTTTTATTCTTATTCAGGCTGCCCTGGGTGTGGGGGTGGAGTGGGGTGGGGTGGGGGTTGGGGTGCCTTCATGTTTGATTTCTCTGTCTTAAAGCACTGAGAGGTTGTAAGGGAGGCTCAAACCGAGATATTTCTGGCTTCAAAGCTAAGCTGGATCTAACCACTCCATCTACTCCTTCTCATTCAGCTTCTCCTTAGATTTAGAAGAAATCTGCCTTCCTGTCACTTACCTGAGGCCTCTAGTGTGCATGCACACGTGCACACACACCCCATTTTACAGGTAGTATAAGGTAGTAAGCATCAGAGACAGAATTTGAACTCAAGGCCTCTGAATGCAGAGGCCCTGCTTTCTTCTCTAGCTCTCTCCTGGCACCACTCAGAACAAACTTAATCCCTCTTCCCCAGGCTAGTGCTTAACACAGTGCCTGGAACATCGGAGATGGCCTAATAAATCCTGATTGATGACTATCTAATAATCTCCCTTCACATATCTGCAGACCACGATCATGACCCACTAAATCTTGCCTTCACAAGTGAGGGAAGGCACCCCACACCACTTCCCCCAGTCACCACACAGCATGATTTCCAGTTCATTCACCATCCAGTTGACATCCTTTTCTGAATGCATTCCAGTAATGAGGGTCTGGTCTGACAGAGGCCAAGGACTATGCTTCTCCCATCCCATTTCAGGGTGTAGACTCATGCTGCTGTATCCTTGTTTGGCCCTCCAACATATTTAAACCATCTGGCCCAGGCTTATGAGGCCCCCACATAGAAGGGGGGAGCAGGGCCTTCTTTGGTGAAGTCATCATGGGGATAGAGTTGGAAAAATTAAAAACTCCTCTTTCAAGGAGTAAAGCTTCTGTGTTGGATGGTGGTGTTTTTTTTTTAACCTTAATTTTAATGTCTTAATACATTACATTTATTTCTGAATATTCCCTCCTCCAACCTTCCCAGCTTAACCCTAATAACAAAAATTAGAAAAGAAAAAGGTAGGGAAAATAGTCCAAAAAAACTAACCATTCTATATCAGCCATGCCTGACACATTCCATACCCATAGTCCTTCACCTTTCTCTTTGTATCCCTGGGCCTACCACATAATAGGTATTTAGTAAATATTGTTTGATTGATTGGACAAGGCCCCGATGCCCAGCCCTGGCTATGCCATTAGCTTTTTCCTTTTGTAGTGCCTCAGTTTCCCCAATTGTCAGATTGTGGAGTCTCAGTCTCCTTTGTTACATTCATTGGATACCAGAAACCTGTGGCTTGAATTCTCTAGGAATATGCAATCCTGTCTTTGAAGATTGTTATTAAGGCCCCTTCAAGCCTCTTTTGACTTCCCTCACATTGCTACTGTTTCAGCCAGCCCCATGGCTGCCCCCAGGACCTACTTAATCTCCAGAGCACAGGTCCCAGGAAGGGGCTTCACCTTCTGATAGCCAGGGCTCATCTCTCAGGAGCTCACGTTAAACAGAAGCAGGAGGAGTGTGACTTGTGGCCTGCCTCTGTTCCTAACACTTGACATTCTTTTTATACCCTTGTTCTAGTTTTCAGTTCGTTTAGCTGTGCTCTCCTAGCTTCCTACAAGGCTGAGGCTACCGTGGGCGGAGATCAGGTTTGGTTTATCCTTGTCTCCTCTAGCACAAAGCACAATGCTCTATCCCCAAATGCTTAGTCACCAAAATTCAGAGTTTGCAGAGACTCTCTGAGGTCAGCCAAGCCAAATCTGTACGGGAAGACCCTCGGTCACACCTCCAGCTGAAGACCTCCCAAGGGAGGTCTTCCCACTCTGGGCTTGCCACTGTTATTCAGAACCTCAGTAGTTTGGATTCAGTGATCTCTGAGGGGAGAGACTCTGAGTTGCCTCTAAGGGCAAGCTCCTTAGCTGATTGGTAAAGGATTCAGGGACAGGATGAGGATGCTCAGAGACAGCTGTTGTTTGGATTGACTCTGCTTGACCATTGCAGCTCTGACAACCTCTATTCCAGACTCTTAGACGTGAAGATAATGCAGAATTCTTGGAAGTGGTCATTCAGAAAGGCAGAATCCCCCTCATTTTTGTTTCTGAATCCAGAGGGCCGAATGCAATGCCTGGCATACAGTAGGTACTTAATAGAACCACAGCTTTGAGAGGTCATCTTATCCCAGTCATTTTACAGATGGGGAAACTGAGACCCAGGGAGGTGACTTGGACACCAGAGCCCGGTGCTCTTTCATAAGTGCTTATTAAATCAAATCTAACCTGTTCCTACTGTCATCAGCTAGGGGATGGTCCAAAATACAACAGTTAAGTATTTATTAAATACCTGCTGTTTGCAGAGCACTGTTCCAGGCATTAGGTGGTGGTGTTCAGTTGTTTTTAAGTTGTGCTTGACTTCATGACCCTGTTTGGAGTTCTCTTCAGTGGAGATACTGGAGTGGTTTTCCATTTCCTTCTCCAGCTCATTTTACAGATGAGGAGCTAAGGCAAAGAGGGTTGAATGACTTGCTTGGGGTCACATAGCTATATTAGTGACTGAGGCTAGATTTGAGGAGGCAGACATTACAAGAGATGCCAAAATTAGATAAGAAACCATTCCTATCCTCATGATAATCCCAGTCTTGTAAAGGGAGAAGACCAAAACATAGGTAACTGGTAATATATAGTATTACACAATAATCATCTTAGAAAGTTAGAAAACAAATATAAGGGAAACAGCTAAGTGGCGCAGTGTATAAAGCACAGGCCCTGGAGTCAGGAGGCCCTGAGTTCAAATCCAGCCTCAGACACTAGCTGTGTGACCCTGGGCAAGTACTTAACCCTGATTGCCTCCAAAAAAAGAAAAAGAAGAAAATATAGGAGGTAACGTTTAAAGGGCAGGTCATTACCCTGGCAGCTCCTGAAGGAGGTGGCATCCACGTTGGGCTTGGAAGAATGGGTAGAAGTCTTGTTTAGAGAGGGGTGATGGGCTTGAGGTGCAGGAGGAGACCTGTATGTTGGCACACAGCAGATGTGTGGACTAGTTTTGCTGTGCTTGACTATCCTTATTTCTTACAAAGAAGAGGGGAGGGTTATGGAGGGACTGTCGGGGTAGTGATGCCATACCAGAAAAGAACAAAACATCTAAAAATACACAGAAGGGTGCAGGAGGAAATACAGCACACAGACAGGAAGTCAGGGTTGGAACTGGGATATTAAATTTAATATGTGTCTATATTAAATGTATTTATACCATATTATAATATGTAGTTGTGTTTATTTATATAATTAATATAAAGTTATATATAAATAACTTATGTTTTAAAAACATAGTCCTTTTGTAATTAATGTTTGTCAAATTCAAAACAATGAAAATCTTTTTTTTTTTTTAAGTGATTTGCCTAAGGTCATAAAGCAAGTCAATTAAAGAGCAGTAACCTGGAAATCAGGTTTCCCCAACACCACAGCTGCTTCCCTGAAAAGACCACATGGTTCCTGCTGTAAGAAGCTTCTAATAGAAAGTTCAGTAGATCAGCCCTAGGTAGATTTAATCAGCAGCTAGAAAGGGGTGAGGATCCTTATCCTCAAATAACTTTAGCCCTCTGGTTCTCCTTCTCCCCCCTCTCCAGTTGTTCTTTGTGGAAGCAGCCCATACATGAACACTCAATAACTGTCTCCAGGTATTTGAAGGGCCAGCATGTGGAAAGAACTTGATCTGTTTGGCCCCAGAGGGCCACCTGTAAGGGAAAGCTTCCTAACAATTAGAGCAGTTCAGAATTGGAGGGGCAGCTAGGTGGTGCAGTGAATAGTCAGGAGGACCTGAGTTAAAATCCGGCCCCAGACACTTAACACTTACTAGCGGTGTGACCTTGGGCAAGTCACTTAACCCCAATTGTTGCCTATCGCCCTCCAAAAAAGACCCCAAAAAAACCCCAGAATTGGAATGGGCTGACTCTGGAGGCCATGAGTTGTTTCCTCTCCCTGGAGATATTCAGACATAGACAGGATGACCATTTATTCATAATGTTGTGAAGGGAATCTCTCTTCATGTATAGATGGGACTTGACTGTCTCTGAGATTCTGTGATTTTGTGAGGGACAGCAAAAATTCCTGAGGGACTCTGTCAGAGAGTAGGTAACGTTTCTGGAATTCATCTTGGGTGGATATTAGAGGGATGTAAATCTCTTGCATGGGCCTCAAGGCACAAGCTTTCACTTGGGGAGGCATTTCCTTGAGGTTTGGGCCCGTGGGTTTTGGCTGTTGGTAATTAATAATTATTTTGTTATTTAATTCAGTTTCCCCAAATAAAATATAAGCTCCTTAAGAGTGGGAATTGTTTCATTTTTTTGACTTTGCATCTAAAGTGTGCCTAGCACGATGGCTAGTATATAGTGGGCCTTAATAAATGCTTATTGATTAATTAATTGATTAATTATTAAGACAAACTTGACGTCATAGAAACAGAATAGGATTTGGAGTCAGAGGCCCTAGGTTGGAATCCCAGCTCCAGGCCTCACTGACTCATGTCCATGGACAAACCTTCTTCCTTTTGCTGTACCTCAGTTTCCTCTCATTGTAAAATGATGGGGTTGAACTAAGTGACCTCTAAGGTCCTTGCTATGTGTTATGCCGAGAACTTGAACTACCTTTCTCACAAGATTATAGTAAAAGTGCTTAGTAACCTATAGAAATGGGAGTCAGTAGTATGGATAAAAGGGCAGAAGAGACACTGGTTAGGCAGAAGCTAGTGAAGAGAACACATTTTCCAATACTGCTCCCATTGCACTGAACTCACCCAGCAGATTCTCGCTCTCTCAGGTAAGGCTCAGGTGGCCTTGCTCTTGTTGCAGCTTGTTGATGGAAGAGCATTCATTAAGCACCTCCTGTGTACCAGTGCTAGAAGCTCAAAGTACACAGATTCTGGAAATTGGAGGACCCAGGTTCCTATCCTGCTGAGCTATACAGAAGTAGCTGTTTGACGTTGAGGAATTCATTTCAATCCCCTCTGCAATTCAGTCTCCCCATCTGTAAGACAGGGGTAGCAGAACTTGCATGCCTACCTCTAACAGGGCTTCTAAAGGGGGAAATGTTTTATAAGCCTAGGATCATAGACTCAGAGCTAGACGTGACCCCCAGGAGCCATCAAATGAGTCAGGATTTGAACTCGGGTCCTCTGACTCCAAGTCCAATTTTGAATCTGCTTCTCCACCTCAGTACTTAAAGCCTTTGAAGGCTCTTTTTATTTAATTTTGTTTTGTTTATTTATTTTTGGTGCCAGCCTGTGATGTAATTGGTATCTAGAATGCAGAAACTCCCTCTACCAAATGTGGATGGCCCAGTGCTTACCTACATCAACCGAGAGGTTATATGACTTGCCCTGTGTCACATGGCCAGAATGTATTAGAAGTGAAACCTGGATCTGTGTCCATCTGACTCTCAGGCCGGCTGCCCACATATCTAATTTGTCACCCTGCCTCACAATATCCCACTTTGTGACCTATAATATGGCCCAGGGCTGCTCTGTAATCAAGTACCGTGCTCTGCTTATTAAGTAAGCACTTAATATGTGTTGAATTAATCAGTTCTCTGCACCAGAGATCCTCTTTTAGGTTGAGATTCCCTTGACTCCAATTCCTCAGGGAAGACTTTCTCTGCTGTCTTATTGATCACTTAAAGGAGCTGATGATGCTCTCTCCTGGGAGAGAGGACTTGAGTCCCCAGTTACACAGTGTTTGTCTTAAGCTATTGAAAGGACTGTCTCATGGAAGAAGAATTGGGTCAATTCTGCTTGACCACAGAGGCTAGAACTAGATGCCATAGGAGTCAGGTCACTGGGAGGTAGATTGTTGGCTTGGTAGAAGCAAAGACTTCCTGTGAGATCTGTGCAGTAATGGCGTGAGTAGAGCCTTTTTGGGAGGTGGTAGTAAGCTCCCTGTCATTAGAAGAAACAATTCATTGGGGGCAACTAGGTGGCACAGTGAGTAGAGCACTGGCCCTGGAGTCAGGAGGACCTGAGTTCAAATATGGCCTCAGACCCTTGACACTTAGCAACTGTGTGACCTTGGGCAAGTCACTTATCCCCAATTGCCCTGCCTTTCCCCCTCCAAAAAAAAAAGAAGCAGCAGCAATTCATCAGAGCTGTTAATAAGGGGATTTCATTGTCATATACTTGTTGGACTGTAAGCACTCTGATCTCCCATCCAACTTGGGACATTCTGTAGAATCTCTGGGAACCATCATTCTCTCCTGCCGGAGCAGTCAACCACCCTTTATCAAGCACCTGCTTTGTACCAGGCACTAGGGACACAGAGACCAACAGCTCCTGGCCCTCACAGAGCTTACATTCCATCAAGGGGAACAACGTGTATGCATATAAATAGATAGAAAATCTGTATATAGCAAGTACAAGGTAATTTCTCAGTATCAGAGGCACTAGCAGTTTGATGGGCAGGGGAAAGCATTAGGAAAGGCCTGAAGTAGGAGGCAGTGTTTGTGCTGAGCTTTGAAGAAAGCTGGGGGTTCTGATAGGTTGAGCTAAAAAAGGGAAGACATTCCAAGAATAGGAGACAACCATTGCAGGGGCTTGGGAGAGGAAATGTTATGTATCCCCAGGTAACAGCAAGAAGTCCAATTTGGCTGGGCATGTGGAGTGCTCAAAGGAAGTAATGTAGAAACATCTTGGAAAGGAAGGCTGGAGCCCTCCTGTGAAGGGCTTTAAGTTCCAAACTGAGGAGTTAGTATTTTATCCCAGAGGAAGAAGGGTGCCATCTAAGCTTCTTGAGCAGGAGAGTGACATGGTCAGACCTAGGCTTAAGGAATGTCACTTTGGCAAGATATGCATAAGTTGGGCTGGAGGGGGACCCATGTTCCCCAATGGTGACTTGATAGAAGCTTGGGCCAGGTTAGGCCTGATAGGCTCTTTTTTTCTTGTTCCTCCTCTGAGTGCAGCTTAGACATTAAAGGCCTCTTCAGAAGGGCTGTTTTGGAATCTCCCTCTGCTGAACCCCAGGAGCAGGAGGTTGGGCCCAGAAGCTTGGCTCTTCTCTGAGAGAGGGGATACCAGGCTAGAATTATATTTATCTGCTCCCATAAATACTATTAGTCATGGGAGTGTGGTTTTCAGGTTCCAGGTGAGAATTACAAGATTATAAAGCCTTATTTTACAGAGGGGAAACTGAGTCCCAAAGAGGGGAAAGGACTGGAATCCAAGTTTACTGGCTCTTGATCCAGGCTCTCCTCTTGTATAGCGTGTGATCTTTTTTCTCCAGTCTTTTAAACCAGGCTGAAAAATTGCCGCACATGTTTGTTGAATGAAAACCAGCTGCCATTGCCTGAACAGAGGTTACACTGTCCAGCTCAGGACATCAGCTCTTTCCCTCTTACAGAGATAGGTGTTAGAGCTGAACAGGACAAGCATCAGGACCACCAAGTCCAATTGGATTAGGAAACTCAAGCCTAGAGAAGGAAAAGGCTCCACTGTTAGTAGTCAGTAGAGCCTATCTCCTGAAAGAGGGCCCCTGGAGCTTTACTGGAAGGTGGACAAGACTGAGATACTTTGAAATGGCTAAGAATGGGCTGTATATGGAATTTTGAAATGCTGATTAGCAGCTCCCTCCCTTTTTTTCAGAAGGGGGGGTTGGAAATGGAATGCTGCAGACATGGTTCATTTGGCTCAACTCTTTTTTTTCATCTTTGTTACAAGTGCTGGCTCACTGTGCCCCATCTCTTTTTCCTGGCATCCCAGGACTCTACCCAGCTCTTAGCACAAGTGCCTGGCACACAGTGGGTGATTAATAAGTGCTGATTGCCCTGCCTACTCTGTGAAGGTCAGTGGGATGACCCTGAAGAGTGGTCAAGTCAAACCTTGGAAAGAGGCATGGGAAAGGAAGGCATTTCGTTTCTGCTGAGCACCCCCACTCTAAAATAGGGACACGTAGAGGATAGTGCTTTCTCTGGCAAGTGACCCCTTCCCTTGCAGAGTGGGAGTTGGGGGATTAGGGGAGGTTGACAGGGAGTAAACGTAAAGCATGAAAGAAAGTGTATTGAGAATGTTTGACAAATATTAAGTGAGGCAGTATAATTTCTTAAATGGTGTATTTGAAGTCAAAGTTCTAATCCTGCTCTTCCTGCCTGTATGTGTTAACCTCCCAGGTCATTGTTTTATCTCTTTTTTAAAAAAATTTTTTTGGGGCGGCTAGGTGGCGCAGTGAGTAGAGCGTCGGCCCTGGAGTCAGAAGGACCTGAGTTTGGATCCGGCCTCAGACACTTAACCCACACAAACAAAAACCTAGCCGTGTGACCTTGGGCAAGTTACTTAACCCCGATTGCCTTCCAAAAAGCAAAAAAAAAAATTTTTTTTTTTTTGAAGGGGGAAGGCATTGGAGGTTAAGTGACTTGCCCAAAGTCACATGGCTAGTAATTATGTCAAGCATCTCAGGCCAGATTTGAACTCAGGTCCTCCTGACACCAGGGCTGGTGCTCTATTCACCGCACCACCTAGCTGCCCCATGTTTTATCTCTTAATGGGAGGAGTTGGACTAAAGTTTCTTGCAGCTCTGACCTCTATTCAGTGTTCCCTAGTGCTGAACAGGTACAAGAAGATAATAGGATTCATTTGATTTGATCATTTTTAAAAATAAGTTTTGTTGATGGCTTTGGGAGTTTTCTGTCAGTCATTTCTAGAAGCATCCTCTCTCTTTTACTCCCCTCCCCACTATGGAACCCCTCACTCATTAAAAAAGACCATCAGTGGAACCCAAAAGGTATCAGCGGCTGTGTTCACAGCATTCAGCTCTTGTCTCATTCTCTGCCTCTCTGTTGGGAAGAGGGAGTGATTTGATCATTATGGAGAATGTGGAAAGAATCCGAGGCTCTGAAAATCAAGAGACCTTGATTCTTAACCAATTGTTCTTTTTTTCATGTTTTGTTTATTTTATTTTTAATTTATGCAATAAAACAAGCATTTCTATAACATAGTATAATTTTTAAAAGATGATTATACATGAAACTGCAAATCTATTGTTCCTTTTAAATATATGACATTATTATGTTTATATATGAATTAAATATATGTTATGTAAAATATTTTCCATTACTCCACCCACCCTAAAGATGGCTGCCAATAGCCACATAAAACCATTCTATTTATCATTTCTTTCCCTGGATTCAGATAGCATCTTCCCTTCCTTCATATGCCCTTTGTAGTTAACTTGGGTGTTTATGATAGTCAGAATGACTTATTCACTCAAAGTTCTTAAAACAGTATTATTGTTACTGTATGTTCTCTTGGTTCCATTCATTTTGCTCTTCATTATTTCGTGTAAGTCTTTCGATATTTTTCTAAGATTATCAAGCTAGCCAATTCTTCACATGACTTTGGGTTAAGTCCCTTGCCCTCCAAGCCTCAGTTTCCTCATTCTTCCTCTGCTACCTGGTATCTATGTGACTTAGGACAAGTTCTTCTCTGGGCTTCAAAGTGTGAAGGAGCCTGGACTCTAAGGTCCCCTTCCATCTCTGAATCCTGAACTGTATAAAATGGAGATGATAATACTTTAACCACCTCCCTCATAGGGTTATGGAGAAAGCATTAAAGTCGGGAGTGTAGATTTGTGGACTGTCGTGACCACCATTTCTATTCTAATTACCACTGTCACTGTCCCTGATGTTACCACAGAGGGGCTAGGAGGTTTGGAGCAGATTTTTCTGTTTCTGTGCCTCCTATTTGTCCTTCACTTCAAAGGAGACGGCTTTGGAACAGGAGGTGGCAGCCAGAGGACCTAGGTTTAAAGTCTGGCTCTAGCACTCATTAGCAATGTGGTACTTGCCAGTACCTTCTTAGCCTCAGTGTCTCTATCTGTAGAAGTGAAAAAGGATGCTTGGGCTTCGTATTTCATGAGATTATGGATGATGTGCTTTGTAAATGTTAAGGCTATAAGTAATAAGTTGTTATGAATAATAATAACAGTAATCACTTCAGGCCTTCTCTGAGATTGACTAGTTTTGATCTGGACCAACTTTTCCTCTCTTTCTTCAGTCTTAGGGAAAGTCCTCAGTGCTGTTGGTAGTGCCCAGTTATTGATGTCTCAGAAATTCCAGCAGTTCCGGGGTCTTTGTGACCAAAACTTGGTGAGTCTGAATTTCCTTGGTGGCCCTTGAAGCTGCTATGAGCTTTGGGTTGGGGGGTAGAGGTGTGAGAACAGGATTTGGCTCTCTCCTAAGAAGTCCCTCCAACTAGTTTGCTGCCAAACCAAGGCTCTTCCTTTGGGTGATGATGTTATAGAGTCTCACTTTCTACTCTGGGGAATAGAGATGTCAGCAGCAAATCCTGGGCCTTTAAAGTGACTCAGACATTCCAGAACTATTAGTTTGGGGTGGGAGGGGAAGCGGGGAGGATCTGGAGTTGTTGCCTTATGTCAGAGGAAGAAGTCTGGCCTACTTCGAGCTAATAAACTTGCTAATACCACAAACATCCAAAATGAAAAAGGGTAAGTAGTTACTGAAATGTCCTACCCACAAGGGAGTGTGTTCTTGTGGTGGAATGCCATTGGTCAACAATTGACCACCCTCACTTTGGTGACTGTGTCCTGTGGCCCAGAAGTGACCTCCTGGCTGATTCTGAACTACCAAGCCCAGGAGGAGGGGAGTGGTGAGAGTACTGGGAATAACACTGAGCTCTGGGGTCTATAAGGTTAGGCCAAGATTAGGGGCAAGAAAGAGGGCAGAAGACTGAAAGGAGTCAGTAGGAGGAGGAGACAAAAAAGGCCCTGTTCAGGGCACCCGCTTAAAAAGGAGGTGAACAAATTGTGGAGGCATACAGGCTGCCCCAAAAGACAGTGCAGTTTTAAGCTTTACCAGCCCTCTACTGTGAGTTCACTTGGATTTTCGTCATGGTGACACAGTAACCACAGGCAGATCTCCCCTCTCTGGGCCTACACCTTCTGAAAAAAACAGGACTAATGAACCTGGCCCTGCCTGGCAAGAGTCTAGTGAGGGTCCAGTGAGACAGTGGATGTGATAACACTAATTAAATATTATAAGATAAACAGGAGGAAATAATATCAATATTATAACATTATTAATGACACTTAAAATAATCACAGTAATGCCTAGTGAGGGGAGAGAGCCAAATGTGCTAACCTGACTTGTGATTTCATGATTTTATCGTTTTCCTTATATAAATCTTCTGTGTAACCGCTCTCCACTCCATGTCGGTTCTGAGCTCTTGGCAGTCGGGTCAGCATGAGCAGCACTTTTTTTTTAATGTCTTATTTTCTTTTCTTTTCTTTTTTAAATTTACTTTTAGTTGACAACATTCAGTTCCACAATCCCTTGAGTTTCCAATTTTTGCCCCCTCCCTCTCTTCCTTCCTCCCCGCCAATGGCCACATGTAATCAAATATAGGTTCTACAGATACCTTCACATTAAACATTAGTCAAGTTGTAAAGAAGGATCATAACCAATGGAATGCACAATGAGAAAGAAGAAACAAAACAAAGCAGAAAAAACACAGAGAGCAAGTAGTTTGCTTCAGTCTCCACTCAGACGGTAGATGTGGCTATCCCTTTCCATCATGAGTCTTTTGGAGCTGTCTTCTAACCTTGCCCAGTCTATCAGAGTTAGTTGTCACACATATGATGTGCCTGTAATTGTGTATAAAGTTCTCCTGGTTCATGAGCAGTACTTTCTGGAGAACAATGATAACTTTTTACAAATATTAAGATCTATATTGAGAGGCAGATGGAGAGCTGGCCTTGAATTCAGGAAAACAGGGTTCGATTTCTAGCCCTTGGTACATGGTAGGTGCTAGACCTACACTGCACAGAGGAAGTTACTTATCAATATAGCTCCCTGTGTTGATGAAATTAACCAATTTGGTCAAAACTTTTTTTTTAAATCATTATTAAATAATGATGTTTTTTCATTATAGTTTCACCATTGATGAAGCATCAGCATATCCATCCTCCCTCTCTCCTTGGGTTTTCCCAATAGTCTTGACAGGTGGGGCATAGGGGTTATTATCCCTCTGATAAATGGAAAGAATATAAAATTTGGGATTCATATGTGACCTGGTCACAAATCAAATATCAGCCCTGTCGATTTGCCCTACTGTGGGAGCTTGGGCAAGTCACAGGATATTACTGTACTCATCCATAGAATGGGAGAACACTAAATGATTCTATGAGGTCACTTCCATCTCCAACTCTATGAGCCCTTGTGATGCCATTTGACTAAGGCTCAAGAATTGGGGAAGGATTGGTCCAAAGTCACAGAATGACCCTCTTACACCTCAGACCTCATTCCCCCTGAACTGCTTTCCTACTCTGTGATAAGTGGTTATTGGGAAAAGCACAATGGGAGATAGACCATCAGAAAAATCCCGTGGTTGATAAAGGGTCAGACAGGACACTGGTTTGGACAGAAACTTGAGCAAAGAGGATGTATGCATAAAGTTTCCAGTATTGTGCCCCTTAGACTGAAGTCATAGAGCAAATTCTTGGATGGGGATAAGGAATGTTGCCTTTCTGTTGCTTGAAGAGTTTGTTCGTGCAATGAATGAATGAATGAATAAACAGAATGAACAAAAAACCCCATCTTTGTTGCTATCCTGACATGATCCCCGGGGGGGGGGGGGGCACAGCCACTGAGTCTCCCTCTTTCTTCACCCTTGTAGAACCCTGACTCCAACCCCAGGCCCACAGCCCAGGATTTGGCTGGGTTTTGGGACCTGTTGCAGCTGTCCATCGAAGACATCAGTATGAAGTTTGATGAGTTGTACCACCTTAAAGCAAACAGCTGGCAGCTGGCGGACCCCCCCGAGAAGAAGGTGAGCATGGAGCACTGCCGAGGGGCTGAAATCCAGGGGCTGTGACCTAGTCGGAAATAACACTTTCTACCATCGGTCAGTGCAGCTCGGCTCGGTTCTCGATGTGTCTCTAAGCTAGGACCACGCAGACCCATTTCTGTTCCTGGAATCCATGCTTCTCCTGCCATCTCATCCCATCCCATCCCATCCCATCCCATCCCAAAGCTCTGTCTTGTGGCTTCCTTTGTGACTTGTGTTGTCTTGGCTGCTGCAATATTATGCACGGACAATCCCACCCTTGGGACGGTGGCGGCAACACCATAAGGTGGCTAGAGCCCTGTTTGGTGATTTGAAAAACCTGTATTCAAATCCCAACTCTGACCTGACTTGCTGTGTGACCTTAGGCAAGTCCAGCCCCCTTTCTGGGCCTGTTTCCTACTTCATAAAATGAGGGGGTTGCAAATTAACAAAATAAGTAAGTGCTCTGGTTAGGTAAATGGAAAAATCTTTTAGGGAGAAATCAGGCCATTAAGAGCTGCTCTATAAAAAAGGTACTGGGAACTGACAGATTCAAAAGTGATTTATACCAAATCAAAGAGCTAATCATTCCTATGTTATACAGACTATTTCCAAGCATAGAGAATGATAAAAGACAACCTAGTTTCTTCTGTGAAGTAAATATAAGTCTTGACCTCTCAAACCTGGCAAAGATAAAGACAAAAAAGAAACTTATTTCTAAGTCTGTGTCATTAATGATTTTTACAGGGAGAGGGAAGTCTAGATCTGTTATTTCATTGGTTTGGGAAGCTCTCTGTGTGGAAACTTCCTCCACTGATGCATATCAGCATGCATCTGTAATTTATCATCTTAGAACAAGGGTTCTTCACTTTTTAGTCATGGAAAGGTGTCCATGACATCAAAGGCAGCCAGGCAGTATGGTGGATAGAGTGCTAGATCTAGTGTCAGAAAGACCTGAGCCTCAGACACTTTCTAGCTGTGTGACTCTGGGCAAGTCACTTCACCTCTCTTCGCCTCAGGTTTCTCATCTACAAAATGGGGATCCTCCTCCCTGGGTTGTTGTGAGGATCAAATGAAATAACAATTGTTAAGTGCTTAACATAGTTCCTAGCACATAGTAAATGCTATATAAATGTTTGTTATTATTACCATTGTTGCCTAAAATACATATAATTACAAAGGAAACCAAAGATTAGTGAAAATAAAGATACAACTTTTTCCCCTGTTCTCCAAGTTCAGAGATAGAACCCTTGTCTCAGAGAGTTACCTGAGGCACCAAGAGGTTAAATGACTTGCCTGTGGCCCCATGGTGTCGGGGTGGGAAGACCTGAACTCAGGCCTTCTTGACTACAAGACTGGCTCTCTGATCACAGCCATGCTGCCTCCATTAACAAATGCTAATGCAGAAACAACAGACAAATAGAATACATCAGTGCCTCAAATAGTCACGAGGATACAGGGAAGTGAGCCCTAGATTTGGAATCAGAAGACCTCGATTCTGATCTCGGCTCTCTGCTCAGCCACTTACTACCTGTGACCCTGGGCAAATTCCTTCTGTGATCCAGACCTGTAATGTGGGAGTGTTGGACTCAAGTGATTGTTAAGGGTCCCTTCCAGCTCTAGATTTTCTGCTGCTTTGTTCTGGGAGGAATCCAGGGGGAAGCCAGGATCTGGCACCGTGTAGAAGTACTTGGTACTGCCCCCAGCCGTCATCACCCCCTGCATCCCGTGCTACTTGTGTCTGTTGCTTGTGGCCCAGCCACCAGTTGGGTGGAAGCCACAGGGTGGGGGTGGAGGGGAGGAAAGGAGCAGCAGGGGGTGCACATGACGGCCGTCTTTATGTTACTCTCTTATCTCCTTACTGTCTCGCTCTAAAGGAAGAGAAGAAACCTCCCCCTCCTGTGCCAAAGAAGCCGGCCAAGTCTCGAACAGCTCTGAACCGGGACAAGGCCTCGGACTCTGGGGACAGGCAGCGCCAGGAAGCCCGAAAGCGTCTCCTGGCCGCCAAGAGAGCCGCGTCGGTGCGGCAGAACTCCGCGACAGAGAGCGCGGACAGCATTGAGATCTATGTCCCGGAGGCCCAGACCCGACTTTGAGCCAACGAAACGGAAAAGGGAAGGAACACAAGCAATTTTTAAATCATTAAAGAGCAAATGAAATACTCCCACCCTTCAGTGTGATTATTCAGTCTAGAGACACTGGAGCCAACTTTAAAACAAAAATTACCAATTAATGAAAGGGCTCGAATTTGGCTTTTTTTTTTTCCTCTTCCCCTTCTTCCCAGCTTTCAGTGATGAAGATTCGAAACAGACAAGCAAACTACAGGACCGTCTTCTCTTGCTGAAGGCAGTATTGCCATGTGGACTGAACAGACAGACTCCTGCAGCTCCCATGCCCAGGCTCCAGACTATGGATCTTTTTACCTGTTGTGTTTCATGAGAAATGATTAGTTTTATTTACAAGCTACAGAACAGAACCAGAATCCTGAGCAGCCACTATCGCCCCAGGCACACCCATCTCTCTCTTCCCTGCCCTTCCCTCCCATCTTTCATTGGTCTTTGTTTTTGACCTCTTCCTCTCAGCCCTGCCTCCCCCATGACCTCCCCTGAGGTTAAGAGGGCTCCTGCCTTCCTGGTGGGCTGGCATCCTGGTGAGAGCTCTCTATTCTGTCCTTCAGTATTTTTTCTCGTCTTACCATGAGGGCTGGGAAGGAAGGGGCAGGGGCAAGAGGATGGGGAGAAATGAGTGGATATGCTGTGGTGGCTCCCACCCCACGCAGGGTCCTTGGTCCTTTTGTTAATGGGAAGCAGCTTTCCACTAGTGGAGAGCAGGAACAAGTTCCTTCTGAGGTGCAGGGGGACATGGTGCAGTGGAAAGAGCGTTATAGATTTGAAGTCAGTGGACCTGGGTTCAGATCTCAGCTCTGACACTTACCACTTGTGTGACCTGACGTCACTCTCATCTCTGGGCCTGAGCTGCCCTGCCTGTAAAAACAGAGAAAATGGATTGGATCTCTTAGATCTCTCAGTTCTCCATCCTATGAACCCTCCCCAAAGGCCAGGCCCTGCTTGGGAGGCTAAAGAATGTACCATCCACCTTCCTGGCCCCTTTCTTCAACCCTCCCCTTCCTTGGCAAAGGAAGCTAATGCAGGAAAGGGGGAAAGCTGATTGTGGTGGGGTGTGCACTGAGCCAGCCACAGGTATTATAGACAGATGGAGCCCACAGCGGGGAGGGACAGCTGGGGCTCCCGTCACGCCTGGTTGCGGACGTAGTGTGTACATATGCACATAGACCCCCTCCCCTCCCTGTAGGAGTGGTATATTTTGCGCACATAGACACACGCATGTGCGCCCCCATACACACGTGTACAGGAGGCCTCAAGGCACCAAGTGGGACCTGGGGGTATGGAGAGCATCTGTTTTTCCATGTACAATATCTAGGCGTGTGTGAGAGTGAGTGTAAAAATTCATACCTTGGTGTTAGCAGCTTTTCCCCTTTGTAGCCCGTGCCTAGGGGGGAAGGAGGGGCAGGCAGACAGGCGGACCCTTCCCATTTCAGGTTTTCTAACTTTGAAGCCCCTCACGGTGGCACTGAATTGTCGGCACTCCAACGGATCTCTGGGCCTCCCTGCTGGGATGGACAGTGTCCGGTGGCTCCTCCAGCCCCTCATCCCTGGGAAAAAAATACAGCCCAGGAGTTCAGGAATCAGGAGACCGTGCGCACTCAGTGCCCCTCCCGCAAATGCTGTATACTATGTATATGTCTATATGGCATTGCAGGCTTCTCTGTGTAGGCCTCATCACACGGAATGAGCACTGGAAGGAGTCAGGAGGCCTGGGTTCCAACCCCCAGCTCTGCCACTTTCTGTGACCTTGGGCAAGTCACTTGACCTCTGTGTGCCTCAATTTCCTCCTCTGTACAATGGGGATAGTCCCCGTCCCTCCCTACCTCACAGGCATGTTGTGAGAATAAATAGGGTCACGTGTATGACTGACCTTGTTGCTGTTATTGGTGGGGAAGGGCTTGGTGGGAAGGGTGCCCCACTGGGCCAGGCTGGAGGGACAAGGATCTGAGCTGAGCTGCCCTGGCCCAGCCCTGAGCTGTAAGGACTTATCTTTGATGGGAGACCCAAGAGTCATGATGAATTAGAGACACAGTGCAAGAGTTGCCTGCATTGACAACCACAGTTCCTATGAACCCTTTGTAGTTTTGCAAAGTGACAGAAACTCTCATGGGGGCTTCCTTGCTCAGGGTGCCTGGTGAGCCTAGCCCATCCTGCACCACTAACCTGAAGAGGCAGAAAGTGAGGAGGGGAATCTGAGTTCATTAGAGCAATCTTTCAAGGAGAAATCGGGCCATTTAGAGCTGTTCTGCAAGAAAGCACCTGGGGCTGACGGATTCAAAAGGGATTTCTCTGTTAGCCTATTTACCGGGTAGTGGAGGTGGCTGCTTCTATATTTCTGTAGCTAACAAACATCTGCTCAGCAGCACCCCATGGCCTGATGAGCTAGAATGGTTTTCCCCAAGCTCTGCTCTGATAACCCAAGGAAACTGGCCTTTTGGGGAGATTTCACATTTAGTCAGTGAGATCTCTGGAAGGAAGCCATTTGAGAGGCAGTGGGTACAGGGATCATGCTGCAGCCAGAACCCTTAGCTGGGAATGAGAGAACAGTGCTAGGTGCTATTCTTCCCTCTGCTTCTGACTCAGTACAACCCTGAGTAAGTTACTTCCCCATGGTGAAGATGGTCTAACACAGAGGACCTTTTCAGTTCTCATCTAATTTGGCTTGTTGGGAGATCCAGGTTAGATGGGAATTCAGAGTGATGGGAGGGCCAGTCTAGGTGGGAACTTTCAGAGTGATGGGAGGGCCAGTCTAGGTGGAAACATTCAAAGTGATGTCCCACATCTTCCCAAAACCTTTCTCAGACCAATTTCAGCTCATGCTGACCCCTCTCTTCTCCAAATCTTAGCAATTAATAACCTATGCTGCAGATTGCCTTGGGTCACCCCTGCCCTTGGATTGTTGTTTTAACCCTAGTTAAACTTTTCATTTGATTTGTTGTTCCTATAATTTCCCAACTAATTTATGAACTGAGGAGCCCTAATTCTAGGCCTGATGGTGATCCTCCTGCCTCTTGGCCTTTTGTCCTCTCTGGGCCTCTTGTTTCCCCATATGTAAAAAGTGAGTGCATCTCTGCTTGGTTCTGACCCAGGCCAGAGTGAGAAGTCAGTAGAACAACGGGTATATTGACACCTTGACACCTGGAAAATGGAGTGCACAGGTAAGGGCTTAACATATATCCCTCCACTATGCTTGGCCCAGGGCCAACCATGGAACAGGTAGGTGCTTAGTAAAGGAGGAAAATGGCCATAGAATTAGCAGAAGTGCAAAGGAAGGCTCTGTATGTTTGGGATGCACTTGGGCTTAGTATCAATAGTTCTTAGTTCTGAGGGTTTGGGTGGAAGTCAGCAGGGACCCTTTAAAATCAATTCAAGTCTTCCTGCTGCCTGACCTAGCCTAGCATATCCTCCCAGAGCCAAACCCTAAATGATTCTCAGGGCAAATTCATTTGTTTGGGGAAAGGGAAAGTTGGGGCTTACTTGGAATTCATAAAAGCCTCAGAATCCCAACTCAGTGTGCTGTTTAATCAATGCTGCTTCTGGGTGAGTCTGGTCATGGCCCAGGTTCCCATCCCACCCCCACCCCCCACCCCCCACCCGTGAGATTACTTTAAAGTAAAGGAGGTCATGACAGCAGGGGAATGTGGGCCTGAGGAGGGGTGTGTGATAGTGATAGGATACTGGAGGAAGCACTCCCAGTGAGGGAGCAAAGGGCAGCCATATTACATGTGCTCCCTATGTCCATAGTCTGGGATGCAATCCTAATCACCTTATGTATAATTATAATTCCACCTCCTAAGTATACATTACTCCTCCTTCAACAAGTTTTTTAAGTCTCTACTGCGCACCAAAGACTATCCCCCATTCCATCTCCCAAACTCTGGGAAGGCAAAAACAGTTAGAATTAGAGGTTAGAGTCTAGAATATATATACACGTAGAAAGAATATAATAGATATATAGGACAGAATCTAGAATATAAAGGTTAGAATCTAACGTCATAACATAACCCAAGTTCAGATTATCCTTGTCTCAAGGTCAAATGAGAAGGGCTTTGCAACTGAGTCATTTACCTGAGGGTCCAACAGCCTGTGGCTAAATATGACTTATTGTGAAACAACTCTAATTAAATTCAGCAAATGCTATTTGAGGTTCTAGAGGAAGGTGGCCCATTCTCTAGAATTTCCCCCTACCATCGAGGATGCCACACAAAATTCATTCCACATTGGGAGTGATATTAAGTGTTAGTTCAATTGAAATAAACCAATGTGATTTGCCATGTTCTTCAGTGTCCACTAGGTGGCGCCAGAGAGCAAGCACTGGGAGCAAACTTCCATTGAAGGCAACAGAGGGCTCTGGAAATTGACTCCCTGGGAGGGAAAGCACGTGTTTCTGAGGGACATCCAAGCATGGGAGACCCATGATCTATCAGAGGGTCTGTCTGGCCTTTGGCCCACACCATTCTGATTGGCTTTGTTCGGTGGCCCAATGTTTGGTGGGGGATGAGAGCGGTAGAGTAGAGGGGCTAAGAGCTAAGAGGTCCAGGAATCAGAGGGGGAGAAAAGTCACTCTGGGTTTGAGGGACCTGGGGAGGTATCACCATAGGCTATTTACCGGGTAGTAGAGGTCTAGAGAAGGTCTTGCCTGAGCCTGAGACTTGTAGGTTATCTTGGGGAAAGGGACAACAGAAAGGGAGAAGAGCCCTGCCTGCTGCCTGTCACTGACAGACCCCATCTACATTAAATTAATAACAAGTCATGTTTATGCCTCACTTTACTGTTTACAAAATACTCTCTGTAGGTTCTCTCATTTGAGCCTCAGAAGAACTCTTAGAGAGAGACAATCAAGATTATTAGAATCACTGTCCATTTTCCAGATGCCAAAATTTAGACAGAGTGAGAAAGGACTTGGTCACACAGGTCACCTAAGGTCACACAGCAAGTTAGTATCAGAGGCAATATTCAAACCCAGGTCTCCTGACTCCAGATGGGGGCTTTTTCCAAAGCACTCTATGCTGTTTTAGCTCTCCAAGGCGGCATCATCATCATCATCATCATCTCCTCTTCCTCTTTTTCTTCTCTTTCTCCTCCTCCTCCTCCTCTTTCTTCTTCTCTCTCTTTCTCTCTTTCTTCTCTCTAAAGCCTTCAACTACTATCTCTATGCAGATAAGGCCTCATCTTTTCCTCTAACCATGCCATCCCCTCAAGCTATCTTTGGGGGTTTTTCATTTATATTTTTCTCACTTTTATTTTTTATCTGAACTTAAACACCAAATAAAATGAGCATTTCCACATATACTGTGGAATAAAAGAACAGGATTATCCATGAAACTGCAAACACAGTTCTTGCCAAGCTAAATTTCTTCCCCCTTCATTGCTGAACTACTAGGAAGTACATTTTCAGCTCCTTCCCCCATGTTCTCACCATTAACTCACTCCTCAACCCTTCTCAGTGACCAAATCCAGGGAACCTTTTTCTATCTCCCATCCTCCTTGGCCTCTTGTAGCTGTAGACACTGCTGGTGACCCTTCTCCTTGTGGAAACTCTCGCTTGGTTCCAGAGAACCCCACACTAGTCATTTCTCTTCCACTTCTTCCTGAGTTGATTTTTTTAAACCAATTAACTTAGGTCTTATTTCAGCATTTTAAAATTAAATTGACCTCTCCATCCCAACCCCCTCCCTCATTCCCTACTTCTTAATAGGGGTCGGCTGGGTGACATAATCCCCAGATCTGTTATTGCTGGCCCTTCTGAACTTCAGACTCAAATCTTCCATAGCCCACTGGTTATGTCCACAGGAGGCTGTCCTGCTATTACCTTAAACTCAGAATGTCTAAAAAAATCTTTATCCTTTTTGAGAAACAATGGACAGTGGTAGATAGAATGCTGAATCTGGAGTCAGGCCTGCCTTTGACTTTGGCTAGCTGTGTGACTGTGGACAAATCATGTTGACATCTCTGAATCCCAGTTTCCCTGTCTGTAAAATGATCAGAGTGATCTGTCATTAATTGAGACTTGGAAGATCACCTGGCCCAGGAGTTCTTAACCTTTTTTCTATCCTAGATCCCTTTTCAAAGCCTATGAACCCCTCCTCAGAATAATGTTTTTAGAAGTATAAAAAGACTCAGGATTATAAAAGACATACATTATATTGAAATACAGTAATCAAAAATCCTTCTTAAAAACAAGTTCAGGGGGGGCAGCTAGGTGGCGCAGTGAGTAGAGCACCAGCCCTGGAGTCAGAAGGACCTGAGTTCGGATCCAGCATCAGACACTTAATGAACACACAAACAAAAACCTAGCCATGTCAGGGGCAGTGTTGCAGTGAACAGAGCAAACAGCCCTAGAGTCAGGGAGACAGCCCTGGAGTCAGGGAGACGTGAGTTCAAATTCAGCCTCAGACACTAGCAGTGTGACCCTGGGCAAGTAACTTAACCTGGAGCGCCTACAAAAACAAAAACAAAACCACCAAGTTCATTTAAAAATTGTCTTTACAAGTCATTGGGGGGAAAATATATTATTAAAAAATAAGTTCAGGGACCCCAGGTTAAGAACCCTTCCTCTAGCCCAGCAACCTCATTTTACAGATAAGACACTGAGGCCCAGAAGTTTAAGTAATTTGCCCAACTGAAGGAAAACACAGTTTAAGTGACTGGAGAGCTGGGATTTGAATATAAGTCCCCTGACTTCAAATCCTCCTTTCTTTCTTTTTTTTTTTTTTTAAGCAATTGGGGTTAAGTAACTTGCTCAAGGTTACATGGCTAGTCATTATTTATGTGTGGGTGCTCATTTTCTGAGGCCGGATTTGATCTCGGGTCATCCCAACTCCGAGGCCAGCGCTCTTACTCACTGCGCTACCTAGCCGCCCCTTCTCCTTTCTTTCAATTGTAGAACACTGTCTCCTAAAACTTACTATCCTTTCTCCCTTAACCACTAAGTTATGAAGGAAATCATGTAGCCAAGCACTTTGTGAGCCTCCAAGTGCTAGATAAATGTTAGCTGTTTCCATTATTTCCCTAAATCCTTATGGCACGATATAAAGGAAAACTGGCACCCTGTTCCCTTAAGCCTTCATCCTTCTTCCTCCTACCTTCTCTATTTCTTTTTTTTTTTAAACAATTGGGGTTAAGTAACTTGCTCAAGGTTACATGGCTAGTTATTTTTTTATGTGTGGGTGCTAATTTTCTGAGGCTGAAACCAATCCTAGGTCCTCCCAACTGGCACTCTTACTTACTGTGCAACCTAGCCACCCCTTCTCTATTTCTTTTTAAAGGCATAACCAGCCTTGAAATCACCTAAGCTCAAAAATTTGATGTTCTCTCTGCCTCTTCCCTCTCCTTCAGCTCTCCCTCCCACCCCCATCTAATCCATATTAATCAATAGGTTCCACCATCATTCCTGTGGACTTCCTAGACCAAAACCTCCCTTCCCCAATTTGTTGTTGTTCGATCTTGTCCAACTCTCTGTGACCCCATTTGGGGTTTTCTTATTTTATTTTTGCTTTTTTTTTGGAGGTGGGAAGGTAGAGCAATTGGGGTTAAGTGACTTGCCCAAAGTCACATGGCTAGTAAATGTTAGTTGTCTGAGGCCAGATTTGAATTCAGGTCTTTCTGACTCCAGGGCCGGTGCTCTATTCACTATGCCACCTAGCCACCCCAGAATATAAGCTCTTCTAAGGCAGGAACTGTCTTGCTTTTTGTATTCTGATCCCATTTAATAAGGTGCCTGGCACATAGTAAGCACTTAATAAATGCTTTCTCATTCATTCATCATTTGCTAAGTTCTATAGAGAGGAAATGGGATATACTGGAAGGAAAGAATGTTGCATTTGGAGCCAAAGATCCAAGCTCTGCTGACTACAGTACCTGCTACCTGTGTGATGTTGAACAACCTACAAGCTCTCTGGGCCTCAGTTTCCTTATCTGTGAAATTAGGGGCTTCTAGCTCTAGACCCATGATCCAGATCAGTGGGTGTCAAGTGCCCCAGACCCTTTCAGGGCATCTATGAGGTCAAAATTATTCTCACAATAATACTGAGACATCTTAATTTCTAACATGGCTATTATTATTATGGTTATTTCTATTATTGTTATCATTTCTTTTTTTTTTTTTTTGCTTTTTGGAGGGCAATGGGGTTAAGTAACTTGCCCAAGGTCACACGGCTAGGTTTTGTTTGTGTGTGCCTTAAGTGTCTGAGGCCGGATCCGAACTCAGGTCCTTCTGACTCCAGGGCCAACGCTCTACTCACTGCGCCACCTAGCCGCCCCTATTGTTATCATTTCTAATATCAATGGCCATAACCCACATAAACTAAAGCTCTTGGGAGGGGGTCCTCAATTTTATAAAGTTTAAAACTGAGAGTTTAAAAGGACCAAAAAAAGTTCGAGAACCACTGGTCAAGATTATGCCTCCACAATATTTCTCATATCCATGCCTCCTTACTGTCTCTTTACTGGGACTTTAGGCAAGTTATTCTCCCTCTCTGGGCCTCAGTCTCTTCATCTGTAAAAAGAAGGGCTCTGACTACATCATCTCCAAGATTCCTTCCAGTTCTAAATCTTACTGTCCTGTAGTAACAACAATAATATAAAACTTTAAAGTTGGCACATTATCCCATCTGAGTCTCATAATAACTCTTGTGCTGATAGATGACATATTACATATATTATAATTCCATTTACAGACAAAGAAAATGAGATCCCAGAAATTAAGTAATACAACTAGTTCCTTGAACAAGGGATTGAAACGCAGGTTTTCCAGGTCCTGAGTCTAGCACTGTGTATATTATATACCACTCTAATTCTAGAATTCTTTCTACTCACTGTGACTATGGTAATAGCCTCTCCTAACTGTCTTTAGTCTCTCATCAATTGTGCCAACATAATCTTTCCCATGCATAGGACAGAATGAGAAGCTACTTGTAGAAGGTTTCTTGGAGGCAGACAATGGCTGTACATAAAGAAACTTTCTAAGCTGTCCAACAGAGGAATGAGCTTCCTTGGAGACTGTGGATTACAGATTTAAACAGAGGGTGGACAACCACTTATCAGAAATATTGTAGTAGATTCTTAAAGGTTGAATGGGGGCCGCTAGGTGGCACAGTGAATAGAGCTCTGGCCCTGAAGTCAGGAGGATCTGAGCTCAAATCAGACCTCAGATACTTAATACTTACTAGCTGTGTGACCTTGGGCAAGTCACTTAACCCCAATTGCCCTGCCTTCCCCCCTCCAAAAAGCAGCAAAATAATAATAATAATATTAAAGGTTGGATGAACTACATCACCCCTCACATCCTTCCCAGCTCCAAACCTTGGGAGTGGCTCCCTCCTGGACAGTGCACCTGATGTCTCTCATCCCCACTAGAAGGAAAGCTTCCTGAGGGCAAAGTCTTTGTATCCCTAACTACCTTTGCACAGCACCATAACACACAGAAGATACTTATTAAAGCTTGTTAAATAGGAGTTAGTTGAATTCATTTGAATGACTAGACTAGGGGGTTAAGGGAGGGGATGGGGACTGAAGGCACAATTGATCTTAGGAAGACCCCAGAAGTCCTAAAAAGTAATAGATTTGGCCGAAGACCCTCTCAGTTCCAGCTCTTGAATTGTCTCCCTCAGAGCCCACACCATGACCACCACCCCCATTCTCCAAATCCCCCTGCTTGACCCTCTGTATCTTCTCTCTTTGAATCTCTTCCTGCCTCTGTCTCAATCCCAGTTCCCATCTTTCTCTCTCCTAGGACTCTGTCAATGTGTGTCTCTTTTGGCTTTCAAAAATCACAAAATCTCCGATCTGGAAGGGCCCCCAGAGCAGAAATTCCCCTCCACAACACATCCCCTACAAGCCATCAATTCACCAACTAGCACCTACTATGTGAAAGGCACTATCTCGATCAATCAATAAATTGTTATTAAGTGGCCTGAGGGAAGGTGGATTACAACTACAAGGAACTTTGCAAAATCCTTCTTCACTTGGAATTTACATTCTAATAGAATAAGTTCATATAACAATAATAATAGCAGCCAACTTCTGTATTACACTATGTGCCAGACATTACTAAATGCTCTACAGTTATGATCTCATTTGGTCCTCAGCAATATACACAATAAATAGAGAAAGAATAAATGCAGAGCACTTAGGGGTCAAGGGCACTAGCAATGGGAGGGGGGCAAGGAGAAAAGCAGAGAAGTTTCCACAAAGCTCCAGGGGATTCTGTCTGGATGCCATGTGGGGAAGCTTCAGCCTGAGGCCCCATGTGGCCCTCTGGGTCCTGAGGTGCAGCTCTTTGACTGAATCCAAACTTCACAGAACAAATCCCCTTAATGACAGGATCTGTTCTGTAAAACTTGGACTCAAAGGGCCACACATGAGGATATGGAGGGCCCCATGGGGCCTCCAGGCTGCAGCTTCCCCACTCCTGGCCAAAGGAGGAGAACGGATCTATGAGGTGCAGGCTTGAACCGGGTAGGACAGCCAATGCAAAGGCATGGAGCGCTCTGTAAGAGACTAAGTTCATTTGGGCTGGATCTTGTGCAGTGTGGCTGGGAAGATAAACTGGGGCCAGGTTGTGAAAGGCTTTAAGAACTAATCAGAGTATGTTTTATTCTGGAGGCAACAGGGACCCACTGGACCTTCTTGAGCAAGAAAGTAACATGGTCACATCAGTGGACAGCTCAGAGGAGGAGGAGGAGGAGGGCGGACTGGATTGGGGAGAGGCTGGAGGCTAGAGGCAGGGATTTCCAAGGGGAGGTTATTCTGATCATCTAGGTGAGGGCTGAAGTTGTTATTGTTGTTATTGTTTGTCCTTTGTTCTCCTGGAGAACCAAAGACCTCAAGAGTGTAAAGTCTTTATTTGCATTTGAATGAGGGACAGAGCTGAAGAGAGGACTGTGGGAGTAGAGACAAAGGGTACTGTGGTCTAGATGTTTATTTAGCAAATGATTAGATTTGTGGGAATGTGATAAAGACTGGGTCTAGAAAGACCAAAGCAAAGCAGTCCCTGTCCACAAAGAACTTACATTCTACTGGACATTTTCATTTCCTTGTATCTCTCATACTTAGCCCACAGCTTGGTACACTGTAAGCACTTAATACTCGTGACTGACAAGATCTCTACATTTCTGTCTCCATCTCTGTATGTCACTTGTTTTGTTGATCTAGTTTCTCTCTCTCTCTCTCTTCCCCCTCCCCCTCCCTCCCCCTTATTTCTATCTTCATAGTCTCTGAGGGTCTCTTTCCTGTTTATATTACAGCGTTCCTAGCCTTTTCTGTCTGTCTCCCTTTAATGTTCCCAGGCTTAGGACCAGCTCCATCCCTAATGGCTATATAAGGCCGATTCACTTTCTCCCTCACTCCTCCTGGTACTTTCCTACTCCCTGTTCCGCCCCTTTCCCCACCCCACCCCCATCTGCCTATCTCTCCCCCCCCCTTCCTTTCTCACACATTCTTCTGCCTTGTATGGCCAGGGCCTGACAGGGGCGGGGTAAGGCTGGGCCTTGGGGCTACTGGGCTCTGCTGGGGCTGAGTCCTGCACTCACTCCTTCCCTGCTTCTGCCAAAACTGCTGCCTCCTCCACTCCAACCGGGACCCCTGGAACCCAGGTAGGAACTAGCCAGGCCCTTGCTTGGGACCAAAGGAGGGGATGAGATGGTCCTGGGTCTGGAGGAAAAGTCTATCTAGGAGTATCTGATGCTGGCCAGGCCTTCACAGAACATCATAGCTGGGAAGGTGCTTAGGAATCATTTGAGTGCTTAAGGATCATATCTGTTAAGTGGTAGATAAGGAAACTGAGACCCACTGAGGGAAAGTTCATATAATGAGTTCATGGAAAGCTCAGGCCTAGCACCAGCTCTCCTGACTCCCAATCTGGGCTCTCTGCACTCTGGTAAACTGAGATTCAACCCAGCTCCTGAGCTAATCCTGAAGGGTGAAGGTGTTATCATCATATTAGGGGACGGAAACTCATGCACAGAGAAACAGTCCAGAGACAGGCACAAGCCCTATGGGGAAGCTTAGAGGAAAGATGGACCCCCTCCCTATGGGTAAGGTTCGTCCTCCTTTGGGGACTGGAAGGAGAAGAGGTAGAGGTTGGAAGGCTCTAGTTAGTGGGGGGCAGCTGGGGTATCTCAAAGCTGCCTGGGAACTCAGAAGGCATATAGTCCTATGCATATTTGGGCAGGAATCACCTCAGCAGAATCAAGGAAAGTGGAGTCTCCACTAGGAGGCGTTGCTGGGGACAATTCTCAGGGCTGGCAGTCCTTCCTTATAGCGACAGAGAGATATCCATATAGAGAATTAAAGAAGGGTCTAAGGCTAAATCTGTTTATACACACACACACACACATATAGATAGATATAGATATAGATAAGGGACTAAGGTTAAATTCAGATAGATATAAGATTAAATCCATATATCTATATCAATCAATAAGGGATTAAGGGGTATGTGTGTGTGTGTGTGTGTGTGTGTGTGTGTGTGTGTGTGTGTGTGTGGAGAGAGAGTGTGTGTGTTAAATCTTATCTATAGATAAGAAACTAAGGTTAAATTCATCTATGAGATATATATATTATCTATATATAGCTCTCTATATATAGCATCTATATATAGATTTAACTAAATCCATATGTCTATATATCTTTATCAATTAATAAGGGACTAAGGTTTATATATATGTATATATGTGTGTATGGATATATATGTATGTGTATACATATATATCATTTATATATAGCTCTATATAAGGTTAAATGTATTAATTTACATAGATAAGGGACTAAGGTTAAATCCAGATAGATAGATAGCTCTATAAAAGGTTAGATCCATATATCTAGAGATTTCTATCAGTTCCTTCCAACTAATATAATCTGACTCCTTACAAATCTTACCTATTGTTGCTCCTGGTTCTGTCTTCTGGGGCTAGGCAGTGTGAGTCTAATTGCTTTTTCATACCTCAAGTGTCCTCACATCCCAATTTAATTCAGCAGAACATTTATTGACCACCTTGTGTGTGATAAGAGGCTTTCTGGAGTGGGGCAGACCGAGTTCAAGTTCTGCTCATGACAGTGTGACCCTGGGCAAGTTGCTTAACCTTTCAGTGCTTTGGACAACTCTTAAATTGCAACCACAAAGTGCCAAGCTGCATTGGGAGGAGTTTCTTGAGCAGAGAGCTCATCAGTCCAGTTCCCATTCCCATTCTTCTTTGGACCATCTCCAGTGAGTTTTCCCTTTTCCATACCAAACACCAGGTCTCACTCTCTTTTCTAACCTTTGACAATTTGTCTCTTCCAGCTACTCAGCTCAGAAAACATTTATTAACTAGATCCAGATCCTGCCCCATGGCCTGCCTAAAGGACCAATCCTTAACAGTTGCCAGCCCCCCTCTTCCCCTCAGAGGTCACTTGTTGGGGCCCTATAGAGGAGTTCCCTTAATGACAGTCACAGAATCTCAGTTGGAAGGGAAGGACCCCAAAAACTAATCCAACCTCTCAATTCCCTTTCTTTCTTCCCTCCTGTTCTCTTTCCTTCTGCTTCTTTCTTTTTGCCTTTGTTTGGGTTTTCTCTAGCTTGTTCTTTCTCAAGTAGGCATTAACACACTCTCTGCTTCTTCTGTTAACTAGTTCTTTCATTTCCTCACACACAGTTTCACCTTCCACTCCATCATTCTCTTTCTTACTTTTGCTTTCACTTGCTCCTTTAGTTCAAACTGGATTACTCAACTTGAACTCATAGGTTCAAGGCTGGATCTGAACTCCTAAAACTATAGCTTAAAAGCCCCATGAGTGTGTTTACCTTTAACAATCAGTCTGTTGACACAATTGGCTCAAAGCAAAGGTATTTACTGAAAGGGTATCAGAGGAACAGTAGCTACAAAACATTATTCCTATAAATCTGGGGTGTACTTTCCCACAACTACATATAGTATCAGGGGAAAGAGTGAGCACACACATAGAGAACACCAATACTATGTGTATGGTATCTGGAAGCTAAGGAGCACAGGGGATCAAGCACTGGACCTGGTCAAGAAGACCTGAGTTCAGGGGCAGCTAGGTGGCACAGTGAATAGAGCACCGGTCTGGAGTCAGGAGTACATATGTTCAAATCTGGCCTCAGACACTTAACACTTAGTAGCCGTGTGATCTTGGGCAAGTCACTTAATCTCAATTGCCCTGCCTTCCCCCCTCCAAAAAGCAAAAAAAATAAAATAAAAAGGAAGACCTGAGTTCAAATCCAGTCTCAAAAACTAGCTGTGAACCTGGACAAGTCACTTAATCCTCTACCTTGATCAGTTTGTCAGTTTCCTCATTTGAAAAATGGGGGTAATATTAGCACTGACCTACAGTTGTTATGAGGATAAAATGAGATACTTGTAAATTGCTTTGAAAACCTAAAAGTGCAATATAAATGTTATCTAGCTAGTAGTGGTGACAGTAGCAGGCAGGTGCACAGGGTAGCCATTCAGGCAGCTTATACACGAACACTGCAAGCCCTAGACATCTCTTCTCTCTTCTCATTGCGTCCTCATGTTGCCCTCCCTGGGGCCAGCTGTGCTGAATTTGGTAGGTCACTCAGCTGGGCACCCTGGGATGTTTCTCTCTGAAGCTCAGCTCCTAAATCACACAGCTCACAATGTGCAGAACTATCTCCTGACTCAGCTTGTTCCTTAAAATTTGAGTCTAGCCCTCTAATTCTATCATTGGTTGATCACACCTTAGAAAGGGTTAATAGAGTGTCAGCCACTTAAGTCCTTTTGGAATTTCATCAAAAGGGGATTAATTGATTAGGGGTCCCCCTCATCAATCTTCTACCATCTTTCTGTCACACAATTTTTTTTTCAATGAGTCTGTCTCATTTTTGCTCTTATTCCTTGTCTCATGTTTCTTCCCCTCTTGATTTCTCTAACTTATTCCTTTTTTCATTCCCTCTTCTCTCTTACTTGAGTTTTGTCTGGATTTTTCTTCCTCTCTTTCTCTCCCTTCCACCCTCCCCCCTTTCTTTCCCCCCCTCTGTCTCTCTCTTCTCTCTGTCTTTCTCACTCTCTCTCCTTCATCTCTCTTTCTCTCCTCCCCCTCTTCTCTCTCTCATTCTCTCTCTTTCTCTCCCCCCTCTTGCTTACTCCTTTTTTACTCTTCTTTTACTTCTTTTTCTTCCTCAGTCTTTACCTTCCTCATTCTCTTAAGTCCACATTCCCTTGCTCTCTTTCTCCTCTGGCCTCACTGTTGTACCTTTGCCTGCTTTTCCCCATTTGTTATTTCTCTTCTATCACTCGGTCATCTTGTGTTCTCTTAATCTTTCACACAGACCCTCTTTGCTCTCCCATTAGCCCTATTCTTTCTATAGAAAACTCATTCTCTTATTTCTGTCCCATTCATGTCCCTCTCCCCCATTCTCACAGTTTGTTTTTAAAATTTTTTAATTTTATTCATTTCCAATTATATCCTTTTCCCTCCCTACCCAGCAAGCCAACCTTAATAACAAAGAATTCAAGGGGAAAAGAAGAAAAAAAGCAGGACTTCAGTAAAACTAACCAACAGGTCCATTGAGCCTGTGCTTATGCACAGTATGTGCAGTCACAGGCCCCTACCTCTGCAAAGAACAGAGAAAAATGCATTTTCTCCTCTCTTCTCTGGGGCCAAGCTCCATCACTGTATTACCCCATTGACCCTTTTTGTTAACTTGCTCCCTCTTTTACTTTCTCCTTTGCCCCTCGTCAACCCCATTCTTCTTTCCTAGTTCAGGCAATACCATATAGTATCTACTTTTTTCTCTAATACTTCAAGGATCCACAATTTCATGAGCATGGGTGTTCCGTTCACTAGCTTGTACTGTGTGTCATAATAAATGGTTTCTATGTTTAAAAAAAAAAGGCTTCTGGTGAGCCACTGAATACACAGCAGATACATACATACATTGCTGTGTGTATGTGTGCAAGTGTGTGCATGCACACACACACACACACACACACACACACACACACACATACTTACATTCCTCAACTGCTACCTAAAGCCTTCTTGGTAAGGACCATCCTAGCCTATGCTTCCCTGGCCCAGCCACTGTGAACCCAGGCTTTTCCAACCCCACAGTAAGACAGCAGAAGAGGACTTTAGGGAAAGCTACAACATATAAGGATGGAGATGATGACAATGATGCTAGGCTTACTCTCACTAAACACTTCCAAACTTTCCATTTTTACAGTCTTCAAGCCATCAAGGTAGGAACACACTTTACCCTATGGATAAACAAACAAAGCTATGGAGATTCAAATAACTTTGGATTATAGATTGATTTTTCTTTTCTTTTCCATTTATAGCTGGAAGGCACCTGGAGGACATCACAGAGGAGGAAACTGAGGTCCAAAGAGGGGAAGAGACTTACTTCACATCACAAAGCAAGTCAGTAATAGATATTATACTGGAGAAAAACTCTGGTTGGGAATCAGCAGACCTGGGTTGTAATCTAGACTTTGCTACTTATTTCTTTATGACCTTGGACAAGTCATTTACTTTCACTGGACCTTAGTTTCATCCTGTAGAAATGATGGGTTTGGGCTAGATGGTCTTTAAGGTCCTTTCCGGTTTTAAATTTTATAATCTTGAGTCTCAGTCACTACAATTATCCCTTCCATGTCTATAACTCTTTACTACAAAATTTCTCCATCCATTCTTTCTTTTACAACAGCCCTAAGAAGGAGGAAAGCTAGGGATTCATATATCATTATTAATTATATTAATTGTTAAGTAACATTATTGCTTTAAGTATTACTGTTATTAATTATATTATTGATATTTATATTTCCATTTGGCAGATGAAGCAGCAGGGAAGGGAAGTGACTTATCCAGGGTCAAATCCAAAGGAAGTTAGGTTAGTGACAAGAGGAGAAGTCAGATATCTTGTCCAGGCTTTTGCCCCCGACCCTGGCTGTAGACACTGGTTAATGCACTGGATTGGTAGGCTGACTCGCCCCTTATACTAACTCCCTTTTTGACTCAGGTCCCTTCCTCTGTCCCTCAGTTTCCACATTCGTAAAAGGGAGTCTGAATCAGTGGTTGCTAAGGACCCTTTTAGCTCCATGATCACATAGCTACCACTCTCTGGCTCTGGACACTGTCTTTGGGGAGAAAAGATTTGGCTCAACCCCTGTCCTAAAGGGATTTCCAATCTGAGCAGGATCTCAAAAGAATTGTAGTATTAACAACCTGTGAGCAAAGCTATAGGACAGAGCTAGAAAGGCTGTGCATGCCACAGCCAGGAAGAGCTGACACACAGTAGGTGGGTGACCCTGACCCTTGGCCTTTCAGTGTCCTCTGAAGCTCTCTAAGACTCTAAGTAGCAGAGCCAGTGGCTGACCTGCACTAGTAGGGAGTGTTTCAACTAGGAGCTCCCAATACCAGTAGAAGCACAGGACCAGGCCCTTTTCTGCATAGGATGGGGAAGGAGGAACAGATTTACTTTCTGTGGCTAGATGGTAAGAAGGGTTTGTGCCCCCATCAAAGAAGGAAAAACTGTAGCTGTCCTGATAACTCCCTGGTACTTCAGACTCAACAAGAGGACCTGAGACTTCCTGTTGCAGGCAGCCCTGATTTCAGCCAGACTTTTTGGGAGAGAGAAAGCCTAAGGAAACCATCCAGCTAGGAAGCAGAGACTCACAGGTGCGAGCAGGGCCTGAAGGAAGTAGCTCTAACTTGGCTAGAGAGGGGATGAAAGCATTGCATAGTATTGGAGGAAAAAATTATTGGAATTAGAGTCAGGAAACTTGGACTCAAATCTGATGCTAGACAACTTCCTCCTTCTTGAGTTCTCAGTTTTCTTATTTATAAAATAGGCTCATGGGGGTGGCTAGGTGGAGCAGTGAATAGAGTCAAGAGGCCCTGGAGTCAAGAAGACCTGAGTTCAAATCCAGCCTTAGACATTTAATACTTACTACCCGTGTGACCTTGGGCAAGTCACTTAACCCCAATTACCCTGCCTTCCCCCCCTCAAAAAAAAAAAAAAAGCAGCTTATTAAAATAAGCTCATGGCCCCTGCCCTCCCTTTCTTTTAGAAACCTTAGAGGGGGAGTTTGGGGTCTGTAGAGTATGAGCCTTAAGAATGAAGAGTGCTCTATTTGTCTTTGTACAAAGCCATAAAACACAGTAGATTCTTAATAAATGTGCATTGAATTTAATCAAATTAAATGGAATTTAATTGGTCAGTGACCAAAGTTACAAGGTCCAAAGAGGTTGGTAGTCAGAACCAATGTGTGGTTTGGGTTCTGAATTCCCTGAGGAAGAAGTTAAAGTCACATAAAGCCTAGGGATGGAATTCTTAAATAGGCTGGGCTTCCAGCATCTCTGACCCCCTGGGGAACCTGAGAAGGCCAGAAAATTCTTGCTTACTTGGGGGGTGAAAGGAGGTGGAAGGGGAAAGACCCATGGGGCAGAAAAGGTCATGGGAGAGAGCAAGCAAGGCCTCAAGGCAGCAATCCTTGGAAGTGAGCACTAGTTAGGTTCCAGGCCCTGTGTTAGACTTAGGGTGGGGAGGGAGGAGTAAGGGGAATGACCCCAAAAATGGAAAATCTGACAATGTTCTGTAAAATCTGGATTTAATTAAAAGGCTGCACTTAAGGATCTAGAAGGCCACATGTGGCCTCAAGGCCACAGGTTCCCCACCCCTGCCCAAGCTAAAGGTAAATTAGAGGACACCTCATTTAGAGGAGGATACTTGAAACTTAGTGAAGGGAAGAGATTTGCCAAAAGTCACACAGTGCATTAGAAGTCCCAGGAGAGAACTGCTCTAATTAAAAAAATATATATGTATATATTAATGATAGTTTTTGTTATTTATACCTTAATCATTTTCTAGTATGGCCTCTACCTCCTTGCAGCCCTGCCCCTCACCATTAAATCTTCCCCTGTTAACAAATCATTTAAGTATGACTGACCAGGGCAATGGTGTACATATTCCATAGCCATAGCCCTCCACTTTTTCTTTTTTGCTTTTTGGATGGCAACTGAGGTTAAGTGACTTGCCCAAAGTCACACAGCTAGTTTTTGTGTTAAGTATCTGAGGCCAGATTTGAACTCAGTCCTCCCGACTTCAGGGCCGGTGCTCTATTCACTGTGCCATGCCCTCCACTTCTCAAATGAGAAGAGGGAAAGGTATTTTCTTATCTGTTTTCTGGAGCTCAGTTAATCTGAGGCCAACTGCCTTTTAATGTAGTTTTCATTTGCATGAGTCATTGAGTACCTTTTTCTCCTTACTTTGCCCAATACCAATTCATACAAGTCTCTCCTTGTTTCTCTGAATCCCCCCAAATCATAATTTCTTCTAGCACTCATATATCCTGTTACATTCATATATCAGTCTGCTGTTCATCCATTCTCTAATTCACGCGCATTTTATTTGTTTTAATTCCCCTCACAAAAAAAAGTGCTGCAATGAATATTTTGGCTTATATGGAACCTTTTTATCTTTAACTTCCAGGGGGTACTTGCCGAGATTTGGGATCTGTCAAAGAATATAAACAGCTGCATTATTTTTCTTACATAATCCTCAAATTATTTACCAGAATCATTGGAGTAATTCACAGCAGTATTAGTGTGCCTTTTTTTTTACTTTAGTTCTTTCCTCATTGACTATTTCCACCTATTAACAGCTTTAGTGCCAAATTATTTTCTCATCTTTATTTTTTCCAATTTGTATTAGCCATAAAGGCATCATCTAGCAAAATTTTCCTTAGATATCACTCCCCTACTAAATTAACTCCTAATGGCTCCCTATGGACTCTAAGATAAAACTCTTTGGTTTGTCTTTTAAAATCCTTCACAATCAGACCCAACCTATTTTTCTAGCATGCACACACACACACACACACACACACACACACACACACACACACAGACATGTTTAGATATATACATATCTAGAGAGAGAGAGAGAAAACAAGAGAGAGATGTGTATATGTGTATATGTATATATGTATATAGGCACAATAGGACTATTCCATTTCATTTCTCATCTTTGTGGCTATGCCCAGGCCTCCATACCTGGAATGCATACCCTCCTTACCTCCACTTCATGGAAAACCTCTTCTTTCTTTTTTTTAATAAATTAATTTTTAGTTTTCAACATTCACTTCCATAAGATTTTGAGTTCTAAATTTCTGCCCCCTCCCCAAGATGGCATGCAATCTGGCATAGGCTCTCTCTATATGTTATATTGAACCTATTTTCACATTGGGTTATAAAGAAGTAGAACTAATGGGAGAAACTGCTAGAAGAAACCAAAAAAAGAGCAAACAGTATGCTTTGATCTGCATTCAGACTCCATAGTTCTTTCTCTGGATGTGCATGGCATTTTCCATCATGAGTCTTTTGGAATTGTCTTAGATCGTTGCATTGCTGAGAAGAGCTAAGTCTATCAAAGTCAGTCATCACGCACTGTGGCTATTACTATGTACAATGTTCTGGGTCTGCTCACTTCACTTAGCATCATTTCATATAAGTCTTTCGAGGGAAAACCTCTTCTTTCAAGACCCATCAAATTCCTCATCTTCCACCTGCTAATTCCCTCACTCCCTTGTGTCATGTTTATGCATGTATGTGCTGTCTTTTTCTATAGAATGGAAGTTCATTGTGAGTAGGGATGACTTAATTCGTTATATTTCTATCTACCAGAACTTGGCACATAGGAGGCACTCGATAAATGCTTACTGATTGATTGTTTTTACTGTTTATAGATCCTTGACACATTCTTAAAAATCTTACTGATATCGTCTTCATTTCCAAATAATCCCAACAAAAAATAAAATAGATATAAAAAGGAGGTGAGGGTGGAGAAGCACTTCAGCCAAACTAACCAAGAGCTTTAACCCAGTCTGAGTATATACAGTGTTCCACATCCATGATCCACCACCTCTGCAAAGCCGGAGAGAAGCATATTTTCTTTCTTCTGAGAGCCAAGCTTGTTTGTTACAATGACACAGTGCTAAATTCTTCAAGGAATTCTCTCTGCCCAAGCAGGGACTGTGGAGGCAGAAACCCTGGGCTAGAATGAGGATGAGGAGACACTGGGGGGATAGTAATAACATTCTTGTCTATAAGACAAGAGTGCAGGCTGTTCTTGAACCCATGGTAGGTAATGTCAAGATTATTAACCCTATTTACAGTGGAAATGAGGTCCAAAGAGAGGAGGCAATCTGCCAGAGATCATAGAGCTGACACCCAGGGCTGGGTTCTGTCTTCCTAGGAATTCAGACTTGATGCTGTCTCAGTGATAGCTCACCTTGGATGATTTCTGATGTGGTCCTCGGGAGCCGTAAGTGGCTCAGGCCCTTAGGGAAGGATTTTAGGCTGGAGTGGCATAGGAGGGGGCCTTCTAAGGTCCCAGGCTACAGTGCTCTGCCTCCCTCTCCTCCCGGCTCCTGGGCCCCTAGAGAAAGCAGGATAACCCAGGCTGTGGGTGGAAGAGGAAGAAGACAGTTGCTCAAAAGGGCAGGAATGTCAAGAATGCAGAGGAGAATAGAGAAGGGGAATGGAGGAGGAGGGGAGGGGAAAGAGAGGAAAGGAAAGAATTGGAGTGGAGGAGAGAGGAGAGGAGGAGATAGCAGCCAGCAATGCCATAGGGAGGAAGGATATGGGGCTTTTCCACCTCCCTGCAGCCTGGCTGCACCCTCCTATGTCTAGAGGGAGACACCACACACGCCCCATCCTTAGAACCCTCTGAATACCCATTCAGCCAGCCAGTATATACTGTATTATAATGTGTTCCTGGCCCTACTACATACCCATGAGAGACATAAAAACAGAAAGGCTCTAAGACAGGAGATCCAACTCTCCAGAAACTTCTCTTTCTAATAATGGTGGGGGGTCAGGGGGAGAGGCACGGAATACAAGAGTACAAATAGCTCTTACAGGGAGGGAAATGAGATAAGTCCAAAGAAAAAGTCCAGGAAAATTCTTAGAAATTTGATTCTTTTTTTCAACTATGTGTGAGGGGAAGAAGGTGGGGAGAGGACTAGTTGGACTTCAGTACAGGCTTTGTGAGAGAAGTAGTACCTGAGCTGGGCCTGGAAGGAAAGGAAGGATTTTAACAACAACAGGAAGGTGTCCCATTAGTTAGAATGTTAGACTTTGGAGTCCTGAGTTCAAATCCAGCCTCAGATACTTACTAGTTATATCTCCCTGGACAAGTCAGTTCACTCTGTGCCTCAGTTTCCTCATCTGTAAAGTGATGTAATAATAGCATCTACTTCCCAGGGTTGTTGTGAGGATCAAATGAGATAATATTTACAAAGGGCTTTGTAAACAAAGTGTTCAACATTGTTGTTGAGTCAGTTTCCATTGTGTCCTCCTCATGACCCCATTTGGGGTTTTCTTGGCAGAGATACTAGAGTGGTTTGCCATTTGCTTGTCTAGCTCATTCTACAGATGAGGAACTGAGGCAAGCAGGGTTAAGTGACTTGCCTAGGGTCACACAGCTAGTAGGTACCCAAGGGCAGATTTAAATTCAGGTCTTCCTGACTTTAGGGTAGGCACTCCATCCACTGTACCACATAGCTGCCTAAAGTGCTATATAAATATCTATTTGTAGCTATATAACATAGGTATTATTATTAACTAGGGGGCCAGCTCAGAATATTGGGGGGGGGGGGCACAGAGACGCACGATGGTGGACTAAGAATGAGGGACCAGAGAGCAGTCCATTGGCCCGAAAAGCAGTGAAAGGGAGTGGTCTAGATCAGGTGTGCAGATACAGACGGGTGCCCCAGATCCAGGCAAGGCCCTGAACATCACACTAAGGGATTTGCTTATAGTTCATTCTGTAGATATTGCCTCCAGGAAGTTTCCATGCCCTCTGGAGTGTCTTCTGGCTCACGATGATCCCCATGGTGCCTTAGGAAGGTTTCTTTCCATGTGAAAGATGAACTGACTACATAGAGACTAGTCAGGAAACTGCTTCAATAGCGTCGGCAAGAAAAGATGGCAGGCATTATGGGAATGGAGGAGGGCACCCACTGGTTATATTGTGGATGTGGAAACAACAGGGTTTGGCAACTAAGTGGAGAGGGGAGGTCAATCATTGAGGGAAGGTTCAAAGTTAACTGAGAGGTCACAAGCTTGGGTGCTGCCAATGGAGAAGAAGAAGTTGGGGGAAAGATAGGTTTAGGGAAGGAAAATGAGTTCAGTTTTAGACTTAGGTTATAGCTCTAGAATTGGAAGCCACCTCAGAGGGCGTCTAGTCCAGCCCCCTGATTGTACAGAAGCAGAAAGTGAAGCCCAGGGGGTTAAGTGACTTACCCAGGTTCACACAGCACAGGTGTTACTAGCAGTGGGATTTGAACCTATGTTGAGTTCAAGGGTACCAAAGGAGATATCCAGGATCACAAACTTTCCCTGCTTCCCTGAAGATACAAAAGGCAGAGCTGGAGAAAGCCACACATGGAGGATCAGAGCCGAGGTACTGAAGGGCCTTAATAATAGCTAATGACTAGGACTTAGGTGCTGCTTTAAGGTTTATAAAGTACTTCCCAAATACCTCATTTTATCTTCACAGTAACCCTAGGAGATAGGTGCCACTATTATCTCCAATTTATAGATGAGGAAACTGAGGCTGAGAAAAGTTAAATGACTTGCCCAGGGTCTCACAGCTTAAGTTGGTGGATGAGATGGCACTTGAACTCAGGTCTTTTTGAGACCAAGTCTAGCCCCCCATCCACTAAGACACCTAACTTCCCCTTCCTAAAAAACAGAAGCTCTTTGAAGGCAGAGACCATCTGGTGTTTTTTGTCTTTGCATCCCCAATGCCTAGCATATTGAATGTGAATCAATGAATTTTAAAAGCATTTATTGAATACTCACTACTGGCCCAAGCACTGGGGATACCAATACAAAACTGAAAACGGTCCCTGCCTTCCAGAAGCTTACTGTTTAATTTTTTTTTTTTTTTTTGCTTTTTAGAGGGGGGAAGGCAGGGCAGTTGGGGTTAAGTGACTTGCCCAAGGTCACATGGCTAGTTTTGTGTTAAGTGTCTGAGGTCAGATTTGAACTCCGGTCCTCCTGACTCCAAGGCTGGTGCTCTATTCACTGTACTACCTAGCTGCCCCCAGATGCTTACTTTTTAATGAGAGGAGATTATACATAGGGAAATGATGGCCTGGGGCAGGGGTGGGGAACCAGTTACAGACCGCAGGTTCCCTAATCCTGGCCTGGAGAGAAGTATTTTGGATTGGAAAGTTACTAGGATGGTGCTATAGGGGAGTAGACTAGTAGGCTGATACCCTCTTTCCATCAGCAAAGGGAGTACTGACTTGATTGTGGTTCCCGAACTGGAAATTGGAAGGGCTATGGGGGCAAGGGAGCATATTAAGTATCTATGGTTGAGGAGTTCCTGAGCTAAAAGGGTTAACTCTTTCCAAGAATTTCCTGTAGCAGGAGGAGGAAGGGTTAGCTAGAAGTTAACATGAGAGGATAGGCATTCAATAAATGTTTCTTGTAAAGTACCTGGAAAGAATAACCACAAAACAATATAAAAGGAGTGTCACAAAGTTACCAAGAACTAGACTGGCCCCAAAGACAAGATACAAGAAGACACCCCTCCTTCCAAACTCCTTTCCAAAGTTGGGAGGGCCATTTGTGAGAGATGTTTCTCTTTTTTTATGTATTGATCAGCTTTACTGATTTTTTTTCTTTTAAAAAATTCTTTGTCCTGTGGGATAACTCTGTAGGGGGGATTTAGGTAATATAAAAATAACTAACACTAAAATGTTACTTTAAAAATAAATAAAGGGGACAGCTAGATGGGGCACAGTGAATAGAGGTCCTGGAGTCAGGAAGACCTGAGTTCAAATCTGAACTCAAACACTTAACACAAAACTAGCCATGTGACCTTGGGCAAGTCACTTAACCCCAATTGTCCTACCTTCCCCCCTCCAAAAAGCAAAAAAAAAAAAAAAAATTAAAAAATTAAAAATAAATAAAGGCTTGTAGCTTATCCTTAGAAAAGAGATGTGAACATGTACCTCTGTCCCTTCATTGCTGAGGTGGGGGACTATGGGTAACAGAATGTTGCATACACTGTCAGAATAGGCTGATGTGTAACTTAATTTTGCTAAGTTGCTTTTTTTCTGTATTTTGTTTTGTTAAAAGAGACAGTTAACTGAGTAGAAAGGAGGATCTATTCAGAAATTAAGGTAATGTAGAAACAAAATATCAATTTAAAAAAATACTTGTTTTACTGAATTGACCTCTTCTCACTCAATTATCAGTGCTAAACTCCTTCCTAGGACTGACCCACACCTATGTTGAGCTTAGTCCCCCTTCTTTCAGGGTATTTCCTCCCTCTGGCACCACTCCCCCCAAATATACACACATACATTTGTCACAAGGAGACAAGCCTGGAGGCATCTGATTGAGAGAAGGCCATCTGGAGGTGGCAGACCTCTGTCCTCATCCCCTTCCTCTTCCCTTACTCCCACAGGCACACCCCTCCCAAGAAGCCAAGATGTCAAGCAAACGGGCCAAGGCAAAGACCACAAAGAAACGTCCCCAGAGGGCCACATCCAATGTTTTTGCCATGTTTGACCAGTCTCAGATCCAGGAATTCAAGGAAGCCTTCAACATGATTGACCAGAATCGAGATGGATTCATCGACAAGGAGGATCTCCACGACATGCTGGCCTCCCTAGGTAAGGGCTGCTGGGGCTTCAGAATGCCAAGATTCCATCAAAGCCGCTGGAACCAAGTCAAAGAGCGAGCAGGAAACTCCCGGGCTCCGGGATCTCTTGACTCCAATCCGGTGCTCTTTCTACTGTGCTACAAGTTCTCATCTTCAAAGTGTGACTGTAGGCAAGTCATTTCCACTGTCTTGGCCTCAGTTTCTTCATCTGTAAAATAAGGGACTTGAACCTGGTGACCTCTAAATCTATAATTGTATGACCCTTTAAGAAGCCTGTAGCTTAGAGAAGGAAATGAATGTCTAGAGTCACAGCTTTTTTCCTTTAAACATTCTTTTATTTAATTGATGCCTTTTGTTTTCATATCAGTCATTTGGGGATATCCTGTTTCCCCACCTCCCACTCCCCAAAACCAATGAGTTTTCCCTTGTAACAAAATAAACCAGATAAGCAAAACTGACAGATCTATCAAATGACCTGAGAACATGTGCATCATTTGGTGTCCATATATTCCCTTCCTTCTCTCCCGAAAAGTAAGGTAGGTGTGTTGGCCATGATTTTTAGCTCAATATCCCGACTCCAAATCCAGGGCTCTTTCTTTCACACCATGAAGATACAAAGAAGTTCACAGCTAGAAAGCTGAGATCGGAGAACAGGAGCTGGGTAGTCCATGACCCAGCTCTCAGCAAAAGCCTAGGAATCTCAGAGTCCTGGGGTTGCAGCCCAGCTCAGGAGAAGTGGAGATAAGAATAGTAGTCAAGAGATCCTAGCCTAGGAGATTTGGGAAACTTGGCCCAGGAGACCACTGAGAGGAACCTAAGAAATCATCTGCTCCCCCCTGCCTTTTTTTTTTAATTTTAGGTAAAGGAACTAAGAACTGGAGGGGTTAAGAGCCTTGCCTAAGGTCCCACCAGTGGGAAACAGCAGAACTAAGACCTGAACTGGGGTCCCCTGTTTCTAAATCCATTGTTCTTTCTATACTGTCCCACTGCCTTAAGACATAGGTAGGGGTTAAAGGTGTCTAGGACCTCCAGAATGAGTGGTTGAGGAACTTTGGCTGAAGGAAGGGGATAGTAGACAAAGACAGAGATGGAAAGAGTCAAGGAGCTAGGGACTGGAGGTGTACAGTGCCAGTAAGATGGAGACAGGAGTCAGGAGGCCCCAGGGTATCTGGGGTATCTGGCTCACTGTAAGTACTGTGTATATGTATCTCACACAGGAAAAAACCCCACAGATGAGTACCTGGAAGGAATGATGAGTGAGGCCCCTGGGCCTATCAATTTTACCATGTTCCTGACCATGTTTGGAGAGAAGCTGAATGGGACGGACCCTGAGGATGTTATTCGAAATGCCTTCGCCTGCTTTGATGAGGAAGCCTCAGGTCAGCTAGACTGCAGTATCTTGGGGACCCAAGGGAGGACCCCATCCTTGCCTAAAGTCCTAGCTGACCCTGTGGGAACTTAGAATTTGGCAGGGGACTTGGACATTTCTGGTCTTCCAGTTCTAAGCTCTTTAGAAGTGGCCAATCTCAAACCCACCTTGAAATCCGAACCTCAAGGAGCTGAATGGGCTAAGGGCTCATCTGAAGGACCTAACGCAACCCACTGCCTAAGGATCCCATTACACCTAACTCAAAGCCCTAAATCTAGGGATAAATTCTCCTATTGCCTTTTTCTTTTGGGGGGGGGGGGAGGAATCCTGGATCTGTGATTTCACTGGTCTGTGGAACAAACTCCTGGCACCAATAGAGAAGGTAAACTCATCTGTAACTTAATCTTAGAGATTTGTCTAGGGTAATTCCTGTCCCTGTATTCCTAGGTAAGAAACACAGACCACCCCACTGCCTGCTTTCTCCCATAGAGAGGACTCACAGGCCTCTCTGCTTCTTTCTCTCACTTCCTCCCTCTGGTCCCAGGAGTCATACATGAGGACCACCTTCGGGAGCTGCTCACCACCATGGGTGACCGATTCACAGATGAGGAGGTGGATGAGATGTACCGAGAGGCCCCCATCGACAAGAAGGGCAACTTCAACTATGTGGAGTTTACCCGGATCTTGAAGCATGGGGCCAAGGACAAGGATGACTAATCACTACACCCTCCCAGTGATGACTAATCACTACACCCTCCCAGTCCCTGTGCCCACCCCACTCCCACCTCCCGTGCTCCTCGTGCCCCTTGCGTTCCACACAGCTGCCATGTACCAGGAAGGTGCATGAGCTCTTGCCTGGCCTTAGATCTGACACATATGAAGAGCAGGAAGGCTAGCCCCTGGGCTTTGGGGATGGGTGTCCCTTGGCTCTTGTCAAAGGGAATGGGACCTCAGGCCTCTAGCTTGCCTGAAGGGATATTCAGGGGAAGGTGGATCTCTTCCTTGGCAAGTACCAACCCTGGGCTCCAAGAGACACTTGCTTCACAGCTTATCCACCACACACTACAGTCCAAGGCCCCAGACAATGGAAGGACCGGTCCAAGTCATCTGGCCAAAGCTGACCACCTGCCCCCTTTTCCACTGGCCTGCAGAGACCAACTTTCCCTCAGCCCCAGTCCCTTTGCCACTGCCTCATCTGGTTACTGTGGCCTCTTTCATGGTGACACATTCCTTGTTCTTACAGGGGACCCTAAACCATTCCTCCTTCTCTTCTGTGTCCCCTGCACATCATTCACTTGCCTCACCAAAGGTGCGCAAAGGAGAGGAGCATGGCACAAACACCCTGTTCAGCTTCCAGACAGGGGTTTTAGTGGGTGTCCAAGGAAGTGTATTTTATTGGGTGTGCACCCATGCATGTTAAAGCAAGTGTGTGGCTTGCGTGAATCCATGTGTATGTGTGATTACATGTTTATGTACATATAATATAATGTGTTCAGGTGCATGTGTTTCTAAGGCTTAACACTGCCATTAGATTTTGGGAAGAAAGAAAAAGAAAGACTACCCAAACAGAAGACACTAGCCTAAGTTATCTCAGTTCTTCTCTTTGCAGTAGAGGGGGTAAGGAATGGGGAGGGTTGCTCACCTGGGATTTCAAGGTCAGGTGCTTGGGAAATGGGGATGGGACTGCTCCAAAGGCTAGATCCTGACATCTTTCCTATAGCCATGCCCCATCCTATCCCACTCCCCTCCTCTGGCAGTGTCCTGGATCCCCTTCCCAAAGATCTGTTTTCCCCCTGAGCTATAGTGCCTATTACTCCAGACACTCCTTCTCTTTCTTCTCCATCCTCTGAAAATCCTGTTTCTTTTGTCTCTACCTCCCCACTCCAGAAGAAAAAAAGGAGTCAGACCTTGGGTTCAAGTCTGTTTTAGTATTTGCTATCTGGGACTTTTTAGACAAGTTTTATTTCTCTTTTCTGTTTTCTCATCTAGAAAAGGTGTTGTACTAAGGCAGCAATCTCAAATTGTGGTCTGAGCACCCACCTTTCCCTCTTTGCCCCTTCCTCCTTCCCCCTTCTCCCCATGGTCAAAACTATTTTCATCATAATACTGACATTTTACTATATAAACAAAAGCTCTTTGAGGTCCTCGATAATTTTTAAGAGTGTAAAGAGATTCTTAGACCAAAAAGTTTGAAAACCACTGTATGAGGGGCTCTTCCAAGCCCAATGAAATCCTCTGATCTCCTTCCTGACCTTTACAATGAGGGAATAGTCCTTCTGACAACCAGAGCTTTAAGAAGGGAACCCCAATTTGCTTGAACCTTTTCCAAGTAACTCCACAATGCCTACACATGGCCTTTTTTTCTTCCCTGACATCTCAAGGGGATTATGATTGGCCCTGGGAAGCAGGTAAGAGCCCTAACTTCCTGATCTGGGTGTCTCTATCTCCCCAGTGATCCTCCTTCTCTAATTTTTCTGCTTCGAAAGAATCCTGAGCTGGAAATCAGGACCTGAATTCAAGTACTAGAATTACTTTCTTTTCGACCTTCCCCTCTGGGCCTCACTATAAAACAGTAAGGGCTATAAAAGCTGATCTCTGAAAGCAGAGAGGTAGCCATTCTCAAGTCCACCACTAGCACTTGTACTTGCCAAGAAAGCAAGCAACAACCAAATTCTGATCAAGCCTAAGTTATTATACTCAGCAAATGTCTCATATCCTCTTGACCATGGAAGCAGGAAGGTCTAGAATTTCTCAGAGTAGGAAAACTGAGGCCCAGAGAAGAGATTTGCCTACAGTCATAGAGCAAGTCAGAGGTAGAGCTGGGAAGTCAGGTCAATCAACAAGCATATACTAAAGGCCTATCTGCCCCGCCCTATGCTAAATCCCAGGGTATGAAGACAAAAGTGAGAGGGTCCCTAGCCTTAAAAACCACAGGGATGGTAGGAATTAGATCTAGAATGGACTTGAGAAGTTATCTTTTCCACCCTCCTCCCACTTTACTGATGAGGAAACTTGAGGCGTAGGCAATATAATTCACCCAAAGACATAGAGTAGCAGAATCAAGATTTAAACAAGCGGGGTGGCTAGGTGGCACAGTGAATAGAGCAACGGCCCTGGAGTCAGGAGGACCTGAATTCAAATCTGGCCTCAGACACTTACCACTTACTAGTTGTGTGACATTGGGCGAGTCATTTAACCCCAATTGCCCTACCCTCCCCCTCCAAGAAAAAAAGATTTGAACAAATTCCTGACCTTATATACAGGGCTGGCCTGATCACCCACCCCCTCACTATTCTTACCTATTTCATGATTCCTCAGTCTGCCTGTGTTTAAAGGAGACCCACTCCCAGGCCATCTCAAGCTTACTTTAAACACACCAGCAGAAATATAACTAGAAGTTTTGGTATCTGAAACATTCAAGGAGCTGTAGGCCTACCGGCTGTCTGCTGAAGTTACTGCTGCTAACATTTTAGGAGCAGGGCGGGTGGGGAATAAGTGAAGAGGTTGGAAGTCCCCTTTGGATAAAGCAATTTAGGACAGGAAAAGAAAGTACCCTCAGGATAGTACTAATTCTCAGCCTTGGAACACAGCCCCAGTTACACAGTTAGCTACAACTTAAGTACTTGAGGGTGGGAGGTAGAGAAGGGGAGCAGGGGGCAGCTAGGTGGGGCAGTGAGTGAACAGAGCACCGGCCCTGGAGTCAGGAGGACCTGAGCTCAAATACAGCCTCAGATACTTAACACTAGCTGTGTGACCTTGGGCAAGTCACTTAACTCCAATTGCTCTGCCTCCCCCCTCCAAAAAAGAAAGAGAAGAGCAGAGGAGGAGGATGGGAGGGGGCCTGCTTTCACAGATCACAGTACCTCTGAGTAGAGTGAAAGACAACTCTGAATTAGCCTCACACTTAACCCTAGCATATCAGTGGCAGTGGAGGTACTGGTGGTCTCTGAGTCTCTATTTTGTTTTCACTTTGAGGGCTTTTTTTTTTAGGGTTTTGGGGGTTTTTTGGTGGGGAGTGGGGGGGCATGAATCGCTGAGCTGGGGCAGGAGTGGACAGAGGGGGAGCACAATACTATACAGTAAAGACAGCATAGGTATTTGGAATGTGGATTTCTTTCAAAATTCTTTATTTAAAGTTAAATTTGCATAATGCAAGTTTATATAAATCAAGAACTATTTCCAATAACATCCTTTCAGATCTTCCACAAAGGCCTGACTCATTTTGGGTTTGGGTCCAGCTAATAATGCCTTTGGAGAACATAATCCTACCTTTCTGCCTCCTGCCAGTCTCTTCCCTATCCATCCCTCTCTGCCCAACCTGAACTTTGCCATTTGCTATTTCTGCTTCCTCTGGTTCTCCCTGCTGACATCTTGACCCCTTCCAGATCACCTTCACCCTCTGGAAATTTTTCCTGAGTGACCCCACCTCACTCTACCACTTCTCACCTTGGGGCTTGGCTTCTACTTGAATTGTGACCACATAACATACCTAGGACACACTTGCCTTCAGGTTGTAAGGCCATTGGCCCAAGCTCTTAACTCTCCTGTGGGAGCTTCACCAAAACCTGGGTAGCCTTTTTCAGACCATTAAGCACCTGGAAAAAGCTAGAAAACAGGTGGAGAAGCTCACCCCTGAAATGTAGGGGCACTATTACCTACAGAGCATGAAGAAATAAATGTTGAAATAGTTTTGTTTCACCCAAGTCACTAACCCCTTTCTGGACCTCAGAGTCTATAAAATGAGGGGTTTGGACTTGTGCATCCTGTAAAGACTCTTCCAGCTTAAAATACTGTCACTTTTCTAAATTCATCATAATCACAATAATAGCTAACAGTTCTACAAAATGAAGATATGAAACTGATTCTCAGATCTGTACATGAATGGATGGTTTTACTATGAATGAAATAACTGTGCTCAAAGCACTATGAAGACAGAAAAGTAAGCTGGGATCTACCTTCAGGAAACTCACCTTCTACCTAGGGACAACACATGTGACATACACAATACATGAACACATGCATAAAATGACAATGCCAATCCAGAGTTTCTGTCCTGAAATTCTCCAGTCTTAAATCATCAACTGCCTATTGGTCAATTCAAAATGGATAGCAGTGAATAAACATTTTTTTAAGTGCCAGGTAGGGCATAGGTGGTGCACAGTAGATAGGTCTGGAGTCAGGAGATTCCTCTTCATGAGTTCAAATCTGGTCTCAGACACTAGCTATGTGACCCTAGGCATGTCACTTAACTCCCTTGGCCTCAGTTTCCCCATCTGTAAAACGAGCTGGAGAAGATAATGGCAAACTACATTAGTTATCTTTGCCAAGAAAACCCCAGATGGGGTCACAAAGAGGGGGTCACAAAGAGTCAGCTATGACTAAACAACAGCAATAAAGTGTGTCAGGCATTGTGCTAAGTGCTAGGGATACAAAGAATGTGAGCAAAAGACGTTCACATTCACATGGAGTAGACAACATGCAATAACTAGAATGAAAATGTATGCCCATAGGTACCTCAAACTCAACCTGTCCAACACCCCCCAGCCCACACATCTTCCAGACTTCTGGGTTCACAACTGTGTCATCATCTCCTCAACCACACTCATTCCACATATCCAATCAGCTGCTAAATTTGTCATTTCTGTCTTTATGTGTGTCACCTGATCCTACCTCTTCAATAATACAGCCAAGTTGGTTCAGGCCTTCATCACCTAGTGCTCTTCTTTGGTCTCTTTCCCATTCCAGTACTTCCTTCATTCATCTGTCCAAGTGGTTTTCCTAAAGCATAGTTAGGTCTTACCATCACACACACTCCTCAAAAAACTCCAATGGCTCCCTATTATCTCCAGAATCAAACGTAAACTCTTTTGTCAGACACAAAAAGCTTTTTCCATCCTGGCCCCTTACTATCCTAAACTTTACTTCCTTATGCCCATTCTCTAATTCAGCTCAACTCTATCTCCAGCCTTCCAGCATTTGCACTGGCTGTCTCCCATGCCCCCTCCTCACTTCTTCCTCTTAGAATACCTAGCTTCCTTCAAGAATCAGTTCAAATGCTACCTTCTGCTACAGACCTTGCTCAATTCTCCTCAACTGTTAGTGCCTTCTCCACTAAGGTTAGCTTCCGTTTATTCTGAGTGTATCTTGAATTATTTCTAACTATTTAAGTACATTAGAATATACAATCCTTGAGGGCAAGGGCTATTTTTCATTTTTCTTGTCCTCAGTGACACAGTACCTGAGACTAAGCCCTTGGTAACTGCTTGTTGATTCATAAGATATATGAATCAATTACTATGTACCAGACAATACAAAAAAAGGTAACCATCCATGTGACTTCTTGGCAAAACGCCTAGCTTTGGCCACCAGACCCAAACATCTCTTTTCTCCCTAGATTAGATTAGATTGTAAATTCCTTGAGGACAGAGGCTCTTCAGATTTTGAAGTTGTATCCCCCAGGCTTAGCAAGGTGCCAATACTTAATAAATGCTTTTTGTTCATTCATTCAAAAGACTTCTTTTCTCCCCTCCTTCCCTTCCCCACCCCCCCCCCAAAAAAAAACCCATACCATGAAAGTGATCTCTCCTTCAAATTTCCTCCCAGTGTTTTGGCTCTTTTCCCTAGATCCCATTCAGCCTTATACTAATAGCTATCTGCTCCTTCCCTTCACAACCTCCCTGCCCCTTCATACCCATTACACTGCAAGCTTCCCCATGACTTCATTTTTGTAGAGTACAGCACATAATAAATGCTTCAAAAAATGTTTATTGAACTGAATTTCCAAGTCATTTAAGGCTGTTCTTGTAAGGATCACGGAGGTAGAGCTGGCCTCAGAGGTCATCTAGTCCAAATCCTTCACTTTAGAGATTCGAAAACAAAAGCCCAGAGAGGTTAATTAACTTGCCAGAGGTCACTTGGGTAGATAAGTATGAGAGCGGAGATTCCCATCCTGGGTCCTCTGATCTTGAATGATCTTGGAATCATGCCACACTTAGCACCTAGTAAGTGCTTAATAAATGTTTTTTGATTAACTGATTAAATCTAACATTCCTTCCAAAAAATGTTTCACTATAAAAGGAGTGGATCAATGACATGACTACCCATAAAGTTCTTTATGGAGTTATATAAATTTCAGCTATTATTTTTATTATCTCAGATCTGTTTTCTTGTGATCTTCCTCTGCCTCCTGAGAGGGATGATCAGGAACAGTCTCTGGAGGGCTCTGGGATTGCTTCTGGGAGATCTTACAGATCACTGATGAAGGGGAAATGAGAATAAAAAAAATAATATATTTTTTAAAATGGTTGGCTTTTTTTTTTCTTTCTGAACTGGAAACCTGGACCTGTTTTCATTAACATAGAGAGGTCCCTGGTGAGAAACTCTCTTTACCAGTGCACAAAGGAAACAGTTCTACAATTTAAAGTCTTAGATTCCTGGGGTGCTGAAAGATTCAAGCAGCTGGCTCCAGGTCACACAGTCTATGGGAATCTGGTGTGGGTCACAGGGACCAACCTTTTATTAGAAAGGTACAGAAAAACAAAAGGAAGCTAAAAATTAGAATTTATGGAACACTTCAGTGATCTCATTCGATGCTAATGATGTGTCCATGCTGTGATGGACACAGGGTTTTTAAGCCCTTTCTACAGATGAGAAAACTGAGGTTCAACAAGCTTGGCTGATATGCCCAAAGTCACTCACAGGGGACTCAGGGCTCCAGGCCCAAAGGAGGATTATGAGACAGCTTCTATTAGGCAAAGGTTCCCAAGTTTCTCTAAGGTTTCTTTTCTTTTCTTTTTTTTTTTTTTTTTTGCTTTTTGGAGGGGGAAGGTAGGGCAATTGGGGTTAAGTGACTTGCCTAAGGTTGAACAGCTACGTGTGTGTAGTGTCTGAGGTCATATTTGAACTCAGGTCCTCCTGACTCCAGGGCCAGTGCTCCATTCACTGCACCACTTAGCCACCCCTCAAAGGTTTCAAGAGTTGTTTGTGAAATCCTTTCTCTTCCCCTCTGTCTCTTAGAAGGGTTTTCTGCTCATGCTAAGAATTAGACTGAATTATAATTTGGTTTTGGGGATTGGAGGAGCATCCCCTCTAGACCCTGAGATGACTGATCCCTGAAGATGGCTAAGGCACCTAGTGTCTCCTGATGTCTTAGGACCCCTCCTATTTTAGGATTCTGGTTGCTAAGGGAGCTTCATTTCTAGTTCAGGCCTTCTAAAATGGCTGCCCTGGAAAGTGCAGCCATTTTGTGTATGTGGCCCATAGGGACATCAGACATCTCAAACCAGGTGGTGAGCCTGGGTTTCTGCCATGAAACCCCTCTCCCGAGCGTCCCCTCCCCATGCTCCCTCCTCTGTTTCACATGACTCCGACCCCAGGTGCTCCAGGTTGGGTTGGGTTTCCCCCCAGCTTTTGAATGGACAACATGATATTCCCAGGACGGTAGTAAAGCTTGGACTGGGCCTCACAGAGGAAGGATAGAGATGCACCTTGCTAAGCTCTAAATCCTCCAGGAAAAATGAGGGTTCAATTAGCTAAAGGTCCTGAGTGCTCCCAGCTTGTACCTTTTCTCCCTCCCCTACCTCTAACTGTTGAAATCTGAGCCACCCTTTTAAGGCTAGGCCCAGATACCAACTCCAGCAAGAAGTCAGCTAGGTTGTGCAAAGGGTAGACAGAGTGCTGGACCTAGAGTGAAAACATCTGAGTTCACATTTCCTGTCAAGCACTTACTGACTGTATGACTCTGGGCAAGTCACTTAAACACCACCTACTTCAGTATCCCCATCTGGAAAATGGAGATGATAGTATCTGCCTTTATATTTGCAGACCTTAAAGCACTAAATGAGCACTATCTCTCCTTATTCTTTGTCCCAAAGCCAAATAGTTAATGCAATCCCCTCATTTTACTGATGGGGAAAGTAAGTCAAAATGACTTACCTCGGGTCACAAAAGCCAAAGTGCAGAAAAGCTTCCCCAATATATATTATAAGTGTTGGGAGATCATGGAATCAGAGATCTCTAATTTGAAGAAATTGCAGAGACCAGCCCTCTTATTTTACAGATGAGGAAACTGAGGCCCAATGAATTTAAGTGACTAACCGAAGACATTAATAAAGTGACTTACTTGCCCAGCCACAACACAGCAAAAATATAGAAAACCTTCCTTGTCATAGAGTTTTAAGGGTTGAAAGAGAACTCTCTGAGCCTCAGTTTCCTCAACTCCAGTTTGGGAGGAGGGGAAAGGGTACTCTGATGATCTAAGGGGCTCTGACTTTTTGGTATAGATTTCCCAGTACTCCAGAGGACAATAATCTTTACAAGGTGCTAAAAGGAGGCTGAAGAGAAGAATTGAAGTTTCCTCTAAATCTCTCCAAACAATCCTTAAATTAACACCCCTGGGGTGGTCTCACAAATGCTGATTAGAATCTGTTAAACCCCTTAACCATCTGATTGGGAGAGCAGCTATGGTGTGCCAAGAAGATCAGACTGGGGAGAGAGCAGATCCAAAGACAGCATCTCCCCACCCCCTTCCCTACTAAAGGACTTGTGGGTGACAATTTCCTAGCTTTTGCCCATAGAAACTGGATGTATCCCTATTTCACTAGGGAGGAAAATGAGGCTAAAAGAGAGGAAATCAAGCCACACAAGAAGTCTATAGCTGAGCTGAGATTAGAACCCAAAGCTCCAGATTCCTAGCCTAGGGGCACACTGACTATTCTTAAAGAATATAATTTTGAATTCTGAATTCTAAGATATACCTGGGAGAAGGGGGAGAGCAGTGTCTATTCTCCCATTCCAATAACTTTTTTCCTGTGGTCCAGCCTAGAAATAATGTCTTTGTACATTTGCTTTTCCATCTAGTCTATCCTCCCTTTCCCTGAACAATATGTGAAGGAGCTAGATCATTTTTATTAGGTACCTGTGTGTGTTTGGGGGGTGGGGATTAGGGTTAGGAGAAAGAGACCTGCCTCCAGAGGTTGAAGCCTATGGGATCATCCATTCAATCCAATAAGTATTGATTAAGTGTTTTGATAAATAGAGAAGCACATTCAGGATAATTTGAGGTGGGAGAAAATCTTAACAGTTAACTCAATCAGTAAAGCATTCCCAGGGGATTTGCAATGGCACATGGAACTGAGGCTTGAAGAAAAAGCAGCATTCTAAGTAGTGGAGGTGGAGAAGAAATATATTCCAGGTTTGGGGGGCTTTTGGGGAGGTTGGGAGGGAATGGGAGAGACAGCCTTCCAAAAGACATGGAGGCAGGAAACAATTCCAGGTTCCAGAGAAAATAAGCCAGTTAGGTTGGAACACAGAATATGTGAAAGGGAGTGGGGTGCAATGAGCTGCTAAAGGTAGGCTAGAGAGGGATCATCAAGGGCTTAAATGCCAAATTGAGGAGTCTATTTTGTACTAGAGGCAATAAGCAGCCACTGAAAGTTCTTGAGCAAGGGAGTGACTGGTTTTTTTAGTTGATTTGTTTTGGCACTGTTTGGATGATAGACTGGACTAGTATGAGTTTGAATCATAGATTTACAAGTAAAAGGGATCTCAGATACTATTTAAACCAACCCTCTCATTTTACATAAAAGAAACTGAAACCCAGAGAGGGGGAAATGACTTGTCCAGTATCACTGGTAATAACTAGGATTCTAGACCTTATTAAAACTCCCACCACCAACTTGTTGAGTATGTCAGTCATTAGTGATGTGACTTAGTCATTTCCTGGGCTTGAGTTTCGACCTCAATAAATGAAAGTTGGTCCAGATGACCTAAGGAATCAAAGGTTTACAGCCGAAAGGGTCTTCTTGGTTATCTAATCCAACCCACTCACTTTACAGATGTGCAGCTGAGGCCCAGAGAGCTTAAGTGGGCAGTCCAAGGTGGTACAGAAGGCAGGGCAGGGATTCCAAAGCCTATCCTCTGATGCTAGGTGCAATATTTTTTTCACCACACCGTCTCCATTTCTGATTTCCCTCCCAGCTTTAAGTGGATTTTCTCTTCTTTGACCTCGACTTTGAGGGGTGCAGAGTCGAGGTATCTCTTCTCTAGCTCAGGTTCAGACTTTGTGTCTATAAGCAAGGGAAGGCTCTAGGACAAAAAGTACAAGAGGGGCGATGTTTTAGAGATACTGGGGAATACTTCTAGCCCATAGAATGTAAGCTCCTTGAGGGTAGGGCTTATTTTAAATTGGCTTTGTATCTAGCGTACTAAGCACCACACTTTGCACTTCTTAAACTCTAGTTTAATTGAATGGAACTCATTCAATTCAAGTAAGGTTAAGCGCCAACTATCTGCAATTTAGCAGCAGCTTAATAAAACTTGTTTCTAAAGTCGACACCTGGAGTTCCAAACTCCGGCTGGTGGTGGGGTGGAGGTGGAGGAAAGGAGAGCTGGGGAGAATATCTTCTAGAGGTCAAGTCTGGTTTGTTTGCTGAAGGAGGGGGTGCTAAGTGTCTGAATTCGCACCCCCGACAAAAGGCAGGAACAACCCTTGCCTAAAAGACTGTGAAACCAAAGGGTTGCGAGGAGGCTGCCTACAGCCTCACTGAACAGAGGAGGAAACTGAGGCAAAGAGAGGGACTAGCCCGGATCCTTCTACCAGCCGAGACTGAGCCGGCACTCAGAACACCAGGTTCGGCTTCCGACCCTGCACAGGGCTCTGTCCACGGCGCGGCGCTGCCTCGCTCCTGACCACGCCGGGGACCCACCTTTATCCAGGTACTGTGTCCCCCAATCCCTGGGACCTCAGAAGCGCTAGGAGTGATGGCAGCTGAAATCGCAAGTCCTACCCCCAGTTGTGTCCTGGCTACCCCAGCTCCCTTCCCCTTGACCTCCGAGTTTCCCTCCCCCCCCCTCGGCCATGGGGCTAGGCCTTAGTTGGTTTGGGGTCCCGGCCGGGTCGGGGGGCGGGGAAGGAGGGAGGGGCATCCTGGGGGGGGCGGGCAGGGGCTGGAGGAGGGGGCACGGGGAGGGGATCTGACGTCAGGCCGCCGGGGTGGTTTCCAGCCTGGGAGCTGTCAGAGCGTGTGTCAGCAGGGAGCGCAGCCCCAGAAGCCCCCTCCTCCGCGCCGCCCCCCGAGTCTGCTTGCTTCTTGCGACCCCCCGCATCCTCCCAAGCCATACCCCGGGCGTGGAGCCGAGGGGCCCGCGTGGACATGAAGGCTGCTCGGAAAAGTGAGTCCGGGCAGCGGCGGGGACGGAGGCTGAGAAGTGGGAAAGTTTGTGTGTGTGTGTGTGTATGTATGTATGTGTGTGTGCGCGGGGGCGGGGAGCGTGTGCGCGTGCAAGCCGTGCGCGTGCAAGCCCGAGGCGGGGGAGGGGGCTCCCTCCAGCCTCCCCCGGGCCGGCCGAGGCAGCGGAGGCACCTTTGTCCGCGCCCCCACCCCCAGCGTCCGCTCCTCCGCGCACACACCCTCCTCCCCCCGCACCCGGGACCCTCCGCGCGGGGTGGGGGCGTGGGAAGTGGCTTTCTGTGACAGCCCGAGGGGGGGGTGCGGAGGCGGGCGGGCCCGGGCCGGGGGAGAGGGACACGGGGGCGGGCTCGGCCCGCGCAAGTTCCTGCTTCTTTGGAACAAAGAAAACTCTTGTCTCCCGTCGTCCGTCAGTCTATCCGTCCCTCTCGGGCTTGGGGCTGGCGGCCCCCTCCCTTCTCGGAGCCGGCGCCCCCCCTGCAGCCTCCCCAGACCCCCCAGACCTGCCCAGCCCACGGACCACGCAACCTTCCGCGGGGGTCGGGGACGGCCAACATGGAGCCCGTTCCCGGGGAGGGGGGACTGGTTTAAAGCCCAGACCTGCCCCCTGAACCACGACCCTGAGACTGAGGGGGACCCTAAGGACGCCGGCTTCAAGCCCCGGGAAAAGGGGGGTGGCAAGGAAACTTTTTTCTGCCTCTGGACACGTGAGTTTTCTTTCTTCTCCAGCCACCTTCCCTTCTCCCGCCCCTTTCACGGAAAGCCCCTTCCCCCCATTCTCCTACCCTCCCCACACACACCCCCTGCCCCGCACTTGGAGAGGGGTGGCCTTAGCTCCCCAGGGTCTAGTCTGGGGGTAATTCGAGAACGCAGTTTTGGGGAAGTGGAGTTTGTGTGTGTGAGAGGTTTCGAGCTCTCTCTGCTTCAGTTTCTGTTGGGGTCGCCCCCCATCCTGGGGTCGCCCCCTTCTCCCTGTCTGAGGCCTCTCCCCCGCCCCCAAGCCATGTGCTCAGCCCTGAGCCCACTTTCCTGGCCTGGGCTCCCCAGGAGCTGCATTTCAGCAGAGCCTGGAGTGGGCTTTGTGTGCAAGTGTGTGTATACAAAGAGGGGTGTGTGAGTGCACGCGTGTGAAAGTTGTGGGGGCCTCTGGCAGGGGTAAGTCGTGCAGGTGAATGACATCTCTCTGTCTGCTGGTGCGGTGCCTATTGTGTGCCGAACACTGCGGGGAGGACCTCGGAGCCGCTAGCCTGGAAGTAACGCTGCTGTGAGTGTCAGGAATTGTGAGAGTGTGTCCCTGGGAAGGTTGGGAATGTGTGTTGATCAGGCAGGTGTCTTTCCTGTGGGAGTTAGTGTGTATCTGTGCATTGAACAAAAGCTGATTTAGGGCCCACCGTGCAAAGCAGTGGGAGGGAGAAAAACTTTCTAGAACTCCCTGGCCAATGGGAATCTTAGTATCCTGTAGTAATGTTGGTGTGAGCTTGGTGACAGTTACGTGGTTAGGAGTTGTGAGTGTAAGTAGTGGATGGGGGGGGTGGTGGATGTTGGATCTTTCTGTATTTGGTGTGGGAGCTGGAGGAAAGGAGGGATGGTGGAGGACGAATTCCGACACAGTCCACAGCCTTGCTGTTACTTCTTACCAGCTGCAGACTGGTGGCCAAGAGAGAATTTGTATAAGATAACCTTGAGCAAACTTTAATTCCTCCCTCCTGCTCCCCCCTTCCTGGCTTCCCCCTTGTCATTGCCCAAGAAAGTATCTCTGTCCTCTGAGGGGGGATGGGGTGAGGGTAGAAGATGATCTGAGAAGACTTCACTTTTCTTGTGGGATTAGGATCAAGCTCTCTGGGTAGGGAAACACGTCTTCTGGGCCTGCCTTGGGATGGGGATGAAAGCCAGGATTTTTTTTTTTTTTCTAAAGCAAACAGATAAAACACCCCAAAGGAATTCAGAGCTGGAGGCTTCCTTTGTGGGGGAGTGGGAGGGGCCTGTTTCTGACGGTTTGATGTCAATTTTCCAGTTTTTCTTTGTTTTCTCTTTCCCTGTCAATTTTTTCTATGAATCCTAGTTCTGAGACAATTTGTGTGTACCTCTCTCTTCTGTGAGGAAGGAGTTTGGAGGTTTGACCAGTTTGAATTATCTAATTCAAACCGCTCATTTTTACAGATAGAGAAATTGAAATCCAGAGATCTCATGGCTTTTGCTCTAAGTAACAGGCAGAACTAGAATCTTAACAGATCAGAGAGGGAGTGGATGTGGACAGATCTTGATTTGAATCCCATCTTGTTCTGTATGGCATAGGCAAATGACAGCTTCTTTATCTGTTCAGTCACAATTTGTCAGTCTGTAAAATGGGGTGATAACAGAACTACCGGTGGAGGCATGTGGTGAAAAGACCAGATGATGAATATATATGCAAATATAATTTATTTTTTATTGCCTTTCAGTTAAATTCAGCAGTTCATATTTTATAAAGCCATGTGCTAGACCAATTGGGAATGACAAAGTACTAGATTCAGGCACTAAGCTTCATGAGGGTGGAGATTGGTGCTTGTCTAAACTTTATCCTGTGCATTCTGCATGTGATAGGCATTTAATCAGTATTTGATTTATTGCCTGATATTGCCTCTAAGTCCTGCATCAGGACCTCTTTCCCATGAGTCCCATCTCTAGATACCTATATAGTACTCCATACTTAATAGCACCACCTTATGGTTATATTCTGTATGCCCTAAAGAAAGAACTAAGGGTCACTCACTACATAATTTGACAGTTTTATAATTCACAGAGAAAGAATGCAGTACAGGTTTAGTCTGTTAGTGTCTCTAATCTCTTGTTCTTTAGGCCCCGCTAACCTTGGTCTTTAAATAGCACCTTTGCTTGGTCCTGGAAATTGATTTTGTTCTATCCAAGATAGGGGTGCTTAACTTTTTTTGTGTCATAGATCCCTTGAGCAGACTGAGAAAACCTATGGATTCCTTCTCAGAATAACGTTTTTAAATGCATTAGAAAATGCAAACAATCATAAATGCAAACCAGTTATACTGAAATACAGCTGTCAAAATATTTTTTCAAAAAAGTTCATGAACCCCACATTAAGAAGCCCAGGGCCTCAAAGTCTGTCGATTCCCCCATTTATCTAGGATCACTTTTGTATTGCTGCCAACTCTGGGGGTTCTTGGAGTTCTTGATTTGACTCAGAAATTCTCCATGCTCTGGTCAGTGTTAATGTCCACGACTATGTGTTTCCCTGCTCTGATGGGGTAAAGGGATGCTATAGATGTGCAGAATTTCCTTTGAGGGACCCAGTGAGTTTTTGTATTAGCCTGCCCTGATCTTTGTCACCTGGCTGACCTCTCTCTGTCTCCACCATAGGTGTCCCCCACTCTTCTCTTCAAGTCCAGATAGCAAGGTGTGGTTCAGGTTGGCTTAAGTCATGATTCAGTCATTCTGAATGGGTCAGTGGGAGATATTTGTACTTAGAATAGAGAGACATCTTCAACAAAAAGGTCTTATTCTTCAATTTTGTTGATGGCAAAGTGGATTCCTAGTCATACCTTCTAAGGTCTCTTCAGACCCTTGAGATAACATAAATATCTTCTCCATTTTACTGAAGTAATAAAGCTGAGGGCCCAAAGGATGACTTGCTCAAAATCATGCAGGGTGTCAGAAGTAAGATTTAAACTCAGATTTCTAAGAATGATAGTACATATATGAAGCCAAATGGTGGAGGTGCGGTGGGTGCTGGTTGTGTGTTTGTACATACATATGTATATTCAGGAAAGACCCTGGAAAAGGCTTGAGGTCAACATTCTAGCCAAACCTGCCTACTTGATGTCTCAGGAATTTTGGCAGGTGACTTCCTACTTTATGATAGGCAGTTCCCCAAGACTTACATAAACTGCTTGCTCCCCACTCACTAATGGCTCTAGACTCAATCCTTGGCTTAATTTTAGGTGCCACCTCCCAGAGATTGCCTTCTCTGATGCCCCTGGTTTTTTTTTGTTTGTTTGTTTGTTTTGTTTTGTTTTGCTTTTTGGAGGACAATTGGGGTTAAGTAATTTGCCCGAGGTCACATGGCTGGGTTTTTTTGTTTGTGTTAAGTGTCTGAGGCCTGATCCTAATTCAGGTCCTTCTGATTCCAGGGCCAGCGCTTTACTCACTGAGCCACCCAGCCACTGGCCCCTGGATGTTAATACTTCTTCCTCAAATGTTTTGTATATACTTCTCGATTTAGGTGTTGATTCTACGTATTTAGAATGTAACCTTTTTTTTTTTAATCCCTAGGTCCGTTCCTCATCATAGATCCTTAATAAATCAGTCAATAAATATATTCTTAAGTGCCTATGTGCTAGGCACTTTCTAGGCACTGGGGATACAAAAAGGCAAAAGACAGTCCCTGCCCTCAAGGAGCTCACTCAAAATAAAGGATACAACAGCAAACAAATATATACAGGATAAAAAGGAAATAATTAAGAGAGGGAAGGTACTAGAATTAATATTAATAAATGTTTATTAGAGTGTGATTGGAATCAGGACCTGGCTACTAGTTCTTTGTGTGACCTTGGACAAATCACTTCTATCTGGGCCTCAGTTCCTCCTTCCCCTCCCCCCTTCCAACCTGGATTTTGTTTGGTTTGGATTTTATCAGGTTCTCTTCATTTTTTTCCTAAACCTTCTGGTGCCCCTCCCATTCAATGGGAAAAGAAATACTAGGGCATATCATGCATATGCGCCTAAGAAACAATGATTAATTTTAGTAAGATAATATTTATTGAGAACAATGCCTAGATTTAAGTGATCCTTTTAAGTTCCTTCCATGATGTCTTTTGAGATTGAGGTTGAGTACTCTTCTTTTGTTTCCCTGGGATAAGTGACAATGAATTAAATCTTGGGAAACCTAGTGTGCTAGAAGAAAAATAGATCTGATGTTAGATTTATGAGTAAAGGAAGAATTTAGGACCAAAGAAGATAGAGAGCATTACAAAATATAAAATAGATATTTTTTATTATATAAAATTTAAAAGTTTTTGCACAAACAACATTAATGCAACCAAAATTAAAAGGAAAGTAGAAAGGGGGAGAATTTTTGCAGCAACATCTCTGATAAAGGCCTCATTTCTCAAATATATAGAGAACTGAGTCAAATTTATAAAAATACAAGTCATTCCTCAGTTGTTAAATGGTCAGAGGATATGAATAGGCAAAGAAATCAAAGTTACCTATAGTCATATGAAAAAATGCTCCAAATCACTATTGATTAGAAAAATGCAAATTAAAACAACTCTGAGGTACCACCTCACATTTATCAAGAGTGGCTAATATGACAAAAAAAGGAAAAATTTAGACATTGGAGGGGGTGTAGGAAAACTGGGACACTAATGCACTGTTGGAGTTGTGAACTGATTCAACCATTCTGGAGAGCAATTTGGAACTATGTCCTAGGGGCTATAAAACTGCATGCCCTTTGATCCAGCAGTACCAATGCTAGGTCTGTATCCCAAAAACATCCTAAAAAAGGGAAAGGGACCTATTATATATAGCAGCTCTTTTTGTGGTGCCTAAGAATTAGAAATCAAAGGGATGCCCATCAATTGGGAAATAGCTAAACAAGCTGTGGTATAGGATTCTAATGGAATATTATTGTGCTGTAAGAAATAACAAGCAGGATGATTTCAGAAAACCTGGAAAGACTTACAAGAAAGTGAAGTGAGCAAAACCAGAACAGTGTTGTACACAGTTGAATACAGCAATATTATTTGATGAAGAATTGTGAATGGCTTCGCTGGTCTCAGCAATACAGTGATCCTAGATGATCTCAAAGGGGTCATGGTGAAGGGCATTATTCTCCTTCAGATAAAACATGATATTGATTGAATACAGACTGAAGCATGATATTTTTCACTTTTATTTTTTTCTGGGTCCTTGTAAAAAATGATTAATATGGAAACATTTTACATAATTGTACATGTATAACCTACATCTAATTGCTTACCATCTCAAGGAGGGGAGATGGGAAGGAAATAGAATTTGAAACTCAAAATTTTAAATAAAAGTGTTTTTAAAATTGGCTTCGGGGGAGAGAGGGCTGATGGGTGGACAAGACCAGGCTCAGTGTGGAGATCTGATGTTTTGTTTCTCTTTTGCCCCTGACTTTTTCTTCCATTCTCATACCTGCCACAGGTTTGACTCCTGTACGCACCCTGGACAGCCCAAGCATGTCAGACAGTGATCTGGGTGAAGAGGAAGGGCTGACTTCCCTGGATCTAACCCAGGCAGGCAAGAGGAAGAGGAGGGGGAACCTCCCAAAGGAATCTGTAAAGATTCTCCGAGACTGGCTGTATGAGCACCGATTCAATGCCTACCCCTCAGAACAGGAAAAGCTGAGCCTTTCTGGGCAGACAAGCCTGTCCGTGCTACAGGTTGGTGAGGCGGGGCAGGGCATGGAGGGGATTGTAGTAGAGGAAACAGAGTCAGAAATCAAAGTTCTTTCACTTGACTCACTTTGTGACTTGGACACTTCCCCTGTAGGTCTTTACATATAAAGCAGTAAGACTAAATCTCTAAAGTTCCTACTGTTAACTTTTAAAAATTCCTGGGGGTGGGATGTTTCTGTTTTTCCGCCTTTTAATTTTGCTAAAAGATGTCTTAATATATAGCAAAGCTTAAAGTCTTCCTCTAATGCCATATATTTCAAGACTTTTAGGTCCCAAGATTGTTGAGGAACTTAGGTATGTGAAATTTTTACCAAGCTGGAAAAGGTCTTGGTTATCTATGGCCCTCTTTGTTTCTGGGGGCTTGTGACTGGAGGATAGTCCTAGGTAATGATTTTTTTGCCCCCAGCTTTTATCAATTCATGAAGTGGGGTGGGGAGCAATGCTATGCTGGGAGCCTTGAAGGGGTGCCCATATCAATGAAAGTATTGAATTCTAGATGGGACTGTCAACGTGATGCTCAAGTGCATTTCCACATAGTTCAAAGAGTCTGAAAATCAATAGCTGCCAGGGGAGGGGCTGCATTTCAGGAACTCTTGTAGGAGTAAGAAGATTTTGGTGCCCTTAGAGATAGGGAGCCTTGGAAAGGGTCATTCTTGGGGGCTAAGGTGTAGCTCCTTTGTGGATGGGGCCCTTTGTCCATTTTTTAGCAGTTATTAGAGATTTTCTTAGCAAGTGGCAGTACTATGTAGAATTAGGTGTTTTTTTTTTTTGAAAGGTACTCTATTTTAATTTTAATTTTTTTTTTTTTTTTGGAGGGGGAAGGTAGGGCAATTGGGGTTAAGTGACTTGCCCGAGGTCACATGGCTAGTTTTGTGTTAAGTATCTGAGGCCTCATTTGAACTCAAGTCTTCCTGGCTTCTGAGCCAGTGCTCCATGCGCTGCGCCATCTAGCCGCCCTAGGTGTTTTTTTTTTTTAACTTCATTGTTTTATCTTTTTGTTGTTTTATCTTTAAATAACATTGGAATTTCAATATACAGAGTAGAACAGGAAGAAAGATTGTACATAAAACTGGAGATCTTTATATTACATCTTATTTTTCAAGTTTAACAAATTCAACAGTTAACTTTATAAAATTTCCTGCTTGTCTGTTTCCTTTTGGTTACTCTTCTATTTTTCTTCTGGTAAATGTCTCAATGATTATTATCATTTTTTATTGTCATTATTTTGAAACCCTAGCTTCTCCTCTCCTTGCCATAAATTGGGGATGGGGAGAAAAAAACAGAAACATCTTTGTAACAAATATAGTCAAGCAAAACAAATCCCCACATTATAAAAGATGTCTTCATTCTGCACTTTGAGTCTATTCTCTTTCAGTTGGCGGGTGGTATGCTTTCTTACTGATCTCTGGAATTGCAATTGCACTGATTGCATTGCACTGATCAGTTTTTAAGTCTTTTAAAGCTTTTTGTGTTACAATGTTTTTGTCATTGTATAAATTCTTCAGGTTCTGCTTACTTCACTCTGCATCAGTTCATACAAATCTTCCCAAGTTTCTCTGAAACCTGTTTTGTTTATGTCTCTGGAGAGAATTTTTACATGACATTTACATGCAATAATTTGTTCCATCATCCCCCAGTTGATGGGCACACCTTAGTTTCCAATTCTTTGGGACAAGTAAAGATGCCATAAGTATTTTCCTACATTTCTTTTCCTTCTTTCCTTGATCTCTTTGGGGTATATAGGACTAATTATGGTATCACTTGCTCAAAAGGTATGTGTAGTTTTAATGTCTTTTCTAGGATATCAGGTTAATATCACAACTCCACCAACAGTAAATAATGTACTGAGGTTTCCCAAAGCCTCCCCAGTAATTGTCATCTTCCTTTTTTGTCATGTTTGCTAATCTAGTGGGTACGAGATAGAATCTCAGAATTGTTTTTATTTGTATTTCTCTTGTTTGTGACATGGAGGTTTCTAAAATATGGTTGCTGATAGCTTGAGTTTCTTCCTTTGAGAGCCACTTGTTCAAAGGAACATTTTAGAATCCTACCTCTAGAGCTAGAACAAAAGCTACCTTCTCCAACTCCCTCATTTTACAGATGAGCAAACTGAGACCCAAAGAATTGCATTGACTTGTCCATGGTCACATAGGTAGTGTGGGAGGTTGGATTTGAACCTCTGACTCTTGTGCTGGTGCTAGTATTTTTTGAAATGTACTACACTGATAAAGGAGTCCTTGGTACCTCCTGGTACAGGCATAAGACTTAAAACTAAGGAAAGTGAATTTGAGGACAGAATTTTGTGTTGTTAAAATTTTTGAAAATGTGTTACTGATAAGATTTTTATATCACCTTAAATCTGAGTTTATCCCTCCCTCCTCTATGTTACAAGCCACCCTTTGTTATCAAGAATAAAAAAGGAAGGGGAGAAGGAAAAATGCACCTCAGCAAAACCAAATAACAGCTTATCTGCAAATCAGCATACTTGACTGTAGGTATGGTATTCTACATCCATGGCCCCCACCTCTGAAAAGAATCGAGGGGCAACCTTCTAGCTGTCCTTTAGGGCCAAGCTTCCTCATTACAATTTTACTTTATTTGGTTTTGGTTGATTTATTGTTGTTCTTTCAATTTACATTTAAACAACTTAGTAAAGTTCCGTTACATTCCTATGCAGTAATTTGAAACTTGGGAAAGTTTAAAAGACTTTGCCAGAGGTGGTCCTAGAACTAGTAAGTCTCAGACAAGGAGATTCATACCCAGGTCTCTACATATTCCATAGCCAGTGCTATCCCTCATACCACACACTGCCTCTGAGATGATTTCTGAGATCACAGAATCATGGGATTTGAAAACTGAAAGATACCTCAGTGGCTATCTCAGTCAATGGGCATCTACTTTGTTTCCAGTTTTTCTCTGCTACAAAAATTGCAGCTAAAAATATTTTGGTGTTTGGGGCCCTTTCTTTGTATCATTGTGGAAATGATCTGTGGAATCTGTGGAAAACCTACTGGTGAGTTAGATCTGAGTTGGAAGGGTGTGGATATTTTTGCTTTTTTTTTTTTTTTTTTGGAGGGCAGTTGGGATTAAGTAACTTGCCCAAGGTCACAGGGCTAGGTTTTTTATTTGTGTGTGCGTTAAGTGTCTGAGGCCGGATCCGAACTCAGGTCCTTCTGACTCGGGACCGACTCTCTACTCACTGCGACACCTAGCCGCCCCGGGGTGTGGATATTTTAATCAGTTTAGTTTCTTCTTTCCAGGATAACTGAACCAGTTCACAGCTACACTGGCCCTACATTAGAGCATTCTTCTTTGGAGCAAAGACAGGGACAAAGGTTTTCATCCTACGGCCATTATGTTCAGTTGGCTGAACTCCGTGACACCCTTCCCTTCCTTACTTTAGATAGAGCCAAGAGTTGGATCTGTGATGTAGTTTAAAGGGTATAAAATGAGCTAGAGTAGTAGGAGGAAGTAATCCTTGGAAGAAAAAAGAAATAAACCAGGCCTTGACATGCCATTATAACTCACATTTGGCTTTAAGGCTTTCAAAACACTTTATATACACAAGCTTCTTTCGGCCCCATGACCCTGTGAGGTAGGTACCATCCCCATTTTACAGAGAGAGAAACTGAAGCACACAGTTTGGTTTGTTTTTTGTTTTGTTTTTTTTTTTTTGGCACAAAAATGGTTTGCCTAGAGTTTCATAGCTAGTTTATATTCCAAGGTAGATTTGAATCCTGATCTTCCTAACTCTAAGACCAGAATTCTTTTATACCAAGAATGAAGGAATAGCATTTATTAAGTATTATTGTATGCTAAACACTGGGCATACAAACAGGAAAGCTAGGTAATCTCTGATCTCAAAAGATCTCACCTTTAGATTGGGGGAGACAACACCTAAGAAAATTTCAGCAGCAAAGTAGATGGAAAGACCTTCTAGTCCCAGGATCAGAGATTTAGATCTAGAAGGGGCATCAGACCGCCATTTAAATCTAATCCCTTAAGTATGGAGTTGAAGACACTGAGGCCCAAAGAAGTTAAATGTTGCTCCCTAGGTCCCCCAACCAGTGATAGAGATGAGGCTGGAATAATAGGTCTTCTCACTGGATAGGCATTGTTCTTCCTATTGGTCCTTATGATAGAGTCGAAAGTCAGGGGGCAATCAATGTATCTTCTTTAATGTTATTTCCATTGATAAAACCATGTTTTTTTTTCTGATGTTGAACCATAGAAGAGTGCAAGGATTTTGGTGGGGAGAAATGTCTTCTGGGTGTCATGGGGCTGCAACAGCCAAAGAGGCAGAGACAAGACCATTCTAAGTTGTTAGCAGAGGTGGATAGGAAAGCCCCAAGAGACAGTGATTTGAACAGTTTGTAGCAGAGAGTTCACATAGGGATGGTACAGAAGGGGGCTAGAAAGTCAGATTTAAAAGTTTTTTGCAATGAGCAAATGTTTTTTCACTCCCACTTCCCTTAAACAACAAAGAACTTGTAATAAATATGGACAATCAAACAAAACCAATTAATACATTGACTATGTGTGTTGGCCAAAAAATTTGTGTCTTGTTCTGCATTTTAAATCTCAACAGCTCACTGTCAGGAGGTGGGCAAGGATGCTTCATCATCAGTCCTCTGGAAATGCAATTGGTCATGTCCTTCATCAGAATTTTAAGTCTTTCAAACCCAACCATCTTAGGTAGATTTTGGTCAGTTTGTGGATGGCTTTGAATGCAAAAAAGGGCAGCATTTTATAGTAGAAATAGCACAGGATTTAAAGTTGAAAGATTTGATGTGGAGCCTTACCTTTACTACCTTTGTGACTTTTATCTTCTGTCATTCTCATTTAATACTTTAAAAAACTGACACTCAAAAGTTTAAGGGGAGGAAGGGTGCTTACACAGCTAATGAGTAGGAGGTGTGTTGGAGGTGGGATCTGAATGCAAGTCCCACCTAACTGTAAAACCATTGCTGTTTCTGTTATACTGCACTCTTGGATGATCTCTTTAAGGTCCTGGGGTCGGAAGAGACCTCAGTGGCCACCTAGCTGTTGTTATTGTTTGTCCGTTCTGGAAGAGGACCATGACATCAGAAAGAGGATGCCAAGACTTGCATGTAAATTGGATTTAAGTGAGAGAGGGCTGTGCAGAGTCACCAGCCTCACTTTCTTCTCTGGGTCCAGTAGCAAGATACACATCAGGACCACTGGAGAAGCCATCTAGTCCCACCCATAGAGGCCTAGGGACTGGATTTATGATTTCTTTGATATAGGAAATTTGCAGATAAGGAAAATCCTTGTGGGTAGGGATTGTCTTTTGCCTCTTTTTGTAGCCTATTGCTTAGCACAGGTACCTGGCATATAATAAGTGCTTAATAAGTGTTGATTGAATGAGATGCACTCCTAGGCAAATACATACTAAGAACTAGTATGCCTACCGAGAACCACTACATATGTTTCCATTGCCCTTTGGGTAACCTGTAATTTCAGTCTTCAGAGACTATGGTGTTCTGAGCACTGAGAATATGTTATTGTTCAGTCATTTTCAGTTGTGTCCTACTCTTCTTGACCCCATTTGAGGTTTTCTTGGCAGAGATACTGAAGTGGTTTACCATTTCCCCCTCCGGCTCATTTTACATATGAAGAAACTGAGGCAAACAGAGTTAAGTGACTTGCCCAGGGTCACACAGCTGCTAATCTGAGGCCCCATTTGAACTCAGGAAGATGAGTCTTCTGACTCCAAACCTAGCATTCCAGCCCACGTACCACCGAGAGAATATTAGTGGGTTGTTTTTTTAATGGCCTTGTGTGTCAGGGAGCAGCTTGAGGTCATAAACACCTACAGTTGTCCAAACACATGCTAGCCCTCCTTGTTCTCTGTTTCATTCTGGATGTAGTCCGTTGTCTACCTGCAGTAACTGTTCAGGGTTTGTAGACATGGACCAGCCATTGGACTGTTCACTCAGCTGTTTGTCATTCATACTTTGGGCAACGTGGTTCACTTGGTTTTTTTCTTTTGTGAGTTTCTGCATAGCCATAATAATCTTCATCTTAACATAGATTTTGTTTCTTTATCATGTAAAATTAAGGAAATGAACCAGATGATCTCAGCGCTAAATCTTAGCATCTGATATGAGATACTGTTTGCCAAACATTCAGCACCATGCCTGGCATGGGGTAGGTGCCATATAAATGCTTATCCCCCTTTCCCTGGTCACAGTGTTCCATCCAGAAATCTGCAGCACTTCCCTACTTCCTCCTATGTCAAGTCAGTCTACTTTGCCCTCTTGCATTCACAGCCTCCTGTAATTTGGAGCCACCCTACTTTTTCTACCTGATCTGATACTATTCTTCTACCCTCAAAACCAAACTATTGTACTCAATTCCCTGAATGGTATTCTCTGCCTCCATGCCTTTGCTACTACATCTTCCTTCCTTCAGTCTAATTCAGATGCTACCTTCCTTTGTTAATTTCCCTCCTGCCTTCCACAACTTGACAACTTCAGATAGAACACTTTACTTGGACCTCACTAATATATGTATCATGCAACATTTACTTAATGTGACTGGTATCTTTAGTGTATCTTATCTCCTGACCATGTCTTGTCTATATTTTGTACTGAACACAGGCTTTGCACATCCTTCAGAGGACTAGGACCAGGACCTATGATTTTATTGGTATAGGGAGTACTCCCTACTAATTCAGGTCAGCACCTCCTCTGTAAAGTTAATCTTGGGGCTGGTACTCCCAACCTGGAGTTCATGAACCAGTGGTTTTTTAAAAATTATTTATATTCTTTTCTAAAAATTTATATATTTTATTTTCCCCAGTTACATGTAAAAACAATTTTAACATTCATTTTTAAAACTTGAGTCCCAAATTATCTCCCTACCTCATTGAGAAGGCAAGCAACTCTCTATTACAAAGCAGTGTTTTATTTATATATTTTTATATATATATATTTAATAACTATTTCAGTGTAATTGTTTTCCTTGTGATTCTGTATTTTGTTTTATGCATTTAAAAACCTTCTGAGGGGTCCATAGGCTTCACCAGACTGCTGAAGGTCTCCAGGTTAATGCTCTCTGGATTAGACAGTTGCCTAGGGCACCAAGAAGTGTGGTCACTGCCAGGACTAAACTTCCATCTTCAGCTCTCTATCCCCTATGTCTCTGTAGACATTTAATAAATATTTTATTGAATTAACAGGATTGTAAGATCTTAGATGTAGAGATGGAAGTGTCCTCAGGGGCTTTCTCATTATTTACAGAGAAAGAAACTGAGGCTCGGGGAGTTTAACTTGGCCAAAGACACATAAGGTAAGTTGGAGGCAGGAGGCCAGGATAAGTGTTCTTTCCCCTGTATCACACTAAGTTAGGGCAGGAGGACCCCATGGTCCCAAGTCTGTAGGCTTGGTTACTAGATGATAAGATTTAGAGCTCCTTTAGTCCGACCCCACCCCTGGATTTTACTGTTGAGGTCCACAGAAGGTTCAGTGTTTTGCCTGAGGGTTTGTACAGAAAGTGAGCCCCAGCCAGGAGTGGGACCCAGATTCTCTGGCTCCAAACGTAGTATTTCAGCTGTGCCATAATTCTGCTACTGCAACAAGGTAGTTCTTGGCTGCTTAACTTGAAAGGGCTGTTGGAGAACTTGGAAGATATTCAAAGAGCAGTAGAAATAATTAAAGTGTTGGAAAATAGAGCTAGTGAGGAGTGACTGGAGGTCTAGCCTAGGGAGGGAAAGGTCTGAGGGGGGAACTGAGTCATAGGTGTTGTTTCTTTAGATCTCCTGAGTAGAAAAAGGGAGGGTGGGCTAGCCTGTGAGCTCAGTTACTCTCTAATGAGCCTTGGGGCATCTTTTTTACTTTACTCTGCTCTACTGAAGCTTATTACTCATTAGCAAGTCAATCAGACTTGCCCTGTTGCTGGTCTTTTGCTTATTTTGGTGAGTTGGGTAGAGAGGCTCCCAGAAAACCAGTAAATGTGTGGGAGAAATAAATACCCATTCAGTACTACAGTAGAAGATACTAATAGATAACATAATGTTCTTTAAAGTTTACAAGAACAGTGCCTGGCAGTAGGTGTTTAATAAGTGCCTATTGATTTGACTTGACATATTATCTCATTTGATCCTCACGACAAACTTATAAGATAGGTACTGTTATTTTTGTGAAATCATTTTCTAACCTGTCTTACTCTTGTGACCCAATCTGGGGTTTTCTTGGCAAAGATACTGGAGTGATTTGCCATTTCCTTCTCCAGCTCATTTTACCAGATGAGGAAACTGAGGCAAACAGGGTTAAGTGACTTGCCCAAGATCACACAGCTACTGAGTGTTCGAAGCCTGATTTGAACTTAGATGAGACTCTAGGCCCAGTGCTCTATCCACTGTACCACCTAGATGCCACTATAGGGTGCTATCATTACCCCTTTCTACAGATGAAGAAGGTCTGAGAAAGATTCAGTGATTTGGCCAGAGTTAATTAACACAGCTTGTGTAAGTCTGAGGTAGGATTTTTACTCCAGTCATCCTGACTCCAAAGTCAGGGCACACTGTGCTGGTAAATTTTGTAATGAAGGATTGGGAACTCTGTGGGGTGGGAGGAGGTGGGTGGGTGAAGAGTTGGAGAAATTCAGATTGGCTGATGATGATGATTATAAATTGTGCTTAAAACTCCTTCCTTACCCCCTCCTCTGCAGAATATTAGCATTAATATTTACTTAGTCTGATTAAGTCAGTGGTCATACTGTCAATAAATGGAAGAAGGGTTAGCTGGTATATAGAGAAAGGGGCAGGAAAGTGCAGGATGTTTGGGCGGCAGTGAGGAATTTAGTCTGCCTGTGGAAGTGGAATAGGAGTATGAGGGAGGGTCCAGATTATGGAGGGCCTTGAAGACTCCACTGGAGAGTTTTGATAAGGGACAGCCAGTTTTAACTAGGGAGTAACAGTATCTCAGCTTTAGGAAAAAGAATTGGAAGGGGAGAAGCTGAAAGTAGGCAGAAATAACCAGATAGCTTTAACTACACTAGAACTAATTTATTTCTGTTAAAATTTGTTGGCTTTTCTTGGCACTGGACAGTCAGTTCAGTAATAACTCGATTTAACCACTATCCATTTTCTTGGAAAAAATATTTTTTTAAATTGTAAACCAAAAAATGTAACAAAATGTAGGAGAAATGCCTTGAATAAAGCCCAAGTCTTGCCATATAATCAATTTCCTTTTAAGGAAAATAATATAAACTTTTAGAAAACTCAGGTCAATACCAAGTTCTTTATTCTGTATTAGCTTCTTATCATTTCCCTGTATATGTCATAAGTTTTGTTGCAGCCAGTATTTATTTGTTAAACACTTAGAGGGGGAAAGGAAAGAGGACAAGTACCCCCACAACACTGATATAAGGGGAATTCACAGGGTGCAAAGTGCCCAGGCACAAAGTCTGTAAAAATTTGAGGCTTTTAAGTACTAAGAGAGATCAGATGGACCAGAGGTGTCAAATATGCCAATTGTCTAACCAGATTAAAATGTAATTGAGAAATATTTGACTAAATAAAAATATAATGGAACCTAGATAATTTTATTTATTTATTTTTTATTTGTTTTTCTTTATTAATTTGTTGGTTTACTTTGAGTTTATAAGATTCAGTTCCCCGGTTCTTTGAGTTTCAAATTTTCTTCCCTTCCCCCCCTCCCCCTTGGCAGCATAGTCAGGTATAGGATCTGCAGATACTTTCACATTAGACATTGGTCAGGATGAAAAGAAGGATTGTAACTGATGGAATGAACAATGGGAAAGAGGAGACAAAACCAAACAAGAAAAAGACAGAGAGCAGGTAGTTTGCTTCAATCTGCATTCAAACTCTGTTCTTTCTAGTTCTTTCTTTGAATGTAAACCTCTCTTTCCATCATGAGTCTTTTGGAGTTATCTTATAACCTTGCATTGCTGAGAAGAGTCCAGTCTATCAAAGTTGGTTGTCACACATATGTTGTGTCTGTGATTGTATACAAATTTTCTCCTGGTTCTGGTCTTCTCACTGAGCATCAGTTTGTATAATAAGCCTCTCCAGGTAGATAGATATAAAGTCCATAGATAATTTTAATATGTGATTTTTCTTAAGTATGTCATGGTTAGGAATCATATGTAAGTGGTGACACCACTGGTCTAAACAATTTTTCTTATTTATTTCTTTACATCATTTCCTACCCCACCAGAACTATAGATAGATTCCCTCCCCGTGACAAAGAAAAATAAGCAAAAACAACCAATAGAGAGACCTTGTCTGATAATGTATAAAATAGATTCTGTATTCTGAGAGGAAGGAGGAAGATATTCCATTATCTTCAGATCCTTAATTGTTTTTTCCAACTTCCTTTTAGCCAACTTTTCATTTACAATGTTCTATCAACAAACTTCAGAAAATGAGAACCAAGTGAGAACTATTGAGTTTTAAGTGTCTCACCCAAGGTCACACAGGTAGTAACAGAGCTGGTATTCAAACCTGGGGTCCCCTGACTCCAATTCAAGGACTTTTCCAAAGAATATTTGCCTAGGGGTATTCAGGGAAGGTTTCATTTGAGGGTGGCCTCTGAGTTGAGCCAGGAAGGATTTCAGGTGTGGATGGGCAAAATGGAGAAATGTCTATTTTTGTCATGAAAGACTAAAGATGGTTGGAAGGCACTTAAAAAACAGGGTCAGGGTAGTCTGTTTTGATTCTGACATAAGAATATGTGATTGGGAAAGGGAAATCATTTGGAAGGTAGTTCAGACCTAGATTATATATGGACTTAAATGCTGTCATTAGAGGTAGTATTTGTATTTTATTCAGTAGGTAGTAGGGAACCATTTAGGGTTTTTTGAGTTAGGGGACTGTAGCGGCAAGCACCCCAATATCCCCAGGGTAGCTGCCAACACAGGTTCTTAGATCTGCTTTTCAAAAGGAAAGCAACTCAAAATGGGTTAACAAGCTTACTTTAATCAAACAAACATACATTACCTAGTTCAAGGGAAAAAGGTCAGCACCCTGAACTTCAGAGTTACAGAACTTACAGATCAGACAGGCTTCCAAACTGTCCAACCATTATATCAATACCAAATCACAGTTACCAGAGAGGGAAGCATCAACATCTGGGTTTTCAAAGCCGGGGGGCTCTCAACAACGGCTTCCCAGAGTCCCATCTGGTCAAATCACACAACACTTCTCAAAGTGAGCCCCAAAGCAAAGCCTCTCATCAGAGTTTATATAGCCTTCTCCTAACTCAAAGATTGTAACAACCTCCTTGACCCACTGCCCAATCACAAAAGTATCAAGGTTGGGCTTCCCTGAAAAACAAGCCTCCCACCACAGGCTCCAGGTGCACCCAAGCTAGGGGCAGGGAAGATCTTTAAATCTGCATTTCCATTACAGGGACTGACCTGACAAAGACACCCAAGAAATTGATTTGATCTGAGGATGCCATGGTGATGTTTTTGAGATGATGAACAGACACTAGGTCATAGGGACTATTGGAATTTGGGAACTGGGGTGAGGAGGCAGCAGGTGTGTAGGTCTGTACTAGAGAAACTTAAGACAGAGGAGAGATCCTAGTCTAATCCCAGTCAATCAAATAATACTTAAATTAGATCTTAGAACATAGATCTGGAAGGGAAATCAGAGCCTATCAAGTTTATTATTCGACATAAAAGGAAACTGAGGCCTAGAGGTTAAGTGATTTATCAAAGGCCACACAGATAGTACAGCCAAAGATTCAAACTATGGGACTTTGACTCCAAAACCAGGGCTTTTTTCATTCCACTGTGCTGCCTTTCCCAGAGGCCTAGAAAGGAAGGGATTTGTTTAGAATCACATGGTGACAGAAACAGGATTATAATCAAGATGGATTTTTCTTTAATCTCTTTGTCACTTTACTAGGACTGTCCCCTAATCCTCATAGAGCTCTTTTATTGGAACAAGTAATCAAGCAGAACAAACTTAGCACATTGACCTTCCTTTTTCCCTTCCCTTCTCCTTGTCCTTCAGTACTGGTACAACCTAAGGACCTTTGAGCCTTGATATCTGAAATGTATGGCATATTGCACACCCATATCTCCCACCTCTCATCTTGAGAGAAGCATGCTTAACCAGCATTACTTTGTAGTCATGATAGGTCACTGTGTAGATTAGACTTTTGGGGGTCTTTCAATGTTGTATTCATTTTCAAGATTATAGCCATAATGTAAATCATTTTGCTTTATTTCCTTATACATGACTCTTCCCAAGTTTCACTGAATTCTTCATATTGATTTTTTTTTACTATATTATGATATTCCAGTATATATGCTGTAATTTGTTCAACCATTTGCCATTTGATGGACCACTTGACTATTTCTGGTTAGATGCTGCTATAAATATGTTGTACCCTCTGTAAAATATCCCTCAATTTGTACTTGTAGGTTGGATTCCCAGGAGGTTATGGTTACCTAGGTTCCTGTAGTACCCTAGGTTCAAGGTTCTTTGGGTTCACTACTGAGTCCTATATTGATCCTTCTTTAGCCAGCAAACACGATTAACTTAAAGCAAAGGCTTTGCCATAGTGACAACAGTAGATTCAGAACACATCCTGATAAACCAGGGGTCATTGGGAAGAATGGGTGCGTACCTAGACTATACTGGTAGTAAAGTACATGACCATGGAAACTCATGCCTCCCTCACTAAAGGGCCCCGGTGTCTTTTTTTAATTCTGATTTTTGCAACTCAATTCCCAAAAAGCAGGGCTAATTCTGTAACTCCCATGGTTGGCTATCTTTGCTGTCCAGGGTCACATTCCTTGAAAACTTCGAATGACTGAATCATCATGGTTAGAGGACGGTGGGGAAGAAATCCCTTTTGTCCTTTTCCATGAGAATTATCAGGGGAAAAACAAAAAAGTTTTAGATTCTTAGTTCATAACTGGCTTTATCCACACTGCACAGGATCACACTTGTTTTTTCCTTTTTCTTTTTGGAGAGAGCAAGGCTATTGGGATTAAGTGACTTGCCCAAGGTCACTCGACTGACCAGTAAGTATTAAGTGTCTGTGGATTTGAATTTAGGTCTTCTAAATTCTGACTCCAGGGTCAGTGCTCTATTCACTGAGCTACCTAGCCTCCCCCTCTTACATGTCTTGAACCTGCCAGTGGCAAATTGCCCTTTTTCCATGAAAGAGTATTTTCTTTCTACCTCCTAAAGGGATAACAGTATTAACCCTTTGCATCTTTTATCTAACCTTTTTGTGATTCTCAAAACTGAGTAAAGGGGAGGGATCATTTGATCAAGGGTGTTCTGATCAACTCTCCATCCTCTCCACTACAAATATATATTTTTTAATTTATGGGACCCTACCTTCTATCTGACCTTAGGATATATGCCTACTAATGATTGATATTGGTGAGTCAGAGGGTCTGTACAGTTTAGTTAACTTTTTGAGTATAATTTTGAGTATAATTCCAGAACCGTTTGGATTAATTCACATCTCCACAAACATACTATCAAGTGTCCTTAGGGTTTTGTTTTTTTTTGTCACCACCCCCTAATATTTATATCTTTTGTCATTCTGATGGAATTTTATGGAATTTCAGACTTGTTTGAATCATTGTTTCTCTTTAATAATATTTGATAGCTCAAATTTCTTTTGAAGACTGCCTGTTGGGGCGGCTAGGTGGCGCAGTGAGTAGAGCGCCGGCCCTGGAGTCAGAAGGACCTGAGTTCGGATCCAGCCTCAGACACTTAATCCACACAAACAAAAACCTAGCTGTGTGACCTTGGGCAAGTTACTTAACCCCAATTGTCCTAAAAAAAGGGGGCGGCTAGGTGGCGCAGTGAGTAAGAGCGCCGGCCTCGGAGTTGGGATGACCAGAGATTGAATCCGGCCTCAGAAAATGAGCACCCACACACAAATAATGACTAGCTGTGTAACCTTGAGCAAGTTACTTAACCCCAATTGCTTAAAAAAAAAAAAGACTGCCTGTTAATCTTTTATCCAAATAGCAATCTGTCGAGAAATGGCTCTTGGTCTTCAATTCCCTAGCTTTCTTAGATATTAGAACTTCAGTAGGGATATATGTTGTAAAAATTTCTCTCCAAGTAACCACTCTTCTTCTAATTCTAATAGCATTGATTTTGTTCATGCAAAACCTTTTCTGTTGTCCATTTTATTTTTAATCACTTCTCTATGTTCAGTTAATTTTCCCATGAACCTTAAATTTTGTAAGGTATCTCCTATCTTTTTTATGTTGTTCCCTTATCACATTTAGATCATATATGCGTTATTGTAGTATTTGTTGTAACATATTGACTAAACCTAATTTCTGCCTATTTTCCAGCTTTCCCAGTAGCTTATATTGAATAGAAGTCCTTTACCTTTGGAGTTTATGTCTTTGGGTGAACACTAGATTGTCGTATTCACTTGATTCTGAGTCTTAATTTGTATAGTTTTCCATTGTTCAACTTTTTGCTCAACTTTTCTATTTTTTTAAACTAGAACCAAATAATTCTGATATTCCACTTCCTTTCCTTCCCATTCTTTTTTCTTAATTAGTTTCTTTGAATTCTTGACCTTTTGTTCTTAAAGACAAATGTTGTTATTTTGTCCCATTTCTAAAATAAACCCTCTGTGGTTTGGTGTGACTGATGCATCTATTTTTCTTATATTGGCAAGCACCGTCATACATGTCCCATGTCATAAACCACAATTTGTTCAACCATTCCCTAATCACTTTTTAAAAATAATTCTTAAGTTTTTTACTTAACAAAAACCAAATAATATAAGCATTTCTGCATTTTTTTAAAGGACAGAAAAGGAGACTGCATATGAAATAGCTACTAAGAACAGCTGGCCACATTTTTTTTTATACAAAGCATGCAGCAAATTCAGTATGTCAGTCTCAAAGCTGTTTAGTTCATTTTTGTACCCCTTGAACTTATGTTTTCTCCTGTATTAAAAAAAAAATTAACTTTCCCATAAAACCCACCCCTGAGTTAAAAACAAAAAGCAATGCCCCCAAACCTCCCCTGTATCAGATGAGCCCCATCAAGCAAAACAAAATCCATACTTTCATTTTACATCTGAAAATTGAGATCTCATTGTACATCATCTTACTTGGAATGTGGGTGACAATGCTTTGTCATTGGAAGTTGTTACTGCATAGATCAGAGTTCTTAAGTCTTTCAAAGTTTGTTTTTCTTTACATTGTTTAGTCACTCTCTAAAGTATAAAGGAACATTCCCATGTTCCTCTGAATTCATTATTTATCCGTTGTTATGGCACACAAGTATTTGTTTGATGGGCATAAATTTTTGACTTTTTACTACCAAATTTTGCTGATGAGATTTTTATTCAGTGGTGTTCAATTGTTTTCAGTCTATGTCTGACTCTTCATGACCCCATTTGGGGTTTTCTCGGCAAAGATACTGAAGTGATTTGCCATTTCCTTCTCCCAACTCATTTTACAGAGGAGGAACTAAGGCAAACAGATAAGTAAGTTGCCCAGGATCACACAACTAGCAAGTGTCTGAGGTTAATTTTGAACTCAGTTCTTCCTGACTTCAGGAGCAGTGCACCATCTACTGTACCACCCAGCTGCCCAATATTTTTATCCATATGGCCTGGAAATTCCCTTTGTTGTTCCATCTCTTTGGTGAGACCAGTCCTATCACTGAATTAAATAAAGGTGTGGGCCATATTTAGGGACTTTTGCATAGGTATCCACTTCCTTGCCATTGCAAAAATGTATATATTTATATATAAATACAGTTTTTAAAAATACATTTATATGTTTACAGAGATAAGCATATGTGTGTGTGTGTGTATACATACACATATATAGTGTATGTATGTGTGTGCATATGTGTGTATATTTTCCTTCCCTCTGTCTTTGACCACCATGGAGAGAGAGAGAGACTCTGTGTGTGTGTGTGTGTGTGTGTGTGTGTGTGTTTGTAGTAAACCTAGTTTTGTTTTCACTGCATCAGTTAACAGTAAATATTTATTAAGCAATCTATTTTGTCAGGCACTGTGCTCTAGGCCCTGGTGAGAACAAGATAGAAATTGACAGTTCTGCCCTCAAAAGGCTTATATTCTTCTGGAGAAGACATTTATAAATCTATAAAGAATGATTTTTTGAGTCTTCATATAGATGATATTTGAACAGAATTTTGAAGGAAATGAGTCTGTATTTTCTTATTTGTTGAACTTAAACATGAAATGAAATATGCATTTTAGAACAGAATGAGAAGGCTTTATGTGAAATTATGAATCTGTTATGTAGAGCTTGCTTTTCTTTCTTTCTTTCTTTCTTTTTTTTTTTTTTTGCTTTTTGGAGGGCAATTGGGGTTAAGTAACTTGCCCAAGGTCACAGGGCTAGGTTTTTGTTTGTGTGTGTGTTAAGTGTGTGAGGCTGGATCCGAACTCAGGTCCTTCTGACTCCAGGGCCGACGCTCTACTCACTGCACCACCTAGCTGCCCCTTGCTTTTCTTTTTTACTATATAAAAAGTCAAAGCTGACCTACCTGTCTGATTCCTTCTGGTCAGTGTATATGGAAATGCAGGAGAGTTTGTTCTAGGCAAAGCATCACAAAAATTGTGATCCTTACCAATTTGGGACACCCTAACATCCCAATTAAAAAAAAAAACAACACTGCCACCCTTCTACTATCCATTAATCTATACTTTTTTGAAAGTTTATTTGTACTTTTTATTCTTTGCCATCTAGCTCCAAATCATATAATCCCATACCTTGGGGATCATAGATTCCTTAAATATTTTTGCAGGATCAGGAGAATTGAGCTCCAAGTCCTTGCTCTGCCCCTAATTCACTGCGTGTCCCATTCTCTCTGGGCCTCAATTTCCTGATCTATAAAATGTTGAGGGTTGGATACGATGGTCCATTAAATTCTGTCTGTTGCTAAACCCAGTAATCCTATAACTCCTCCAGCCAGAGACAAGAGGGCATTTTTCAGCACAAAGGGATTGAGGATGGCCTAAAAATTTATTTTGGTAATCTAGAGAGATCTTAACCAGTTCTGGTGACCTTTTAAAAAGTATAAAATGGAATTCAACATGTCACTCAAAGCTAGCCTGTTAATCTGTGATTCCTCTGATTCTTTTTCTGGTGAAGAGGAACTCTCCTCTTTCTTGCTCCTTTTCTCCCAATTCAGGAAAAAATAAAATATCCCTTGTAACAAAACTGAAGTCAGGCAAAACGAATTCCCACATTAGCTATGACCTGGGCTCCAGAACGACCTCTGTGCCTCAGAAACTCAGGTTTCTGTGATTGAAGTAGAATTGCAGAGAGCGAGCCCCCGCAGTGTCTCCTGGGTACAGGGTATACCATACTTGTCAGTGAAAATTGGCAGACCACACTTGGCCTCTCTTCTTCAATATTTGCATTTTTTTCTTCTTGAATTCTTCTATAACCTTGAATTTTTGTGTAACCTTGAAACCAAACAAGCAAAAACATTCTTACAACTAAATTCAATAAAGCCATAATTCTGTGCTAGGTAGGCTCTGCCCTGGGGGATTCACCCTGTTCATTTTTAATTTGATCTTTCTCCCTCTTCTTAATCATTTTGGCAAAAGGTGTATCAGTTTTATTAGTCTATTTTTAAAGAAACAGCTTTTAGTTTTGCTTATCATTTCTATGGGCTTTTTGGTTTCCAATTTATCTTATTTCTCCCCTGATTTTTCAAGGTCTCCTTCTCAGGGAGTATTTTGGGCTTTATTGTTGATATAATTTTCTAAATTGCATACTCTGTTTATTAGTCCTGTCTTAGTTCATCACTGTATATACTATATGTTCTTAAACATAGGATTGTTTTCCTCTAAGGACTACTTTATCTTCACCCTCAAAATTTTTATTTATAGTCTCATCATTGTTCTAGGGTTGCAAATGTGTGGACGTAGTTCCTTGCTTAACAGTTTCAATAGGCAGTAGGGTGCAGTAGAAAAAATGTTGAATTCACATCCCAAAATTTACTAGGTACATGACCCTTTGTAATTATCATTTAACCTCTGAGCCTGTTTCTTCATCTTTAAAATGATTATTGTAATTTTTGGCTCAGGTTTATAACGAAGACAGCATTTTCAAGAATTTTTTAAACAGATATTTTTACTGATTACTTGTTTTTATGTCATTTCATTTCTATACTTCCTCTACTTCCCCCTTCCATCATGCCATGACTTATAAAAAAGAACATAATATAATAAGGAAGAAAGAGGGGGAGCTGTAAAAGCTGATGAACACATCCCAAAAAATCTGATGATCTATAGCAGTTTTGTACAACTTTGGACCCTGAACAGAGCAGAAGGTGGTTGTTCTTTTCATATTATAATCATTGTATATTTTGTTTTCCTGGTTCTGTTTAACTTCATTTTGCATTAGTTCATGTAAGTTTAGGAAAGTGCTTTGTAAAACTGCAAAGACATCTAGCCACAGGAGCTATTGTTATTAGTAGAGGAGGTCATTAGTATACAAAAAACATGAGTAATATACAGAATCCTAGAATCCTAGAATTTCATATTTGCAGGTGATGCCAGAGGTCATGTTGTTCTACCTGTACTGAGCAGGAATCCATGCCACAACTTTTATGAAAAGTGGTCAATTCAGTCCCTGCTTGAAGACCCCCTGTTGACAAGTAGCTTACTCCCTTTTAAGAATGTCCAGTGTACTTATGAACAGCTCTGTTTTCCTTTGAAATTATTCATTTCATAAATCCTGCACATCTGCAAATTTCCATGCTGGATTTACATTATATATCCAATCCACACGGTGACATATATTGGCTCTCAAATCTTTCTCAAGGAGGTGAGGACCTGACTTAGCTGTCTCAGCTCTTGCCATGGTATTAGGGGATGTAATCACCCATACTGATGTTCCTTCAAATTCTATAATTGCTTGAATTCCTTATCCTTCCTAAATTTCATAGCACTTCCTCCATTTCCACCTCATCCACACAAATAGGAATGGTCGCACTATATATTTTACCATCACCTTATTTAGATGTTCTTGATTTTCTTATGTAAATATAAAATTTGCTAATTTTATAACCCACAGGCTAAATCCCACCACCTGTTTTTATAAGGCTAGCAAGCTAAGAACGGTTGGTTTTTACATTTTGAGAGGGGAAAAAGTCAAAGCTGTTCTTAGCTCGTAGGCTGTACAAAATCAGGTAGCAGAATCCCACTGGCTGGTTTGCCAACTATTTCACCATATCCTCCTATCATTCCATCTCTCCCAATGCCTCACCCCTCCTAAACCTCTTCTATGCCTTTATCAGGGTCTTTCTAGGCCCTCCCCCAAGTACATTTTAAGGCCATTATTCCCAGTCTGACTTCAGTTTCCTTCACCCTTTCCAGTCTGAACCCTGTAGTTGGCTATTTCCACTCCATACTGCCCCTTTTCTCTAATCCCTTTTCCTTTGTCCTTTTGCTGGTCATCTCTTACTTACTAAATCTCACCCATAGATTATTCCTGCCATAAACGTCCTCTGATCCTAGTTAGAGGGTACTGAACAAATCTGAAGTAAGTAGCATGTCATGCTCATTGGATACATAATAAATTCATGCTATCCATTTAACTGGCCCCTTATTGTAGCAAGAGAATCCTTGTGGTCCTCCTTAATTGCGTCTCCATCTCACACCCTACAAAAGCTATTACAAACCTTTTCTTCCCTCCTTAAGCTTCTAACAAGAATTTTCCTATTGCCTTCATTCTCCAACTTACTGAGAAAATTTAGTCCAGTCAGTATGAGCCTCCCTCTTCTTTTCTCTTCATCTAAAACTCCCTTGTCCCCAATAGATAAAAGGGTCAAAGGATATGAACAGACAGTTTTCAAAGGAAGAAATCCAAGCTGTCAATAAGCATGTGAAAATATGCTCAAAGTCACTTAAGAGAGAAATGCAAATTAAAATAACTGAGGTTACACCTCACACCCATCTGATTGGCAAAAAAACAAAAAGGTAAAATGACAGCTGGAGGGCTTAGTGAAAACTAACACTCTTGAAGCACAGTTGTAGTTGTGAATTGGTCTAGCCATCCAGGAAAGCAATTTAGAACTATGCTTAAAGTTATTGAATTGTGCATATCTTTTGACCCAGTGATATCAATCAATAGTAGGCTTATATCCCAAGAGATCCAAGAAAGATACAAAGGTCCCATATATACAAAATTACTTATAGTAGCCCTCTTTGTTATAGCAAAGAAAATGGAAAATAAATGGTGTCCATCAGTTGGGGAATAGCTGAACAAATTATGGTGTATGGAAGGAATGGGATATTATTGCACCATTAAAAATTAGCATAAGGACAGGAAGATATATATATATGCATTAATCAGTACAGAGTGAAGTGACCAAATCCAGGAGAACTTTTTGTTATAACATTATAAAGACAACTTTAAAAGTCTTAGATTGTTGCAATGGAACATCCAGAAGACTAAAAAAGCATGGGGCCACCTACAGACAGGGTGGTGATGGATTCAAGTTGCAAGATGAGGCTTAGTTTTGGATCTAGACTACGTGGGGATTTATTTTGCCTGACTGATTATGTGTATTTGTTTAAAAGTTTTTGTTTTTTTTTCTTTTTTCTCAGTTTGGGGATGTGGGGAGAGAAATAAGAACTTTAAGGATATGGTTGCTCCCAAACAGGGTTGTTGAAACATGTTTTTGAAATCACAGAAGAGAACAGAAAGCAGGCCAGAAGGCATCACAGATAAGCAGGACACTTTGAAAGAAACATGTTGCATTTATGTATTTAAAAAGAAAAGCAAGCTGTGTGTAATAGAGATTCATAGTTTCAAGTACAGCTATCTCTTTCTGTTCTGCATATATGAAAGGGCTCGTTTTAGTTAAGCTCAGAATTTTTTAAAAAGTAAAAATAAAAATCCCTTGGTATCATCCTTTACTCTTTCCTCCTTTACCCTAGCCCCTGACAAAGAGGCACAGTTATCCTTGCCAAGGCGAACCCCAGCCCTTCTACATGTGTGCCTTGATTCCATTCCCCCTAGTCTTCTCAAGCAGATTACATCCCCAACCATTTCTGCTACCTCATGCATCTCCAACCTTTTACTAAATCTACTGGTTTCTTCCATACCACCTTCAAACATCCCCAAATCTCTCCTATCCTTAAAAAATCTTAAGGAGACCCTACCATCACCTCAAGCCATATTCGTATATCTGTCTGCACTTGCTTTTTGCACTTCCTAACCTTTGTTTTGTTTCTCACCATTTGCAGTTTGGTTTCCAACTTCACTCACCTGAGATTTCGCCCCTCAAAGTTACCCAGCCATCTTCTAATTGCCAAATCTGATGGCCTTTTTCTGAGTCTTCATCTTCATTCTTGACCTATTTGCTATATGTTTTACACTAACTACTCTTTTCTCCCCATACATACTTTGCTTTAGTTTTTTGTTGTGTTAACTCAACCCTTCCTTCAGTATCTCCTTTATTGAATGTGAGTGTTCCCCAAGGTTAACTTCATTGATAGTCAACAAGTATTTCTTAAACTTTTACGATATACTGGCACTGTGCTGGGCACTGGGGTTCCAAATATCTATGAAGAAAGATACTTTCTGCCCTTAATTTCCATTTAAGTCCAGAACAAGACCCCATTCTATCTTTCCAGCCTCTTTAGGCATTACCTCCTTTCCCCAAATTCTTTGGGCCAAATTGGCCTTCTCTTTGTTTCTTACACATGGGCCTCCTATGTAGTGTCTCCATGCCTTTGCCTTGGCCATTCTCCACATCTGGAATGCACATCCCATTTACCTCTGCCTCACAAAATTTGTCTCTTCCTGGAAGACACAGCTCAAGTACATAAGCTTTAATTAAACAAGCTTTGTACATGAAGCTGCTTTTTCTCCTCCTAGTTCTAGTCCCCTCTCTCCAAGACTATCTTGTTTTTAACTTTACTTTTAATGTTTTTCTTTATATTTGTACTATATATCTGTGTGTGTGTTTGTGTATACACATACATATATTTATGTATGTATATATGTACTTGTAGTCTCGGTTAGAATGTAAGGTCCTTGCTTGTAGGGTTGGGTTTTTTTTCCTTCATTCTAAATATTTGTATCCCCTAGCACCTCACCTACTGTCTGATACATCTTAACTAAGTATTTAGTAACTTGGTATTTAATTTCCATGCTAGATTCAGCATTTTGAAGGCAGGAACCTTGTCTTATTCATTCTCCACACCACAGAATGCAGATTACTCCACATATGAGCCTTTGGTGTATGTTTGTTGAAGAGATTCAACAAGCATTAGGGACTCACAGAAAGTTCTTAAAGCAGGGAGAGGGATATGGTTGGACAGTGTTTTAGGAAAATTAATCCAGTGGTTGCTATAACAGGAAGGAAGAGAAAAGAAGGACAGAACTATCCAGGAATAAGGTTGGAACCTGATTGGAATGGGTGATTCTGACTTAAGAAACTCAAAGAGAAGAGATAAGTGACTAGCCCTAGAAGAAAGGCCCAGCTTAGGATTCTTGGAAGCAGAGGATAAGATGAGGGAGGGAGTTGTCAGGGTCCAGGACAGCATTTTTTCTGACACCAGTTTTACCACTTAACCATGGACCAATTCCTTTTCTCTGGGTCTCAGTTCCCCCATTTATGAACTATTTGGGGTCCAGTGGCCTGTCCAGCACAGATTAACTTGTTGGGATCTCTGGTCTCTTTTTTAAACCTTAATTTAAGGTCCCTGGGAAAGAAACTGTTAACATGGGGTGTAAAATAGAAAGGGTTTCTGGAGGGGGTGGGGTGGGGATACTTTTTCTAGTCTCCACACAAACTTCGGGGTGATATAGGAAAGGCTTTTCTTAAAGGAATGAATCGATTAATTAGCTTCTGGAAATTGGGCCTTCTTGTGAAAATTGCCTGTGAAGAATACAAGAGGGACTCTTAAAAACATCTGCTGATGGTGATAGGAAGCCTGGGGGGAGTATTAGCCTGGAGAAAAGCTTGAGGGCACCCTGGTCATTGTCTTTAATACATGAAAAGCTGTCCTAAGGAAAAGGGATTAGATTGCCTTGCACTGGGGTTGTCCATTCCCTGTGCTCTGAATGCACTCCTTCCTAATTATCCCCTAGCAAAGAACCCTGTTTCTTTCAAAGCTCAGTTCTTATATCACATCCTTTAGCAGGGGTTCTTAACTTGGGGTCCATGAATTTTTTTTTGCTACATTTTGATAACTGTATTTCAGTATAATTGGTTTCCTTTGTAATCCTATGTATTTTATTTTCTGCATTTAAATTTTTTTTTTTCTTGAGAAGGGTCATGGGCTTCACCCAACGGCCAAGGAAGGGTTCATGATACAAAAAAGAGTTAAGCCTTGTCTTTTATGAAGAGTGCTGCCCCCCAGAAATGACTGTAAATTTTCTTTTATTTAATGTGTTATGTACATCAAACGCAAGCAGCTTGAGGATTCAAGGGACTGGGTTTTTTTGTTTTTGTATTGCCTTCCCAGCTGCTTGCAGAGGCACTGGCCTATAGTAGGTGTTTGTCGGATTGAATTGTTTTGCTTGTCCCCAGAGATTAAGAACTAGGCTTATAAGGGGTGGAAAGTTGTAGGGAGGTAGTTTTTTCAGGTCACTTCAAGGAAAAACTTCCTAGCCATTAGAGCTTTCCAAAATATACGAATGTTTTGCTTTAAGAGGTAGCCAAGTCTCCTTTGCTAAAAGTCTTCCTTTAGACAGAGACTGAAATACCACTTGTTTTGGGGAATGGTCTGGAGGAGACATCTCTTTGTCTATCAGTTGGACTAACTGCTGTCTGAAATTCCAACTCTTGAAATTCTATCACTCTGGAAGGCAACCTGTAATGGTCCCTTTGGCTCTCTCCAAGTGCATTAACTGGCTTCTCTCTTCCCCAAGGACCAGGTGCACACACTTGAACTCTGAAGACCAGACCTTAATTAAGGGACTGGAGTAGTTGGAAAAAGAGGTATATGAACTGGACCTTAAAAGAATGGGTAACAGTTGTTGGAGGAGTAGGAAAGAGATTCTGAGAAGAGGCACTGAAATCTTATTTTTCCAGCTAAGTTTTAAGGTTGTTTTTTTTTTTCCAGTCTTGATAATTTGGAAGGAATAGGATCTTGGGGCTAGTCTGGACTTTAGAGATTATCCACAGTCCGGCCTCTTCCAGTTATAGATGGAGATCTTTTACCCTCACAAACCACCCTGAGAGGTAGGTGCTCTTATTCCCATTTTTACAGATGAAGAAACTTGTGTCAGGCAGTGGTTAAATGACTTGCCTAGGGCGAAAGTAAGTGTTTTGAGACTGGATTTGAACTCAGATCTTCCTTCCTCCAGGTCCACTGCTTTTCCCACTGTATCACTTATCTATATCTAATCTTGTGAAGCTAGTATGAGTGTCAAATGAGATAATGTTGGTGTGTGGGTGTCCCAAAAGGATCAAGAACAGTTATATTTTTGTCTCTCCAGAACCTAATTCATTGTCTGGTACCATCAGTCTTCAATGCATACTTGTAGGTTGATTTTCATAGATAAAGTCCCTTTTATACCATAAGGTAGAGTAAAAAAGAAAATGCCGTCTGTCTTTATTTCTGTATTCCAGACTCCACGTTATCCCCTCAATGAGACTAGATGACTGAGTGATATTCTTGTGTCATTTTAGATTTGCAATTGGTTTATCAATGCTCGGCGGCGGCTTCTCCCAGATATGCTGAGGAAGGACGGCAAAGACCCCAACCGCTACACCATCTCTCGTCGAGGTGGCAGAGCCTTGGATGTGGCCACACCTCGGGGCTCAGGTCCCAGCCCGATGGCACCAGGGTCTGCTTCTTCGGCCCCTTCCAAAGTGCTGTCGCTGTCCGTGTGCTCCTCCACATCCCCAGTGGGGGCTCACCTACTTGGCCCTGGGGCTGAGAATGAAAGTCCACCAACCCCTTCTTTGGTTAATGGGGAGCCACAGCCCCTCCCGGGCCCTGGCAGCACGCTTACCCTGCTGGCCAGGGCACAGGCCGGAAGCCCAACCAGTGGACTATTTAACACACCGCCCCCCACACCCCCAGAGCACTATGGAGATGACTTTAGCAGCTTCCAATTGCTGGTGGAGGTGGCCCTACAGAAAGCAGCTGAGCTAGAGTCACAGAAAAAAGATCTGTTTCCTCCTTCGTGGCATGCCGAGCTCCCTTTGGTAGCCAGTAACCCTAAGTAGTCCTTGAAAGGGACTTCAGAACTTGATAGGAGACAGTTGCTCCTCTTGTTTTTTTTTGGTTTTGTTTTTTTTTTTACTGTTGTTCATGGTGTTGTTTGGGGTCTTTCCTTTTACCTTTTAGGGTCTCTGCCACCTGTTGGGATTGCCCTCTCTGCCCAGACAGGTTCTCCCAGTGGTAACACTTGGGTGTTTCACACTGTTCCCCAGACTTTCTCTTATCTCTCGCACCTGCTCCACTCCTAACACTGCAGGCAAGGAGAAGTTGGACCAAGAAATCTGGCTCTGGGAACACGATGCTTCTGTCTTCAAGAATTTCCATTTTGTCATACTGCTGCCCTTGGGCACCCTGCTGACTGCTCCAGTCTAGTTTCTCCCTAAATCCATTCCACCAAACAGGACCACATACAGGGACTGGGATTACCCTATCCTCATCGCCTTTTTCATCTCTTCTGACAAAGGTCTATTGAACTGGCAAGACTACAGAGCTACAAACAAAGAAGGGAAAGAAAATGCTATCTTGGGTGACCAATAACCATGTTCAGGAAAAAAAAAATATGTATATATCCAAAGGGATTTTTGGTTCTTTCAAAGAAAATACCTTGTTAAAGTGTTCTTTTTGGGTTTTTTTTTTTTTTTTGCTCCTATGTCCTGTGTCTTTGCTAAGACAAGGGTAAAAGACCTGGCAGACAGAAACCAGGCAACTGGAGTAATCCCGATGAAGTGGGACTGTGGAGCTGGTGAATATTGTTTAGCCTTACTTGGGAAGAACAGATAATGAATCTCTTGAGATGGGGGACTTTTACAAATTTTATTTTAAAAAAATTAATACCTTGACTTTTAAGGTAATAATTGTCCTGGAAACTTGGGCTAAAGTAGAATGTGTTGCTTTCCCCACCCTCTCACCCCCAACTCCCCCCACCGAAAAAATTCTAGCGGTTGGTCTGGTTTACTACTCCCTAATGCTTTCTTTTGAATTCAGTTTTGGTCAGTGTCTCTCACACCCCAATGCAGTTCTGGTTGATCAGGTCAGTGGGATTGGGGAAGCAGGGGGCTGGGCAGAAGATGGGGGTTAAATTCGGAAATTATAATACTGTAGATTGGTTACAGATAAGTGTTGCACCTTTTCTTCTGAATTCTAGCTACAGGGGCTTTGGCCTTCTGAGCACCTCTGAAATAGGTCACTGTTAGTCTTAATTGATTTCTTACCCTTCTTCCCCTCCCCCCATTTTAATTTTTTTTTAATATTGCTATTTTCATGGTTTACTGTTAAATAGCGATGGGTACCACCTTATATGTATCGAAGAACACTAATCCTAGGTTTAGATTGAGTATTCTTTTGTATGAATAATATTAATGTCAGTAGAAGAAGATGGGAGGGATCACTCCTCAACCCCACTGTACCTTAGATTGAGTGGAGTGAGACATTGAGGAGCAGGTAAGGAAGAGACCCCTTAAGTCCCCCTGTTTCTCCTACTTCTTGAGCCAGACTTCCCCCTTACATCCCCCACCCATTCCTTGTCTCTTTCCCAAACCCAGTTTCTAGCTTGGCTCTTGATTTCTGTAAGCCTGGATTAAGTTTAAATAAGATCACAGAACTCCAGTGCTGGGGCCACTGAAAAAGACAGATTGTTGGGAAGGGGAGAGGGAGAATGGCTTCCACAGTGCACCATGCCATGGGGATGGGAGTCATGCTGCTGGACCCTGTTAGTCATCTCTTGGGATGATAGGGGAAGCTGTGGTTGGGTAAGTTGGACTGTGTCTGGGTTTGGTTCTATGTCTAAAGTGTAAGGGAGAGAAACAGCTCTCCAATTGAACTGAGAAAAAAAAAGCTACTATAAATAACTTGTTGGAATTTTTTTTTTTCTCAAATAAAAGATTTTTTTAAAAACACAAACTGAACCAAAGAGCCTGAGTCTGTCATTTTGGGCTATATACTACCAGTATTAGAGAAGAGCTCAGTTCTTTCTCCACCTTAGTCTGAATAGTGAAAGATAATGTTTTTTAATAATCATTGCTCACATTTATATATATCATTTTAGGATTTACAGAGTGCTTTACATAAATCTTATTTGTATATCAACGCATTGTATTGGTTGGGCCCATGAGAAGTCATTTTTCTCTTGGATCCTGGACTAAAGACTTGAGACTAAGGGCAGAAAAGTGGTCACAGAATCTCAAATGGAGAAGGGACTGGAGATATAATCTAGTCTTAACTTCCTACCTAAGAAAGAATGCCCCCTAACATATGATTGACTAGTGTTTATGCCTTCTCTGTAGACCTCCAAAGGCAGGAGCTCAGTGTCTTTCAGGGCAACACATTGCTCTAGTTAAAAAGAAAAAAAGAGTAGTGCTTTATGGTTTACCAAGAGCCTACTTACCAGTAACTCTAAGATAGGAAAGTATATTTAGGGTTGTGTAAACTGAGGTTGAAGGTTAAGTGTCTGGTCTGAGGTCACACACCTAACAAGCCATAGCTGGGGTGTGAATCTGAATTCCTGAGTACAGGTCTCAGCCTGTGTGTTTTTGTTTTGTTTTGAAGCTAGGCCTGTGACTTGAGATCTTCAACTTAGTTTCTAGGGATGCTGATGGGCTCAGGGGTCTTCCAAAATGGGAGGCCAGGTCCATTTGCTGAGTCTGCCACCCTTTTTTGTTCAGGCCTATGATTTCATTGGATAGCTCCCTTTACCAGAGAGAAGGCAGCTGACTTGCACACCTTAACATGCCAGTCTCCTGACCATGCCATGCTGCCTCCCTTCCATTTGATAGCTTTCCAAAGACGTGGAGACGCCAATCATACCCTGTGACCACTGCCACCTTCCTTTTCCCTTTAAATAAATCCCACTGGATGTGGGATGGGGATCAGACCTGGGCTTCCAGTCAGGGAGGGTGGTTTTAGCGTTCGTTTTTGATTCCCTGTGTTATAAAGGCGAAGGGCTTTTCTTCTCTATTTCCTTTTTTTTAAACAGGCAAAACCTAAAATATATTTACAGAAATGCTACATCTAAACATCTTGACCATGAGGAGACCCAGCTTCTGGGCACTGATAAGGGTCAGTGCCGCGCTCGCGGAACCCACATAGCGCTGGGAGCGCGGCGGCTGCTAGGGGCTCCTCGTTTCTTTTATGAAACGGGGAGGGGGAGGTGGACTAGATGACCTCTTAGCTTCCACAATACGCTTTCTTCTGCCACTCACTACCTAAGGGACCTTGGGCCAATTGCACCTTTGTGATAGTTTACTCATCTGGAAAATGGGGTCGGACGCTTTATTTTCTGTAAAATACTAACCACCTCTGAGGGGTTTCTCTAGACTCCCGGGGGGGTGGGCCAGCGAGTAGGGAAGCCAGAGTTAGGGCTGGGGTCTGAGTTAGACGAGAAGGGTTTACGCATGGCTAGGCCCCAGGCCCGAAGGGAATCTGACCCCAAATAGCTGGTCTCATTCATGCTCTCACCAGTGGCTTCTGCAAATTGGCCCTTTCTTCCTCCCGTAGCGCAGAAATTCCCCTACCCCCCCAGTGAAATGGGTCACGTGAACCATGCTCTGGCCTTGGGCGAAGGAGGGCGGAACGGGAAAGGGAGGGGCGGGGCCACCCTCACGCGTTGGCGCATTCTGGTCCCTGATTGGCTGCGTTAGTACGCCAGCGGGAGGACGCGAGGCCTGCTCTCCGCCTTTTTCGCTTTTGACCCTCCCCTCCCCCCCAACTCCCTACCTCGGATAAGATCGCGCGCACCGCCTGCTTAGTTGAAGGGCGGCGGGACCCAGAGCCCGCTGGCTGAAGGCGGGCTGTTGGGCGCTGTGAGAGGGAGGCTCTGCTCCCTGGCTCCAGACCCAGCCCAGCGGTAGGACGGAAGGACGGACGGACTGACGGAAGGACGGACTGAGGGAGGATGAGCGGCGGGAGGCGGAAGGAGGAGCCGCCGCAGCCACACCTGGCCAACGGCGCCCCGAAGGGCTCGGCCTGGAGCAAAGCGCTGCGGAGCGACGCGGCCTGGGAGGACAAGGTGCGGGGCCGGCGGGGAGGGGGCCGGGGCAGTACGTGTGTGTGTGTGTGTGTGTGTGTGTGTGTGTGTGTGTGTGTGGGTGCGTGTGCGCGCGCGCGCGTGGTGGGGGGAACCTGTCACACCGGACTAAGTACGCGCGTGCGTGTGTGCTCACACGTGAGGAGTCTGTCACCCCGGTGCCAAGGCTGAAAGCATATGTGGAGTGGGGGGACCTATCCTCTTGACTGAGGTGAAGAAGAGCCCACGTGCGTGTGCGGGTGCCCGTGCAGCGGGATGTATCTCCCTGTTGTAAAGGGTTAATGTGTATGGGGGAGTAAGGGGGGAGAGGAGAGCATTGAGCACTTACGTGTGTGCCGCTGATCTGTCATGTGAGGGCAGAGTTCGAAAGCATGTGTGTACCTGTATTTGAGGTGACCTGTCACCCCGGTGAGAGGGCATAAGGTCTATTGGGGGCGCTGTGGAGGAGGTTGAGACTCATTTCACAAGTCCCATCACCCCTCAGGGCTCAGTTTCTCCATTTACAAAATGAGGTGGGGCTAGTTGAGTGAGTGTGCTTGATAATTTATTATGGCTAACGATTAATAATCTCTAGTGTTTACATAGTACTTAAAGTTTTTAAAGTGCTTTACACAGATTATTTCGTTTTATTCTTATAACCTGGAGAGGTAGGTGCTATTATTATCCTCGTTTCACAGATGAGAAAACTTAGGCAAACATATGATAAGGGAAGTGCCAGGGGTCACACAGCTAGGAAGTGAATAGCTTTGGAAAGAGATGGTGAAGGAGATAAGAAGGGAGAGGGAGATTATGCATTCTAAATGAGGGGGTAGCACTAAGTGGCCTCTCAGATTTCTTAAAACCCTGAATCTCTTATCCTATGAGATGTGTTGTATTAATGAGGGAGAATAAAAGACCTGTTATCAGACAAAGTAAATGTGAGTGTGTTTGCATATGTCAACTTGATCACAGAATTCAAGAGTTAGATGGGACCAAATTATCATCTAGCCCTGCTTGAAGACCTCTAGGAAAGGTCCTACCGATTGCTTCCATTTTTGGATGGCACTAATCATTAGAAGGTTTTGTCTGAATGAAGAATAAAGTTGTCTCTTTATGATTTCCAGCTCCTGCTCCTGGTTCAGCACTTCAGGGCAGGGAACAACAAACAAAATAAACCTAAACCCTTTTTTCTTGAACACAGCTATTTTGTTCCCCCTGAGTTTTTTCTCCTTCAGGCAAAAAGGAAATCCTTAGTTCCTTCGGTTCACCCTCATATGTCATGAACTTGAGACCCTTCACTGTAACTGAATAAAATACCCTAGAAGAGGGTATGAATGAAAGAGACTTGTGTTTGAGGGTGTTGGGACACATGAGAGTATGATTGGACATGGAGAGGTAGAATTCTGTCAGCTTTAGAAGCATTAGATAGAAGGCCCATTATGAGTAGTTGTGTTTATGAGGGAGGGGAAACTGGGAAAGGAGACTGTGACCCTGGTATTAAATGACAATGTGGAGCTATGTCCTAGAGTCCCTGAATGTGTGAAAGATAGTATATGTGTGGGAAGACTGGGGTGCAGATTGAGACTATGAGAAGAGGGATTCCTTAGGGAGCTGTGTGTGAGAGGAGATATAGCATGGTGTAGTATAATGGAATGATTCCTGAGCTAGGGTGGATGTCGGGACAGTTTGGTTCTAGACCTGTGTGTCAGTGAATTGAAAGAGAGCTATTTCTGGACTTCAATTTTTCTAGTCTGTAAAATGCAGGGGCTGAATTACATAATCTTTTGCAAGCCCTTTCAATCGATATTTTGTGATTCTGTGGGGGGAAGGATGTGGGGGGGGCGATATGTGTGTGTGTATTTGAGGAATGCTAATGTCACCCTGGGAAAGGGATATGCCTGTGTGAGGTGGTGACAGGGCCTCAAAGGACTGAGACCTAGAAGTAGCTGTGTGTATGATGTGTCCCTAATCCTCATATCTCATATGCCTTCTTCAAATATCCCTGCCCCACCCTCCCCCCCCCACATACACATTCTGCATCATCCATGTTGGGAGAAGAGCAGGACCATATTTGTCATTATGTGGAGCATCAAAGAAAGATATTATGGATCTAGAGAGAATATTGAGAATAAGCAGTTGAGTGTGTGGGGGTTAGGATTAATATTTTTCTATTTTTCCATTCCCCAAAGCTTACAAGGTTGGGATTGGGGCTGAGGTTTGTACCAAGCTGGATTCCGACTTCATTTCCTTTACTATGTCTGGGATTTTCAGGGCTGGGCTGTGCCATTTTTAGTTGTGTATCCATATTTTCTTGATTTTCCTGGACCAATAAAGTCAGGTTCCTCTTTTTTCTTTGATCTTCATTTCTGACCCCCTCATGGTTCTACTTGACTCTGCAGCCCGGGCCATACTGGCCTCTAGCCTAGGTTTTAGGGTCACTGAATTTCTGTGCCTTTGCCTCAATTAGTAGAAATACAATGACAGGAAGTTAGTTAGGCCTTCCTCTGGCCTAACTTGTAGGATTCTGCCCACCTATTGCAAAATCTGGAACCACTTGTTTGTTAGCTCTCCTTTATAGCCTCGGGCAACTTTATAGATAGCTTGGTGCCAGCAGTGGCTTTTGGACCTAAGTACAGATGAGAAACTAGACATTTTCATATACTTCCATAGCAGAATTCTCCTTTTTCACATCTTTAAGCTCATGTTCCTTTTATGTTAGTTCTGGCACCTACCTCCTGTGTCTTTCTATCCTTTAATATGTATGTATCATCCGAGGAAGAGAATGATTCATTGTATTGTCACAGACTGAGCTTCCTTCTAAGTAGCCATACAGTTGGTGGTCAAGTCATATCAATCAATCCCTATAGTATCTCCTCTGCCTATCCTCTGTTTAGATTTTTATTTGTAATACCGAGCTAGCAGTTTCCTATACTTTTCCTCTACAATCCAACCTTCTTACTGATGTCAAACTGAAATTCCTAAAATGCAAATCTGGCTATTTCACATCTCTGCTCAGAAATGTCTGGTGACTTCTTATTGCCATCTTTCCAGCTCTAAATCTATAATCCTATGATGATCATATATCCTGGGACCTCTCATAGTGAGGAGTGGTAATAAATCTTGGAATTTGGAAATTTGGGGATTATGTTGTTACTTGGTATCAGTGCAAAGCACCAGAGGAGTAAATTTTTAAGAAGTGATGTGACAAGCAGGAATATGATGAATCTGGCCCATCCATTGTCCAGTGCAAATGCTTCTAAATGGATTGCTAGCAAACATAGCAATTGCTGCATGAATATTCATAAAGTAAAAAATTCCCCTGGCAAATATATACCTCATGTTAGCTTCTTGAAACTGGAATAAGCCTTTTTTTTCTCTTTTTTTGCTTTTTGATGGCTAGGGGGTGTGTGTGTGTGTGTGTGTGTGTGTGTGTGTGTGAAAAGTGTGTGAGGCCGGGTGTGTGTGTGTGTGTGTGTGTGAGAGAAGTGTCTGAGGCCGGGTGTGTGTGTGTGTGTGTGTGTGTGTGTGTGTGTGTGTGTGTGTGTGTGTGTGTGTGTGTGTGTGTGTGTGTGAAGTGTCTGAGGCCGGGATCCAAACTCAGGTCCTTCCAACTCTGGGGCCAGCACTCTACTCACTGCACCACCTAGCTTCCCCAATAAGCCTTCTTTGAAAAGAAACTTGTGCTTGTTGGTGTCTGATATTATACAAATATTAGTACTTTTAATATTGTTGAACCGGTACCAATTTGACCTCGTGTTCAAGTTTAAAGTTGTTCCCTTGGTGCATATTTTAGCTTGCCATGTATGTTTCTTTGATCTAAGCCCTGATACAGTCATTTTGATAGCTAAGGCTGAGCTAACTCCTATAGAGAATTAATCTGACAATATGGCAATATAGTATCCTGGTAGTTGACACTCAACAACTGTACAGTTTAGTTCTGTAAAGCTTCATATTTATACAAGGTATCTAAAGGCCAGATTTCCACATCTAAAAGAGCTGACTTGTAGAAATTTGCTCCTAAGGCTGGCAAGAGTTTATTAAATGTGTGGCTACCATCCTAGCAGGAATTCGTATTGAAACCAAGCCTTAGTTTTGTTTGTTTTGTTTTTTCTTAATCCACTGTTTTCCCCAATGTCATGGGGCTAAGTTACTCAACTTAGTTGCAAAAATGTTGGCATCTACAACCTGTAAATTTGTGCATCTAGTTAATTTAAGCTTCTTGTACCTTGCCTTAATGTTCTTACCTGACAATAGAATACCAAAATTTGTAAGTCACCCCAAGAGTTGAGAATTGTAATCTCCAACATGTCATTGTCTAAGGAAAAATAAAAGTGCTTCAAGTAAACTGGATAAAAAAGTAATGTTTCCAATTACAGCAGTATATATGATGGTCAACTGTGAATGACTTAACTATTCCCAGCAATACAATGATAAAGACAGTTCTGAAAGACCTATGATGAAAAATGTTATCCGCCTTCTGGAGAAGTAACTGATGGAGTCTGAATGCAGATCAAAGCATACTGTTTTTTTACTTTACTTTTCTTGGGTTCTTTGGTTTGTTTTAATTTTCAACATAGCTAATATGTAAATACTCTTTTCATGACTGCACATGTATAGTTTATAGAAAATTGCTTGCCTTCTTAAGGAAGGGGAAGGAAAAGGAGGGAGAGAATTTGGAACTCAAAATTTAAAATTGTTTTTACATGTAATTGAGAAAAAAATTTTAATAAAAGAAGTAATATGTTGAAGCTGCTTATGAAGGTCACAAAAGAAATGTAAATAACCCTGTCGTGTGTGTGTGTGTGTGTGTGTGTGTGTGTGTGTGTGTGTGTGTGTGTAAACTACTTGTCTTGCCTTGGGGTAAGAGTATGTGCATGTGTGCACACATATGAATCTCTATCAGGAATATAAATTCATCAGCCTGACTTTTAAAGCTCTCCACAATCTGACTTCCAACTACCTTTCTGATTTTATTGAATATCACTACCTTCATACATATTGAATTGGCCTGCTAGTTGTTCCCTTTAAGGATATCTTGAATTCACTCAAGTGATACCTCACACCTGGAATGCACTCCCTCCTCACCTCTGCCTTATGGAATCTTTAGCTTCTTTCATACCATGCCTCAGATAACACCTCCTACACAAGACCTTTCATAATTTTCTGATCTCTTCTTCATTAACACTGTCTCTCTCAAAATTATTTGGCATATAACTCTGTAGTTATTTATGTATTGTTGTATTCCACTAGTGGCATGTAAGTTCCTTGAGGACCAGACATCTTTGTATTTCCTATACCTAGCCTTCCACATAGACATATAATAAATGTTTGTTGAATCGAACTGAATCTGCCTAGGTCTTCCCATTCAATTCCTGATTTACATACAGAGACTAGAAGTAGCATGAGATGAAATTCAAATTACTAATATCCTTAAAAATGTTTCTCATGTGCCATATAAAATTATCCTTTGCTAGTACTAGGGCTATTCACTACATTCCTTTTGTAAACTTTATAAGCAGTCTTAAACTACTTAAAAATTTTTATTCTTTAACTTTCATTTGTACCAACTCTCTTGGGGAATAGTTATATAACTCCATAGTTCCAAGTTTGAAGATTTGTTCCATCTTCCCTACGGTGGGATATATGATCATCATAGGATCATAGATTTTGAGCTTGGAAAGAGCAACCTTCTTAGTTTATAGATGAGGAAAGAGGTTCCACAGCAGCAGAGGTAGTATTGTAAGCCTGGTAATTTGCCATGAAATCAGCATTCTTTCCAGGATGCCTGCCTGACTTTTTGCAGGTCAAGCATGTTCAGACTCTAATTCAACCTATTTGCCTTTTCCACAGGATGAGTTTTTGGATGTGATCTACTGGTTCCGACAGATCATTGCAGTTGTCCTTGGCGTCATTTGGGGAGTGGTGCCACTGAAGGGCTTCGTGGGAATAGCAGTGTAAGTCATGAGTTTCCAACATATCTTAGTCTCCCTTATTGTAAAACAAAGCCCTTTCCTTTCGCTGAAACACAGGACATTGATTTTTCAGATAATTTTTGTTTTATAAAAAGTATTTAATGCTTTACTTTTATTGTATAGAGGAATGAGCTAAAGCAAGTACTCATCACTGGGAGCTGTATTCAGAAGTTTCAAAATTGTGTCTGAAAGTATTTTTGAGTAGAGAAGGAAGAGGTGGTGTGGTGTAGTGGAGAGTGCAGTCAGAAGACCAGAGATTGAGTCCTGGCTCTTCTGCTTGATAGCTCTGTGATCACAGGCAAACTCCTTATCCCCTCAAGACTTGTTTGGTAAATGTCATCTATAAAATGGGAATAGTGCACTGTTCATCTTACAGGGTTGTATTAAGAAAAGCAGTTTGTCCACTTTAAAGCCCTATAGGAAATATGAGCTACTGTGGTGTCAGCTCTGGACAGCTGAGTTTTTGCCTTGGCAAGGGTTCCTTTGGGCCTCTGCTCTTTAAGGAGTTCAGGGTAGAGGAAGTTGTGCCCTCGAGATATACTTGTGTTGTCCCTTGTTGTGTTGTGTCCTTTGTTAGCTGGAGAAAAGTCAGTGGCAGCCCTGTTGCTACCACCCTTGCCTCTCAAATGGCTCATGGATAAATCTGTTCTGATGTGAGTAGCTACTCATATACTCACTACGAGTATGTCTACCTGGCTATAAGACTAAATTAAGAAGTGTCTTTTCAGAAAGATAGGGATTCCTGAGGACAAGGGCCCCTTTGAACGACGCCTGAGGTTTCTCACTTAGTAGGTAACATAGATCCTCATTCCCTGTCCTGTGTCCTGCTGAAAACAATTCCAGGTGCTTGCTTGGATGTGGGGGTAAAACATGGTTGGGTTACAGAGCACTCTCACTCTCCCGGCTGTTTACTCTTTTGATCTTTACAGCAGGTGTGTGATACTGTTATCTTTAACACTTTTTTAGATGAAGAAACTGAGGCTCATAAGTCATGGAACCAGTGGTCCAGCTGGGCCTGGAACCCAGGCTTTCTGCCTGCTTGCTCTCTTGTGGTTCTTCCCACTGTCCCAAGATATCATCATTTCATCCGTTGTCAAGGCTCTGTCACCTTCTCAGTGATACAGATCCCAAATCCTCAGTCACTTGGTACCTTGTCTTCAGCAGTTGCTGTGGAAGAATTCCAGTCACAGATAGTCAATGTGTAGTGTTACTGCTGTTCCTGAAATCTTGACAGCTCAGTAGAACTTTCCCAAGCTCACTCTCTAGTGCATATCTCATTACCTTCCAGGCCCCTGGGGCCCTTCCATGCCAGGATGAGGCCACACTGCAGGAGCTGAGTTGATCAGAGGCCTGGCTTTACTTGCATTCTCTTTAGAGCAAGTGTATCCTCAGCATATACTATGTTCCTGATCCTCCTCTGGGCTTTGTTACATTGTAGAATCTTCCTTTCCAGTAACTGACTGCTGCTACTGGAAACCAACATTTTATTTTTGGATTTCTATTTGTGACTTCATTGGTGTAGAGAAATCTCAGGGAAAAAAATTCCCTTTACCAAGGCAGAGTGCGACTGTTCTGCAGTTTGTAACCTTAGAGAGTTACCTGAGGAGAGGCCAAGGGGCTTCCCATAATCACAGTGCCAGTATGGGAGAGGTAGCACTGAACTTGAACTTCCTGACTCCAAGACTAATTTCCCCCACCCCCTTTTTGGAGGGGGGAAGGCAGGGCAGTTGGGGTTAAGTGACTTGCCCAAGGTCCCACCTGACTCCAGGGCTGGGATTCACTGCGCCACCTAGCCACCCCTTCCATGGCTAATTCTTGATCTCCCATGCCATACTGCTTAGTAACTCATGTTACCAGAGAACATACAGTATTTTTGGGTTGAGAGTGGTATTAAAGTACTCCTTCTAAAAAAATATGAAAGGTACAAATGAACTCTTCAAATACTCCAGGCCCTCACTTTCAGTCTCCTTGCCCCATTTAGGCTTTCTGAGGGAGAGAAAGCAAAACCAGATGAGAGAAAATGCTAATGAGCAGTGAATTGGCCCTGAGCCCAGGCTTGGAAGAGAAGAGGAAAGAATCTCAGAACAAGAGGAAGTGGCTGCTCTTCAGCTGTGTGAGGTCAGGTCTCTAGGAAAGAGATAACACTGGTGTTAATCCAGGTTCTGTTTTAAAATGTCACCAGATATTTATGTAGCACTTTCCAACTGACAGACACATTATGTTATCTCATATCCTTAGAAGCTAGGTTGTCTTGCCTTTACTGATTTCTGTTGTGTGACCTTATCTGTAAAATGGGGATAATAAGCCTTGCCCTGCTGCTCTGAGAACCAAATTAGTTAATATATGCAAAAAGCACTTTACAAATGTAAAGAGCTATATTAATGTGAAGTTACAATTGGTACTGTTGACCAGGCATTAATACCCCTATTTGATAGGTGAAAAAACAGATGGGAGACCCCAATACATTTAGTTTTTTTCCCAAAGTCTCATAGGTAGCAAGATAGAGGACTCAAACTGTCTTTTTTTTTCCTTTGCAGGGGGGAAGGCAGGGCAATTGAGGCTAAGTGACTTGCCCAAGGTCTCATGGCTAGTAAGTGTTAAGTGTCAGAGGCTGGATTTGAACTCAGGTCCTCCTGACTCTAGAGCAGGTGCTCTATTCGCTATGCCACCTTGCCACCCCTAAACTGTGTCTTCTGATAATTTAAATGATTCCAGTGTTCTTTATATCTTATTGAATGAGTTCGGCTACTAAAACTTTTCTTTTACTTTTTTCTTTGAAACAAATGATAAGAAACAGCCCTAATAAGTGGAAAGAATTAACTGTGTAGAAAATAGGCCTTGCAGCAGTTAGATGACACAGTGAATAGAGCACTGGCCCTGGAGTCAGGATGACCTGAGTTCAAATCCAACCTCAGACACTTAATACTTACTAGCCATGGGACCTTGAGCAAGTCACTTAACCCTAATTGTCCTGCCTTCCCCCCTCAAAAAAAAAAAAGTGGAAAAAAATAGGCCTGTTCTTGGCTTCGTTTAGACCAAACAAGATAATACTGTGTTGCTTTAACCTCGAGAGTCTTTGCTTCTATACTATTCTGCCAATATGTTATATTTACAGGGCACTGACTTGCCTCCAGAAAAGTCTTTCACTCCCTTGGTTGACACCTTGGTTTTTTTTTTTATTGTTTCATTTTATTTTAATTTGCTTTTTGGAGGGCAATTGGGGTTAAGTGACTTGCCCAAGGTCACAGGCTAGTTTTTGTGTTAAGTGTCTGAGATGAGATTTGAACTCAGTTGCTCCTGACTCCAGGGCTGGTGCTCTATTCACTGCGCCACCTAGCTGCCCCTGACACCTTGTTTAATATTCTCAGGAAAGGCTATAGGGAATGTTGGGTGGTTAAAAGCAGTATTTTTTCCCTTCACCTGAGCAGGCTTATCATACTTGCTTGGCTTTTCGTTCCTGTGTATCACTTCACCTCTTCAACTGGCTTAGCTCAGGGTTAAGGGGAGGGTTGAGCTCATAAAAGTTGCCTTTTAGGTCAGGATCTCCTGGTATTTCTCATCCATCACATCATTAAAATGTTTTTAAGTGAAAACATTTAATCATCTCAGCTCCCTTCAGGCATTTAAGAGCTGAAGTAGGTAATGCTCCTACACTGGGGGCACAGTGCATCCACTCTTTAGATCTTGTCCACTCCCAGAATTGAGAGATTTTAGTCTAGTGGCCACTGCTAGGCCACTCTCTAGCTCTGACAGTTCTACATTTGGGCCTGATTTTGTCTTTAGAATTGTCATTCTTAAAACTGTGACCACTCAAAACTCATTCCAAAGCCAGAGCCTCCTTTTTGTCTCTTGAGCATGCTAAGTTTATCACTGTGTTTTCATGCTCACTGGAATTGTCCTTTGTCCTTCCTTCATGAATGATTGCTTCCCCCCACTTCCTCTCCAGGAATCCTTGCCTTGTTTCATTATTTAGCAGTTTTATGTATTTAGGTCTTGTCTACATATAGCTCCTTGAGGGCCAAAACAATGTTATTTACCATGTATTCCCCACAACATCCGGCATAGGACCTAACACATAATAAGCTTCAATTACCTGAAGTGCTTTTGGCTAGACTTTTTTTTTCCTATTGCTAAATCAACTGGGGAGATTATAAGAGAATTAGAACATTTTCAGTAGCCATTTGTTGATTGATTGGATAGTCTCTCCCATTTTCCACGAAGACATGAATGTCAGTTCCTGGAATGATCCCTGCCCCTCGTCAGTCACCAAAAATTAGATGAGCCAGGAGCCTTAGAGCTAAGCTAGAGTCACTTTAGATGCAGGAATCATGGCCTGACCCTGCTATCTAAATGGTTTCCAGTTCCTTTTTTTAGTAGAAATGATGTAGGACACATGAGCATTTGGTGGCTTTGTCACAGCCTGCAGAAAACCTCGTGCTTGTTTGGGCAAGGGCATTAAACAGCCCTTCTGAGAGACTGCTTCCATCAATCATTTTGAGGGATGAATTAAGAGGTGGGGTCAGGGGCTAGAATGGTTCCATAGGCACTTTCCTGCTGCTGCTGAGCAACAAGGAAAGTTCTAAAAGAATTAGACCATTCTCTCACCAATACTTGTAAGGAAAAGATCAGCCCTTTTTCGCAGTGTCAAGATTTATGGTGTAGAACTCGTGCTCTTTGTATTTGTCCCCAGGGGTTAAAATGGTAAAAGCTAGCTGGGGATGTTTTACTCTTGTTTATTCTGTGAGTAAAATCCCAGAATCTTATCAAGAGTTGATCCTCTTGGCTTGTACCTCAGATGGCATCTCTTGGCTCCTGGAGGTCTTGTAGGCACTTTTAAAAAGCTTAGGAGTTTTTGGAGTTGTTGTAAAGTTGTTGTAAAGGCCATCTCTAATTTGGAGGAGAGAGCTGTTTTTTACCCTAGGTCTTATAGTTCTTGATTTTCTGAATTAGTGATGAGTCTTAATGTGTCTTCCCTTTTCAGATTCTGCCTGATCAATGCTGGAATCTTGTACCTCTACTTCAGCAGCTTCCAACAGATTGATGAGGAAGATTATGGTGGGACGTGGGAACTCACAAAAGAAGGTTTTATGACATCTTTTGCACTGTTTATGGTAATTATTTTCTCTCTCCAAATGGTAGTCGATTCTGGTTATTTTGATAAATTAGAATCTTTCCTTCTGAGGTTTGGAAAAGATCTCCAGGGTCATTTAGACCAATACCATCTTCCTGATGGATAAAACTCTTCTAAGAGGAGTCCTTAGCAAAATAGTGGGTCCAACCTCTCCTCAAACATTTCCCAGGGAACTCACCACCTTAGAAGTGAGCCCTTTAGCCCATTCCTTTGTTAGGCGGCTCTGATTTTAAAATTTCCTTCATATATTAGGCTGAAGTCTGCCTTCCTGTAACTTTTACCCATTAGTCCCAGTTCTGGCCTCCAGTGCTAAGAACAGAGAGATTAACTCTTTCCTTAAAGTATCTGAAAACTTTGATCTTATCTCCCCTAAATTCATTTGGCTCAACAACCGGAATTCTAATGATGTGGTCTTAGACATTCTCTTTATTTTAGTCATCCTCCCCTGGGTATAACATCAGTTTGTCTATGTCTATCCTAAAATGGCACCCTTGATTTATGAACAATATGCTCTAGATGTGGTTTAATCAGAGCAGAGAATAGCAGGACTGTCGTCTTTTCTAAATACCGGACTCCTTTTGCTGTCAGCTAAGGTGGTACCATATCAAACTATGTTACATTGTATAGACTGACTTACTCCCAAGTTATACCATCTCAAAATGCTGTTTACAGTTAATTGTTTACTATGCCCTTAGTAGTTTAGGTTTTTAGGTACTGGGGTACAGATATAAATTGAGACGCATCCTTTTCTCAAGGAGTTTACATTCAGGTATTTGAAGAGTGCTTCAGATTCTCAAAGGCACCTCCATTCTCTGAAATGTCTTGTCTTCAGGCTCAAGTCTTGCTGCTTACACATACTGGTGGCATGAGCTTGATACAGCTTAGACTTGAGGGTTGCCCCCTTCTCCCTTAGTCTGCAGGATTCCAGATGTTAGCATCTGGAGATGTGCTCCATTAGTTATCTTGATGTGAAATGTTAGCTGACACTTATGATTCTCTGATTACACCAACAGCACCTAGTTAACTACCAGGACAGTGTTTATGGTAGATATTCTACCATAACTCTGATTCCAGGTGGCTTCTCCCTTTGCTGCTTGACACTGCATCAGCTGCTTGTAATTTTTAAATTTGCCTGAGCACATGATTAAGAGGCAAATCTGAAAAAAAAAAAGACTCACTTAGAGGAGGCTAGATTCCTTTTCAATTTCTTTGGTTCATTGATGTCCAGAATTGGGAATTAGAGAGTTTTTTGAGTTATTTGTATCTTTGCACATTTGATGGAGATCTAATAGAGATAATTTCTTTCAAAATTCATTATAGACTCATAGACTTAGTGCTGTGTCATCTGGTCTAAACCCATGGTTCAGAGAACTCAAAGTACTTGTCTTAAGTCACACAGGGATAAGCAACAGGAATAGGATTTGAATCCAGGCCCTTGCACTCCAAATCCACTGTTCTTTCCACTGTATCCCACTGTCACAATTGATCTATTCCTATCTCATGGCTTCATATTCATAATTCTCTTATACACTTAAAATAACCTAACTTGAGTGGAAGAAGTATGCTGAATGTGGAATCCAAGGACCTCTGTTTAGTTTCTGTCTTAGTCACTTAGGAGTAGTGTGGCTCAAAAGTAATATCATCTCACTTCTCTAAGCTTTATACCAGCTAGGATAGCCTAGGCTTGAACCATCCCTAAGAAGGTTGTGATTTAGGGTAATAATGTTTTCAAACACAACAGGATCTTATCACAAATAGCTTCTTTCAGTAGCTTGATTTGTGTGGCAGAACTGTTCTAACCAGTGAAGAGACGTTAGGGCCTGAGAGTCAGGTCTTCCTTGATCCCCTGAGAAGCAGCCAGAAGGAAGTTTTCCTTACTCTGGTACATTTGACTCTACGGGGAACTGGGAGACTGAATACAGCCTGCTCACCACCATTCCTGGAAACTACCTCCAGATTGCCTTGTGGGATTAATTTCTGCTCCTTGTGTCTCCTTTAGGTTGTTTGGATCATCTTTTACACTGCTATCCACTACGACTGACAGGCTACAGCCCACACCTGCTAGCACTGTTCATTCAAAAGGACATTCTAATCACAGGCCAGAAATATGCCAGTGGTCAGGGGCATTTCAGCCACAAGGAGACTATGATGCCCCATTCTCCCAAACTGAGAATCAGCGTGTTGGTCACCAGTGTTTTATACCAGTGTCGTGTCTTGGAACTTTTAAACAAGCCATCCCTATTTTGAAAACATTACTGAACTGTTCCATCACGACCATTTTCCATGCCTTTATTGACTACCCATCACTAATACGTGTTGGCTGAATGGATCTAGGCATTTCATTTACCTTAGGATCTGAATGAAACATTAAATTGTCTTGTCTTCCTCGGGCTCTCCATCAGGCACACGATTTTAAAGCTATCGATGGCATTTTACGGTGTTTTGAGTTGTTCTTGGACAAAGCATGGCAGAATATGCGTGGTTTATAATACAGTACATGTCTAATAATAGTTTTCATTGTAGAATGTTTTAAGATAACTTGAATAAATCGGATCTTATTAACAGATCTCCTAAGCCTTTGATTGAAAGTTTGAGGAGCTACCAATGCAGCTCTTTGAGAAGGGTTTGCCTTGTGTCTATAGGCAGCATTCCTGGCCCAGGGTTGCCCAGCTGACTTGACCTTTGCCCTCACCTACCTTAATTCAGGCCTCCCTCTTCACTCTTAGTGCCCGGCAAAGCCTAGGCTATGTCTCTTACCTCTGAAGTGTTGTGGAACTTAGGCACTGCTTTTCTCCAGCCCCTTCATTTTACACAGGGAGAAACTCAAGTTCAGACAAGTGACTTGCTTAAATTGTTATAGCCAGTGAGGGGAAGAGGCAAGATGGGAACCCCGTTTGCTTGCCTCCTAGGCCAGCATTTTTTTCACCCGTACGTTTTTAGCATTAGCCCTGGGTCAAGCTTTGGGTACAATAAAATTGGTGAGACACTCAGTTTCTGCCTTTATGATACGAAGTTCTACAAGTAGTCAGTGACTCTAACAAAAGCCTGGATGAAGGTTCAGATAGTAGCAGTTGCATTTCTGCCCACAAGATGGCAGAAGAGCCTGTCAGTAAGGCTAATGATGTGATCACCTCCATCTCCACCAGCCCAGAGAACATCGATGAAAACCAGCCCAGAGGAGGAAGGAGGACCAGGCAGAAATGACAGGAGTCACAGAAAGGGGACAGTAACCAAAAAGGGCAGGAACAGGCCACAGATGGAGCAGCTTAGGCAGGGAGGATGTGGAAGGGAGCCATCTGCTAAAGGAGAATAGGATTGGCTCTCTGGGGGACAAGTTACAGACTTAAGAAGCTGAAGATTTTCACCATTCTATCAGGGCCAATTTTTTTTTTTTTTAAATCAAAACATTTATTGGAGTGTCTTGTACAAAAAAAGTTTCCAGTCATAAAACGTATATTACAAATCATTGAAAAAGACATTTGGCATGCATGTATATTCTTAAAAAAAAAAACATTTTTGAAATGATAAAGTCTAGATTATCACATAGTTCCCAGATGCTCTGTATGAAGATCATTTCTACTGAAGTTTGTGGGGCTTGCCATGATAACTACCCAACTCAGCAAGCTATCAGGGCCAATTTTTAAGCTGTGTTGAAACTTGTTCACTTTGATTCTCAGGCAGCCTTCTTATTGCTTATCTCAAGTTGATCCCTGTGGGAAACTGGCTACTCCTTTCACCCATGATGAGGAGGGCCTAAGCCCCACAAGAAGATGGAAGAAGAATTTTTGAATGAAAGCACTGGAGTCAACTCCTAGGGAGTGATTTTACTCTTTTTATCTTGGGCTTTGGTACACTTCCAGTTGAGTGACAGCCAAGAGAAGGCTGCAGTGCCCTGACTGGGAAAATTCTAGGTCCCATTTTGGGAGAAACCACCAGCCTATGAAACTGAATAGAAAGAGGAAATGCCCTTAAAGGAGGTCTGCCCAGAGAGCCCTTGGATATCACTTCCCCAAAGTTGGTAGAGAAGGGCACAGGAAAAACTCTTTAAACCATGTTGGCCCTAATTCCCTTTCTTGAGTCTCCCCTGGTCACTGATGTCCAATGATGGGTCCTCAGTCATGCTGATATAGGTGCCAATCGCTTCTCGGAGCCCCACACTAATGGGACATGTGTCAGCTGAGGAGGACACCTCAGAGAATAAGAGTGAGCTGTGTGGAGGGAGAAGAGAACAAGATCAGGAATCATGGATGTCTTCTACATGCTTCACTTAAATCTTACTCTTAGTAAGGCTTAGAAACCTACTACAGTTCCTCACTGCCCAAATGTTAGTCTTTCTTTTAAGACCTTCCATCATCTGGTCTTCCCTTTATATATCCAGTCTGATCCATGGTGCCCCAGCATGCTCCTAGTCTGGCCAGTCAACAAGTATTTAAGTGCCTATTATGTGTCACACACTGTGCAATGTCTCATCACTTCTGAATGCGGTTCCTAGTACTGTGCCTCTACTTGTGCTATCCCAGATTTGGAATGTCTTCCTGCTTCTCCACCCATTACATTTCTATATGCCCTTTAAGGTTCAGCCAAGTCCCACCTCCAGTAAGTCTTCCCTAACTATTCTAAGTTTATTGTATTGATTTTATCCCATTGGATTGTTTCTTGCATGTAAACTCAGTTTCCCCATCTAGACTTTGACCTTCCCCAAGGTTCAGCACCTCTTCTACTGCCTCAGAGATAGCTTTGCAGGGAGAAGTGCCTCTTACCTGTCCACTTCTTTCCAGTTGAGAGCTGGTCTCTGGACAGACACTGGTGGTGGGATATTCTTTGAAGGAAGCGGGCCCCCTCGATGAAAGGCACAGGGCTTCTTTAGCAGGGAGCAGAGATCATCTGCCATCTCTGTGGAAGAGCTATCCCATGTCAAACATGCAACGCCTGCCTCCCCACCCCAGCTTAGCCACCACCCATCCCCCTGGCCCAGGAGGAAGCCAGACCAGCTAGCCTTGCCTGGGCCTGCCTGCATCATTTTCAGGGCCCCAGGACAAGGAATCTGAGTCATAATATTTGTGTTGTAGAAAGAGACCTGGCCTGGCAGTCAGACCTAGGTTGCAATCCTGGCTCTGCCACTGACTTCACTTTGTGATGTTTGAGGGGTATTTTGATTTTTAAGGGTCCCTTACAGGTCTGACACTCTATAACGATTATCTTCATTCACTGTTCACATCAGACATACTAAGGCAACTTGGGGTTGGAAGGAATACCACCTCTCCATGATCATGAAACTCTTCCCCTACCCACACACAACAAACACATCTAGGGCTGTGCCAGACAGATATTCCCCTGAAATGTACGACCGCTCTGGAGAAAGGTCTGCTAAAAGTGATTCCATGGGAAATAAGTCATCTTCCTAGCTGAGCCCTTACAGGTCTTCGAGTCTACAGAGGAGTAAATTGAGGCCCAAAAAGGAGAAGAAAAATGCCCGAGGTCTATATAGCACTTTCAGGTTTGCAAAGCATTTTATGCATGTTATTTCATTTATTCTCAAAAGAACTCTGAGGCAAATGAGGAAAATAAGCTACTAAATGTCTAAGGCAGGATTTGAACTCATCTTCCTTAGCCCTAGGTGCCATTTACTGTCAGACCCAAGGTTTCTGAAATCCCAAGTCTAGAACTCTGTCCTGCATTCTATGCTTCTCCACATATTTTCTTGGGGGATAGGGTGTGGAAAGGGAAGGGGACTGATTGCATCTGGTTGGAATGGTTGTCCGGAGTCTTTCCCTCCTTTCTGTGTCCAAGGACCAACCAGTTGGCCTGCCCAAACATTGGATACAACCCTGTACCTGTGTAATAGTCCACCAGGGCTTGGAGTGAGGGGAAGGTGAGACGTGGAGAGATGTAGAACCATCCATTTTCCAGGCGATGAATCCTGTAGTGTCTGACTACATCCCGAGAGTAGGGGCGGTTCAGCCTCACTGACAGGGAGTAATCACCTATAGGAGGTAAGGTTAAGGAGGAAACCCCTGAGGTTCTTGAGGATGAGGCTGATACACCCTTCTCTAGCTAGCTACAAAAATGCCTCCAATCCCTGACAGGATAGCACAAGGACTGCTGACCTTGAGTAGACACAGGGTGAGGAGACAGGTAACAGGGAAGGAGCCATAGCTTGGTTCTTAATTCAAGACCATGGAAAATTGGTTGTGATTATGGAAAAAAGAATAGGTTGGGCTAGGGCAGTTCTGTCAGTCAGTCAACTAGCATTTATTACCTACTATGTGCCAGGAATTGTGCTAAGCTCTAGGCATACAAAGAAAGGCCAAACCAAACCAAAAAACCCTGTTGAATGAATTTTTATTTTTTTATTTTTTGCTTTTTATGGTTTTTTTTTTTGGAGGGCAATTGGGGTTAAGTGACTTGCCTAAGGTCACACAACTAGTGTTAAGTGTCTAAGGCTGTATTTGAACTCAGGTCCTCCTGATTTCAGGGCCAGTGCTCTATTCACTGCACCACCTAGCACCCCTGAATGAATTTTTTTATGAAAAAAAATTTTTTTTTAAGCAATTGGGGTTAAGTAACTTGCTCACGGTTACACGGCTAGTCATTATTTATGCTTGGGTGCTCATTTTCTGAGGCCGGATCTGATCTCAGGTCATCCCAACTCCGAGGCCAACGCTCTTACTCACTGAGCCACCTAGCCGCCCCTTTAGGGCAATTGGGGTTAAGTAACTTGCCCAAGGTTACACGGCTAGGTTTTTTTGTTTTTGTGGATTAAGTGTCGGAGGTCGGATCCGAACTCAGGTCCTTCTGACTCCAGGGCCAGCGCTCTATTCACTGCGCCACCTAGCCGCCCTATGAAAAATTTTTGAAGAAAACTTTCTAATGTTAATGTTGATAAAGTATTCTTGAGGAAAGTTATTTGGTCCCCACCAAGGCTTGGATAACTGGGAAAAGAGAAACCTGTTCCCCAATGATGAGTCACATCCCTAAGGAGACCCTGTGTCTCCAGGACTCTCCTGTATCTGGAGTTCCCTTCCCAGCTGGACCCACACAATCAAATACTGACTGCTGGGTTAACATGAGGACCTTTCCTTAGGGCAGAGGAAAGAGGATGATTCAGTCCAAATTCTCTTTGTCAGTTTTCTATCCTGAGGGGCTATGTGGGGTGGTAGAAAATTGTCCTGAACTGGGGGACAAAAAAACTGCTTTCTATCCCCAGCTGTCATGAACTTTGCTTGGCAAAGAAGTTAGGTCTTGTCTAGCTTTGAAAATCTATATTCTATGAGAGGCTTCTAGAGATAGATTCCCCAGCTGGACTAGAAAGAGGAATACAACATCCTAAAGTTTAATGTCAACCCCCATTATAATTGGGGAAACTGAGGCCATACTCTAAGATCTTCCTGCTTTTCCCAGTCTAAATCTGGGTTGGCAACTCAGTAGGCCCAGTAAGTACTTGGTGGTTGAAAAATTTTTTCAGTTGTTACTTTAGCACTTACCAAAGCTTCATGTCCACCACCACCCCCCCAAAAAAGTTTTATTCATGCCCTTTATTTTTATTTGGTAGCCTCTCTGATATACCCTCTCTTCATCCAATGAACCTTATAAGAAAGTAAAACCATTGAGAAAAATGGAAAAAAATACCACCCCACAGTGACCTCTTCTGATAGGCTCTGCATCCAGAGTGTACCACTTCTCTATCAAAGGGGGAGTTTGTAGTTACCTTTTTGAGTTATTCCTGAGCCAACACTGGTCATTATAACTATACTACCTTCTCTTCATTTTCAGAATCTCCTTTTAGGTTTTCACTCTTATTATTTCCCATTGTTTGACTTCACAAAATTCTAGGCAAAAAACTTTGTCCTCAATTCTAGGGAAAAATTTGATTTTACTTCTGGTTTATCCTGCTTAAGCTTTAGAGTTGGCAGGGCCAATTTTACTCAGCAGATGCTTCTTAATGATCTATGGCTGAATTGAATTGGCAACTTTGAATTTCTGAAAAGGTTCTTTTAGCAGTGAGCGACCAATTGGCTACTTGTGGTTCGAAAAGAGCTATAGTCCATTTCTAAAAGCTTGCACCTGCAGGAAGACAGATACAATAATACACTGTGTATTTAATCTATGAAGAGGATTATGATTTTCCTATCAATCGATGTGATATGTGTAGTGAATATACTAATAATTTAGGCTTCTCAGAATTGCCTTTTCTGGCTTGGGAGTCAGATGTTTACAATGCAGCTTAAAATGATTTATCAAACCCTTAAAAATGCTCTCACAATCACTACATTCCTGTGCCTGTATACATTAAGTGAATGAAGCAAATCAAAGATTGTACAACCAGTTTCCATTGCAGAACTCTGGTCGTGTGCCCCACCAAAAGACTTGAAACAATACTGTTTCTCATAGGACTCCAGAATAGCTGTATTGTCCCGCACTCATGGGCTTGTCATGGGAAACCACTCAGGCCCTGGAAATGATTGTTAGTAATTCACTCCCCACCCCCTTTTCCCACTTGTGATTTATGTATAAAACCTGTGCCTTTACTCTAATGTGTAGAGTATTTCTCACTCTGAAAGTAATTATTAAAAACTCTACTTGTCTCCTGGTACTCTTGTCTCTGGCCTGCTTTGTGTGGCTCCTGGTATTCCCAGGTTGGAGACTGGTCCTGTCTGGACTACATTCAAAATTCTATTAACAAATGCTAAGATCCTGTTGCTGAACATTTACTCCAAGAGAGCTAAAGACCAAAAAAAGTATTCACAGCTGTACCTTTTGTGATAGTAAAACAAAGTTTGGAAACAAAGCAAGTACCCATAAATTAAGAAATAACCGAACAGATTATGGTATACTGATGTAATTATTTAGCCATAACAAATGAGGAATACAGAGAAATATGAGGAGACTTAAGCAGAAATGGGAAAACAAAATCACAATACGCAAGTCATGTAATGAGAAGAACACTAAAATGAAGCTAAGACTAATCTTAACCTCTGAGAAGTGATGAAGAAATGGACCTCCCTCATCCCCTAGGAGAGGCAGCCAGGGGTGTCCTGGTTAACTATTTAACAACTGGCTCTCCAGGAAAAAAAAAGTTTGCATAACACATTTTTAAGTTAAAATGCATTACATTTTCTCCATCACTTTCTTAAGTGTAGACAATATAAAAAAATACGCCACAATTTGTACCTGGCCTACTTTTGAAGACCAAAAAAAGTCTAATGCTCTAATGTAAATGCTTTCACTTAAAATTTAATAATCATCTAATGCCAGCTGGCTCTGGGACATCCCTGGAGGTGCAGGACTCTGGGTACAGAATGCCACATGTGTTATCAGATGTGACGGTTTTGCTTAATTGTTTTTCTTGGTTAGATGGGATGGCTCAGTGGGTTTGGGGAAGGGAAAAGGTGTATCTGTTGTTGCTGTTCAGCCTTTTTGTGTCTGACTCTTTGTGACCTCCTTTTGGGTTTTCTTGGCAAAGACACCAGAGCAGGTTGCCATTTCTTCTCCAGCTTATTTTGCAGATGAAGAAACTGAGGTAAACAGGGTTAAGTGATTTGCCCAGGGTCACACAGCTAGGAAGTGTCTGAAGCTGGATTTGAACCCAGGAAGAACTATCTTCCTGACTACGGGCCTGGTGCTGTCTCCGATAAGCCACCTAGCTGCCCCCATTACTCTTTTAGACAGTTCTAATTTTTAAGAAGTTTTTCCTGACATGGAGCCTGAATTTTCCCAGTAGAAATTCCTAATCATAGTTCCTGCTTCTGCCCCCTGAGGCTAAACAAAGACAGACTAATTCCTCTAACACAAGATGTCCCTTGTTCCCCCAGAGTCTTCTCTTCTGACCAATAAACAGTTTCCTGTTCCTTTAATTATTCCTCACATGGCAAAGACTTGAGGCTTTTCATCATTCTGGTTGCTCCTCCTCCAAATACCTTCCAACTTATCAATGTCCTTCCTAAGTCCTGTGCCTAGAACTGAGTAAAAGACCCCTCTGTGGTACAATGGAAAGAATGCTGACTTTGGAGTCAAGAAATCCTGGTTCGAATCCTACCTCTTATCCTTACTGCCTGTGTGACCCAGGGCAAGTCACCTGTCTTTCCTGAGCCTCCTCATTCATCTGCACAGTGAGAAGGGCTGGGACTAGGGAGCCTCTAAGATCCATCTGAGCCCTGAGTCTGTGAGCAGATGTGGTCTAACCAGGAAATGGTACAGTAGGGCTGCCACTTCCTTGTTCCTGAAAGTGACACCTCTCAAGTTCTCATTACCACACCTCCTGGGAGGCCCAGATCAAATCCTGCGCTCTCCATGAAACCTTCTGGCCCTAAGCAATCACTCGCCCTTTATATCCCTGGGGCATTTAGGCTTAGTAGAGCCTGGTATGTTAAAAAAAAAGATTTTGTATTACGAAGTCACCTCCATTTCCCAATCTACTCTTCCCAGACCTCATAACAAAGAATAAAACAAAAAAGGGGGGAGGGGGCAAAACTAACGGATACGCCCCCAAATCCACCATCCACCATCGTAGGCAGTGTTGCACACCCATAGACCCCAGGCACTGCAGAGAAGTCAGAGGGAGATGCTTTCTCAAGTCATCGGGTATGGGGGGGAGGGGCAGTCTCAGCTGCGTCACTAAAATGCATTCATTTTCCCTCTTTTTCTGGTTGCTGTTTTTCTCTGCACTTTCATAGCTGTGCTCATCACGCTCTCTGCTTACTTCACTCTGCATTTACCCACCTAAGTTTTCCAGGTCTAGTTTGGTTCCATATTTCTTGTCTCTCTCCAATTAACCTGTGAGAGCAGGGATTTTATCCGGGGTTCTAGCCCCCAGGACCCTGCCTCAGTCTGGGCTGAATGTACTTGTTTATGCCAACACTGATGATGCATGGGGCTGACTCTAAACTCTGAGGTGATCAGGGACAGGGAGACTGTGTCACAGCTTCTGGAAACCATCCCTGAGGTGTCAGAAACAGAGTCAAGGGCCCAGGGCATGCTTCTGACATTCTAACAAAGTCATGCCATCTATCTACCCAAGGGTTCTGAACTCTGGGAATGAGAGGACCTGGAGGGGAAGGGGAGGAGAGGGGGAGAGAGAGGGAAAGTAAGGGTATATGTATGTAAGTGTCCAAGCTGTGGAAGAGAGAGCTCTCAGTACTTTCTCTGGTTTCTCCCCTTCCAGGGGCACCTTGTCTGCTTGGGGACCATCTGTGGGCCCTTATCTCTCTTTAGTGGCACCTGGGATCTCAGCTACAGGAGCCCTGTGGTTTCCTGTTTGTATACTGATTGGTCTCCTGGCACATACACTCACTTCTCTCCCCATCCTCCACCCCCACTCCCCCAGCTGTACAGTCCCTTCTCCTCCGGGGCCCCTGACCTGGCAAGAAAGTTATTGCTGTTAATTTCTAAACAGACGAAGCTCCACCTCCTATTCCTCAACTGTAAAACTGGAGGTTAAAAAGGAAAAAAAAAAGATTTGTTGGGTTGAGGAAGGAGTTAAAGCAGATAAGTCAGTTCATCCAAATAAGACTGGCTTCAAAGCGAGTGATGTGATCTAAAGGGCAGTGCCCCAACCCCCAAACAGAATAATGTGAATAATGGCTAGCATTTACATGGTGCTTCCCATGTGCTGGGCACGTGCAAGTATTATCTCGTTTGATCCTCACAACAAACTTGGGAAGTCAGTGCTGTTATTATCTCTATTTTATAGTTGAGGAAACTAAAGCAGACAGAAATGACTTGCCCAGGGTCACACAGCTAATAAATGTCTGAGGTTGGATTTGAACTCAGGTCTTCCCAACTCCAGGCTGAGTGTATCACCTAGCCCCTTTATCTGACCCATCCTCTCCTGGTACTTCAGACTCTAGTTTGCGAATCATTCCATTTGGGGCCTGAAGTCTTTAGGGTCACCACTTCTCCATTAGGATACCAATAACCCAGGAGAGTAAGGGAAAATGTAGAATCTGAGGCAGGGGTGGGGAACCTTTGGCCTCTGGGCCACATGTGATCCTCTAGGCCCTCAAGTGCAGCCCTGGTAGTCGGTTATACAAGTACAGGTTTAGTGTGTAGCCTGCTAAAAAGACCCTGGGGCTTTAGCCTACTAAAAGTTCAATTTGAAACAATAAAGTGATACAGCAGCTAAAAAGTCAGCTGTTATGACTTTTTTTAGGGGGTGGGAAGCTGGATCTATGATTTCATCAGTCTAGGAAGCTTCGTAGGTAGAAGCTTCTTCTACCAACTTTTTCTCCATCCTCATTCTCCTTGACCCCTTTGTGGCCTTTAATGATACTTATTACTGTCTCCTTAATACACTCTCCTTTCTAGGTCTTCAGGACTCCACTCTCCCTGGGTTCTCCTCCTACTTCTCTGACTGTTCCTTCTCTGTCTCCTTTACTGGATCCTCCTCCAGATCCTGCCCTCTAGTCATAGGTGTCCTTCAGGGTTCTGCCTGGATTATACATGTATAACCCCTATCAGATTGCTTGCTCTCTTGGGGAAGGGGAGGGAGAAAAATTTGGAATTCAAAATCCTTAGAAAAATGAATGCTAAAAAATCTTTACATGTAATTGAAAAAAAAATACTATTAAGTGCAAAATAAAGTGTCATGGGCACATTCCCCACCCTCAATCTACCTCCCAAGCTGGTTATTAAACATTTACCAGCACACTCCTGTAAGGATCACACCTCTGTGTCAGAGGTGGGATTCCTAGGTCTTCCAGATTCTAGGTGGAATAGTGGGGGGAATGCTGGGCCTGGAGGCAGGAAGTCCATGTTCAAATCCAGCCTTAAAGACAAGCTGTGTGACCCTGGGGGAGTTAATAACTACTTTATCTGTCTCGGTTTCCACACCTATAAAATAGGAATAATAATAGCATGCTAGTTATTATTATTAATTATTACATCTTTCTCCTCCCTAGGTCACATTAATAAAGACATAAAAGGGAGCACATAGAACCAGTTATCCTCACTGAAAAGTTCCAAGTGGGGAGGGTAGGTGGCGCAGTGAATAGAGCACCAGCCCTGGAATCAGGGTTCAAATGTGGCCTCAGACACTTAACACAAAAACTAGCAGTGTGACCTTGGGCAAGTCACTTAACCACAATTGTCCTCCAAAAGAAAGAAAAGTTGTTTTCAAGAATCTGGAATATTCCTATGGGTGGAGGTTGGGAAGGGAGATAGGAGATCCTAAGACCAGGTATGAAATCCTCAGTGCCCCAATGCCTTTTTATTCAATTTCTTTTCTTTTTTCTTTTTTTTTTTGCTTTTTGGAGGGCGGAAGGCAGGGCAGTTGGATTTAAGTGATTTGCCCAAGGTCACATGGCTATTAAGTGTTAGGTGTCTGAGGCCACATTTGAACTCAGGTCCTCCTGACTCTAGGGCCTGTGCCACTTAGCCTCCCCCCAGTATGTTATCTTAATGAAGAAGTGGGAAGGTTTAGCTGCAGGCAAAGTCTTTTTGGAGAAGTTCAAGGAGGGATGGTTCTGGATCTTTCTGAAAGTTTCTGGCTCACTAAAAAGATCTACAATGAAATCTCAAACCCAGATTAGGTAGGGCTTCAGTGTCATCCTCCATAACTGCTTCAAGGGAAGAATGGAGTTTCATTCTTATCCTCTCTTATAAGTGAGAGGCAAAGGGCCAGGATAATTGAGATTTGACTTTTACAACCTCAAATTGTGGTGGGTTAAATGAACTTGGACCCTTTGGTACTGGTTTCATGTGGGGGCAAAGGCAGCAGAAGGTCACAGGAAACCATGGTCTTTAAATCTGGATAGGATTGTCTAGTCTGGTCTACCCCCATCACTGTACAGATGGGAAAACGAAAACAGAAAGATTGAAAGACTTAAAGTCATACCAAATGTTAGGATCAGAACCAGAATATCATCAAAGAGGTCACTGACAAAAATTAACCCCACCCCCCCAAAAATATGTATAGCAGCACGTTTTGTTGCAGCAAAGAAATGGAAGCAAAATTGATGTCACTCAGTTGGGGAATGGCTAAACATACTGTGGTTCATTAATATAATGAAATATTACTGTGCTATGAGAAACAGTGAACATGATGATTATGGAACAGCATGGAAAGACTTACATGAACTGATGTGAGAGAAGAACCAGGAAAACAATATACAATGCAAATAGATGAAAACTGATTATTTCCAAAATATAAAGAACAAGCCTGGCTCCAGTGACCCATCCTCTGTTTGCAAGGGGGCTGTGGGAATGCAGGTGGGACCCCAGGTGGGACCCCAGGTCACAATATTCCACAGCTGTGGAATGTTGCATATAATGTCAGATTTTTTTCAAAGTATTGATGGGTTTTGCTGAGGTTTTTTTCCCTCCCTTTTAAAAAAATTTCCTTTTCTAAGTGATAGCTCTTTAAGAGGGAAAAGAGGAGTAGATATGGGAAGAAATCTAGGTGATGGAAAAACATATCAACAAAAAATCTATTTTTTAAAGAAAGGCTTAAAAAAATCATAGCCTGAATTCAAATCTAGGCCCAGTGTTTCTTCTATTCTAACCATGGTGCTAGGCTTCTGAGGATGAAACATTCATTTCTGAGATCTTGGAGGTGCTAAAAGTGATTTTCCTAAAGAGTTCTGATCCTTTCACATGTTCCCTCCAAACAAACCCCCAGACATCTTGGATCAAATATAAACACTTACTTTTCCAGCTTTATTATATATTACTCTCCCTTCCACAATCTTTGGTCTTGTCAAACCCAACTTCTTGCTGTCTCTTAAATATAAATCCATCTGTCATCTCTCCACCTTTGGGTTGTACTCCCTGCCTGGAATGCATTCCCTCATCACCTCTGCCTGCAAGAATTCTTCTTTCCTTCAAAATTGCTCCAGCTTCATCTTCAAATCTAGCTAAATTCTAAAGCCTTTCCCTATTCCTGAAGGGCTGGTGCCTTCCCTCCCCTTCCCTCTCCCCCATTTACCTTGTCTTTTTTTTTTTGGCATCTATTTTGTAGGCAGTTATGAAGCAGGTGGCATTGTCCAGCTTCTCTCTTGAAGCTGGAGGCCTGAAGCAACTGAAGAGACTGAAAAGAGATTTTTTCTATCTCATGCTTTTTCTAAGTCTGCCCCACCCCTCATGAAGGTGTAGAGCATTGATCTTCACCAATGAGGAGAACCCCATACAATTGGCCCTTTGAGCCAGGGTTACACTTATTAATGTAAATGTCTTTCTCCTTGAAGACAGGCACTGTTTCATTTGTTGTTTGCATTGTTAGAACAGTGCTGGGTACATAGTAGGCACTTAATAAATGCTTATCCATTGATAGATTTCAAAGTTGCTATACTAGCTACCCTCAGTAGAACCAGTCATGTTTTCCCTTTCTTTCTTTCTTTCTTTCTTTCTTTCTTTCTTTCTTTCTTTCTTTCTTTCTTCTCTCTTTCTTTCTTTCTTTCTTTCTTTCTT